>JANFCV010000058.1:1200000-1712500 GCA_024500475.1 Phthorimaea operculella | reverse complement strand
TATGTTATGAATATAGTGGTCGTACGTTTTGCTTATGAGTGTTTACGTGGGTTAAAATTAGAACAAACTTAGTCTGTTTTATTATTTTCATGCACAGTCCTGACTTGAAAATGTCTCACTCCATTTGTAATAAGACAAAAGTCAAAGTTACTATTTTGATTATAATTGTCTTGTCACTATGAATCCTTGCGAATTAGGCCGGTTTATAAATGAAAATAGCGACTACTGAAATGGCTTAACCACTTTCGAGACCACGGACAATGGGATGTATTGTGTTCGAAACGTAGGAAAAAAGGTAAATGTCTGCATGTTTACCTAATAAGTAACATCCCGTGCTTAGACCCGCGACAACCAGAAAAATGTGGCCTAACATGGTTTCTATAGCTATGTCCTCATTCTGTGGGTTAACGGGAAGCTCTGAATTAAGACCGGAACCGGATATGGGAACGAAGGACAGAATCTATTTATAGGTACGTATTTGAACGACACGACTGATGATGAACCACGAGTCTAGAATATAAACCATTTACCTACTAAGACCTCAGGTCAGAGTCTGTAAATGTATTACTAAGTAAAAAGAAAAAATATTAATTTTTTTTATGGTAGGTACCTACGTACCAACCAATAGAATATTATTTTCCCTTTTTCGCGTCCTACTTTATATAAATAGCTGACCTATTTCCCGTTATAATATAGGTAAATAATACCTACATGCTATAATGATTTATCAGGAATTGTAATTGAAATTGCACCAACATTCCTATAGATAATTTACGAGAAGTGAAAATGAATTGAAAAGGGAATGCTGAAATAATTTGCAATTAAATGTGTTTGACAAAAAAGAGAGTACAAAAGTATATATTTGTTAATACACCGCCTTTATACCATGTGAAGTAGGCAGAGCTGGATGTAAAAATACGATCGCTCTCTTATGACAATATTTGAGGGCCGCTTCAGTAAATCTTTAATAATAGGCCCCAATTTGTCTGCTATCTCACCTGTTCGTAAGTGACGATGCAGACGAAGTTGGGACATGCTTGCCTAAATAGTGCCTGTTCACTCCTGCCTTGAAAAGGCCCAAATTATAAAGTCGTCTAAAATTACACATAAAACCCTAGAGTGCCTTAGTTGCCTCTTAGGTAAGAAACCCGCGGGGATAAAATGGGGTGATGCTATTCCAAGCCGAATACTAAACCGACATCGCACGGCTACTAAGCCGATATCACACGGCTAGGTATCAATTAAATAGTTATTGAAAAGTGAATGTTGAAATGATAGATAGATAGATAGATAAAAAGTTTATTTCTTTGCCACAGTCACACATACATAAACTCTTAAATCAAGATCTAAATTACAATTCATGTAGTAACAATAGATCAAATATACATATTACTTGTGAGGACCTTGATAAGGGCATGCATGTGCGCCGCAGCAATGCAAAAGGCCATAGCTCAGCGTCTATACACAAAATAGAGAATTTACAGAAGGACAGCTCGCCCCTTCTTTCGTTCACTTATGCCTACTCTCTAGGGTTGCTACTTTTACTTTCTGATTTTTTAAATGAAGTTACCTACCTAGACATAGTTACCTACATTACATTATTACTGTTTTAATCGTTTGTAAGTAGGTATGAATTAGGTATATTTTTTACCATATGGAAGTAGGTACCTACCTGAGTAGAAAGTCATATTTCTAATAGGAAATAAGTAGGTCCCTACCTAAATCGGTAGTTTGCAGTTGGGTCACGAGACTAGGTGGTGAGCGAAGCGACCCATAGGTAGGCAGGTAGGTAAGTAGGTACCTAGTAGGTAGGTAGAGGACCCGCCGGTGGTGATGACTGACACGACGCTGAAAGGGTTCCTCACATCGTTCGTCGGTGTTTCCCATGGAAAACAAGTGTCTATCTAAAAGAAAGGCCTAAAAAAATACCTACCTATCTTGCCGTCACGAACTTTAATAGGTAAGGTACCTATGGGAGGAAGGAAGGTATTTTTTAACAGGGAGTCAAGCCATCATGTAAGTCAAACTTGCCGTCACTAGTCAGTCGCACACAGATTACCTACCTACCATTGTATTGACGGGCGGGCTGGCGGTGCGCGCTGGAAACAATAGGTAGGTAGGTTGGTAGGTTCCTGCCTACTTGAAGAATTATGGTAAAACCATGCGCTGTATAGCTACTTACTATACTTCCCTACCTTAGTTTCGAAGTATACTTACCTACCATAGTTTCGAAGGTCACCAGCAGTGCCGTGACGACAAAGTGAAAAAAATATCCAGAATCGTTATAGTCGATTTGGACTACCATAGGTACCTACCTGATGATCGGAAATGGAGATGAAATAAATTGGACCTTTTGCTATCGGTATTTCGGTACTCATCGCTTCACATTAAATGCTGACTAGGTAGGTATCTATCTACTGTAGGTAGGTTACCTACCTACCAAATCAAACTAAAGCGCAACCTACCTACTTCTACGTAAGTACCTAAAATGCTAAAGCACTTTAGGTACTTACATATTAGGTACATACAAGTGAAAAATAAGATTTTTAAAAAGAAATCCGTCCATTTCTAGTGTTTAAAGCAGGTATCTAGGTATTTATTAATCAAATAAAATAATTCACGTGGGAAACTGAAAGGTTATTACACCCAAACACATCACGAAAATATTTTTCTTTACTCGCCATATTTCCGTCCGCCCGCACCGAACGCGCCGTTTACACTCAACCATTACCGGTTCGACACGGTTCCACAGAGCGCGTAAACGACGCGTGTGGATGTCTGAGTGAGTTTAGCCGCGTTTGCTCGAAGCCGACTCTCTGGATTGCGCTAGCCAATACTTACTTTGTGGTCTATATTTGCTTTGTAGGCAAATCGCTGATTTTCAGCTATCACCTAGAGATAACGCGGTGACGATAACCGACTAAAACAGTTGACGCGTTATTCAAAATTAAATAGGTATTTAAGAATCTGTCACAATCTAATAATAATTTAGTGCTATGCAAAAACGGTCTCGTCAAATATGGTCATGTTAAGAGGATTTATAAAAGAAAGTTTAACGAAAGAGGTATACGGGGTGCAAAGGACAGCTTCAGACCATGAAAATGAACAACTTTCCATAAGAAAATATTTCATGATATTAAAAAAAATGTGACCGGTAGAACGCTGGAAATAGAACTAAAGAAGAAGAACAGTTCTAATCATCTTCTAATGAAATAAAACTAAAGAAATAAAAAATAACATTCTAGCTTTAGACGCGATACTCATAATATTCTTTTCTAATTTTTAATTGTAATGCACTCAAAACCCTCGGGTCCTTTAGTCGCCTCCTACTACACCCACGTGAAAGAAACTAGTCGAGATGAAGAAATTCTGCCGGCAACAAACGGCTTTCACACGATCAAACTAAAGTCTACATTACAAATTAGTGAATAGCAATTTTGTTTCAACTAACTTGTACATAGCTTACTTGTCTGCGTACACCTTTGTCCTCCGGATTACACACAGGTTGACTGGTATAAATTAATTAGAAAAGTCCACTTTTGTGCCGATACAATCAATTCGTTTATTTAAGTCTCAATTTGTAACTATATCTTGAGGTACAATAAAGTTGTTACATACATGCAAATTACAACCAACTCTCAACATACTTGAAGTAAATCAACCATGTTCTGAATAGTTGTTCAACCAAACCGCAGCTCAGTAACATATACGATTTAGTTTTAGAGTTGCAAATTGTAATCAAATTTCAAAGTTTCAGTTTTGGCATACCTACTATTCATTTATACAAGGTGTTCAAAATCTAATATTGATTATTTGTACAAGGGAGCAAAGTTCGTTTTTGTTTCAAGTGCTTATTTTGAACCCCGAGGCAGCGAAAGTTACTAAAGTCTCTACGTTCGGTACCTGGTGATTCAATTTTAGTAATTCAAAATTAGTATCGTGATCTCAGTGAGAGGTTGAAAGTGATGGAACATACAACTTTTACGTCTATGTCATCATTATCTGCCTGTCCTTATCCCAAATAAGCTAGGGTCGGCGCAATATGAGCACAAAATCATGTAGCAAAAGTTTGGAAATGTTTTGTGACCAAATACCTGCCTGACTTTGAACTGGCTGAAATGAATTTTCCTCACTGGTTTTACGTTGTTTTTTTTTCCAAGCCGGTGGGGTGAAACTACTATTTACAGAATATAAAACTACAGTATTCTTTGTTGGACAATCATAGAATAGTTTCGTATTGTGTTTCAGACGTCTGAAATATATTTTGTTACCTATTGTTATTCTTATTGTATACTAGCTGGTGCCCGCGAACTTCGTCTCGCCAAGGGATGCTTGTGTGCCAACAGGCCCTCCAGAGCTGACAAAAGTTATCATCACTTATCTATCACCGATGTTGATCAAGATATTTGTGCGCAAACATTCTAAACATCAAAATACACCTGATTGTCCGCAAGTAAGATGGTTCCGTGCTTCGGATGGGCACGTTAAGCCGTCGGTCCCGGTTGCTGTCTATGATGGCGGTCGTTACACAACCATGTCAGAGGCCTGCTGCTTGCAGTAGGCGGTTGAAAAACTCTGACACCAGGGTTCATCGGGTCGTTGAACGACTCGGTGTCCCACACGAAAAGAAGAAGAAGAAGAAGAATACATCGCTAAGTTTTGTAGTGATAGATATGCATGCACGATCTACGGCAGATAAAACGGATGTTACGTTACGATTGAGCCTACCATCGGTCCACACTACAGGTAGAATGACATCTTTGCACTGCCACACATAAGGTGGGGTGGGGTCTGCTTTTCAAATTTTTCTGCGCCATGGTCTTCTGTTTGGGGTTGTCGAGTAGGTATACGCAACCGGATTCACAATACAATTAGTACAACTCCATTTTAAAATACCGAAAAAAATAAACAGAAAGTAATTACTTACTTTACCAACAAAAAAAGTAATGCTTAATTAATTTTCTTTAAATAAGAAAAACCGGCCAAGAGCGTGTCAGACACGCCCACAAATAGGGTTTCGTAGTCAACGTTTAAATATCAGGTTTTTAGGGTTTCGTAGTCTACTAGAAACCCTTATAGTTTCGTCATGTCTGTCTGTCTGTCTGTCTGTCTGTCTGTCTGTATGCCGCACCCTCATATCTTCGTCAGTTTTAGAGCTATCGACATGAAATTTGGTGAGAAGATAGATCGTGTTGACCCAAATATAGAATTGTTAAGAAAAAAATATTTAAAATGTTTTTTGGACCCCCTCCCATACAAGTGAAAGGGGGGGCAAAATTTTTTTTTTCTTCTGTAATATTGAATAGGGTATCGTTGAATAGGTCTTTTAAAATTAAGGTGAGGTTTCTTTGAAACAAATTCTCTAAAATGTTTTTGTCACGAGATATTTGCTTTTAAAAAGGGCGTTTTTGACCCATAATTTGTTCCAGCTGTAACTGCTAAAGTGTAAACGCTAAAAATTTGAAATAAATATGGAATATAGCTTACAATCTGAAATTACAATGAAAACTATAACGGATATCGTACCCTTAAAGGTTTCAGGAAAAATTGAGTTTTTCTATTTGCGGTTGGTCATCATACTGCTGCTAACAAACCAGCAACAAAATTAAGTTTGTAATGCTGAAAAACCTGATATTTAAACGTTGACTACGAAACCCTATTTGTGGGCGTGTCTGACACGCTCTTGGCCGGTTTTTCAGCATTACAAACTTAATTTTGTTGCTGGTTTGTTAGCAGCAGTATGATGACCAACCGCAAATAGAAAAACTCAATTTTTCCTGAAACCTTTAAGGGTACGATATCCGTTATAGTTTTCATTGTAACTTCAGATTGTAAGCTATATTCCATATTTATTTCAAATTTTTAGCGTTTACACTTTACTCGTAGCAGTTACAGCTGGAACAAATTATGGGTCAAAAACGCCCTTTTTAAAAGCAAATATCTCGTGACAAAAACATTTTAGAGAATTTGTTTCAAAGAAACCTCACCTTAATTTTAAAAGACCTATTCAACGATACCCTATTCAATATTACAGAAGAAAAAAAAAATTTTGCCCCCCCTTTCACTTGTATGGGAGGGGGTCCAAAAAACATTTTAAATATTTTTTTTCTTAACATTTCTATATTTGGGTCAACACGATCTATCTTCTCACCAAATTTCATGTCGATAGCTCTAAAACTGACGAAGATATGAGGGTGCGGCATACAGACAGACAGACAGACAGACAGACAGACAGACAGACAGACATGACGAAACTATAAGGGTTTCTAGTAGACTACGAAACCCTAAAAATTGCCTTAAGTACTTACTTACTAACACTGCAAAATATGAATCACAAAAGAAGGTACTACACAGGTAGTCGTGACAATAATACTCACTAATTCAGCTCTACATATTATTTTTATCAATAAATAAATACTTACTGCGTTTATATTTACATTATTAATGTACTAAATACAGTAATAAATAAACTTAGTCTGGCAAGCGCTCACTAAAAACTCAGAAGAGACCAACTTGCTGTCTCTTGGACTGGAGCGTCATGAAGCTTTCCTGAGAAGAAAGGTCTTTTGTTCCATGGGGTCGCTGAAATCAAGGATGAAAGGTTAGCTGAGGTTATTGCAAAATCTCTACACGAAGACGCGTCTAGTACTCGTTAGGTTCTACATACTCTTTGAGCTTGTATTATTTAATTTCAGCGATGCAGATCTTTTCTTTCTTTCCCATAATCAATTCATTACACTCTAAAAAAGTTCCCTTCGCTTGATAAACAGTTTGTTTTTAATTGTTTAATTTTATCGTTTATTAATCAAAACACTTTGGCGATTTACAAAATTGAGCCCGCCAAACTGTAAGAACAGTTTGTCGGCGGAGGCACTATACTCTCAATTACATACTTCAAGTTTGCCAATTTTCCTTTTCTTATATATAAGTATTTACTTTAATTACAATGATAAAGAAATATAGCATGCATTACATAAGTTTAAAGGTTACTTATCTAACTTTTTTCAATGTTTGACAATAACAATTCTGTGATTTTACGTTTGAATGTAAACTTTGACACATCATTTTCATTTATAGTTAATTCATTAAATATTTTAGGTACTAGATATTGTTTTGTTCTTTCACCAAAGTAGTTAGTTAGTAAAGACTCATAATACGAAGCATCATTTCTTCACATATACCTACTCATACACACTCACACAACATACACCATTGGCCTCATACGTCTGTCAGAGGATTTATTCAGTGTCTGAGGCAAAAATTTTCATGGCTGTATAAGCCGATGCGGGAGCGGCATGGCTTTTTGCACGCTCTTTACAGACACTGCGTTGCCTGGGACGCAATTATGGAAAACGCAGGGCTGCCCAGGACCTGCGCCACCCTCTCGGCCTTCCTGGCTGACTCCACAGGAACGACGGGTCAATACGTGCGGAGCCAGATCAGCTGCAGGAGTCTGCCGCGCGATTTATTACCAAACACTCGTGGAGTCGTTTTGTTTCGTATGGAGTTTTCCTTCTCCAGGACCCTGATCAGCTTGGGTAGGATTTATCCTTCGGTCGCTTCTTACGACCCTCACAGGAAGAGAGGGGGTGGTGCTATTCTGCCGGCACCACACGGCTAAAAACATACACAATAAGCAACATAATAAGTTTTTTTACATTAGCTTACCCATGATAATATGTTAATTTAATACTATGTTAAACTCTGTTATTGGCTATTGAAGTTTTTAAGGTGTATTTGTAATAACTTGGTTATTATTATATGTGCTGTTGAGTTTACGAACAAATAAATTAAATTATTTATTTATTATTATTGTGGACTTCTTCCCATTCTGGCAATGAATGTCAAAACTGATGTCTTTACGGTTTGTCAAAATCAAACAAAAACAATAAAAAACGGAGGTTTCAAGAAGAGGTTTCTACTTTGGACAGGCGATGGACTGGGATAGATGATGTTCACAGTATATTTTAATCGTATTTCACGTAGGAATAAACGTTTTTCCCGCGATAAAAAGTATCTTAGGTGTTGACTAGGGCTAGTAGCTACACACCACAAAGAGTCTCATGTACACACGTACTATATTTTCGAAGATTATCGCGAACAAATGATTCCGGGTAAAATATTTTTCAATAGATGTCGCTTTTCTATGAAGATAAGGTTTTCTAAAACGCGGTATAGAGGTGTTTTCTGAAATCTATAAATGTACCCCTGTACCCCGAACAGTTACGATTTTATTAGATGTATAGATTCTGGCTTTCTGCGTCTTGATTTAGGCACACTAAAGAATAGGCTTTGTTATTTGTATAGAATTTATTTTACGAATTATTTTATTAAGGACGCGATAAAAAAAGCAATTCTTTCAACCAAAATAATAATAGTGCTGTCACTTTGAGTTAAATAGTCTAAGAAAAGGATAAGAGATGATTGCGACTAAAACTGTTTTATTATTTGAAGTCAAAATAAGGCAACGTTGAAAAGAATGCCAATCAAATTTAAAAACATACGGTAATGACTCTAATATAAAGTTGTTTATCTTCTGTTGGCGTATGAACATCCCTTGGCGAGACAAAGTTCGCGGGCACCAGCTAGTTACCTATAAATAGCGTAAATCCTATTAGCAATATTTCAAAATTTGACGTAAAGTGACAGCACTTACTAGGAGGATTTTTTTTTAGAAAATTGTTATCTCGAATCAAGATCAATATTTTATCTCAAGAATATTTTTTCTGTTTAGAAACATCCTGTATATAGTAGGGTTATAAACACATTCTGTATTAAAACCCAGATTAATAGTAGTTTGTTTGAGTTACAATTAATTTGACTACCAACTTGTAGTATTAAGCCCGAAATAATGAAATTCAGAAAGCGTTTGAACGTATTTTCGTGGATTTAAGTATCAAAGGGTAACTTATGTAATAGATAGGATTTATTACTAAGGAGGGCGGGGCCCACACTTGACGTCCATTGCTGAGCTATTTTAGCGCAGCGCTAACGCTTGCGTCGGTCTGATGCATATGTCGCAGTTCGATGGCAGAATTACGATGGGAGATTTTGCCAAAAGTCGGCTTAGTATGGCAAAATCGTAGACTTTGTTCGGCCATCGTCCTAACACCCAGGATTTCGGCCGAAGTACGAATTACCTTACCAAACCTAACTCTGCCATCTTACTGCGACCATTACTAACGATGTCAGCATACGCAATGCAAAAACTTGCGATGAAACAGCATGTGCTAAAACATGCGTTATCAGAAACGTTGCGTTGCGTCAAACTTGCGTTACCTACTTGCAGCGATCCAGCGAGCAACAAACAAAGTTATTTGTTGATTTATTATATTTTATTTGGGAGATTAACAGTTTTATACAATAGCTAGGATTAGGACAGAATAATACATCATGTATTTTCGCACAAATAAAAAATCTCCACCTGTAGTGTATTACCGTTGAACATGTTTCTTTATAAAAAGGAAATTGAAAAGGAAATTTGAAATTTGGAAAAAATTATGAGAAAAAAAGAGATTAGAGGATTTACGTAGGTATTTACGAATGCATCTCTGGCTAGAAGTCGTTTTATGGCAGAAACACCGGTACAAAATATATCTATGTCAATATCTTTTGGTAAATCACTAAACGCACGGTAATGCGGACAAGTTTTTCCAATAATTTATTTTAACAGTAGTTTCTGACAGCAGTGGGCGCTGTCTAAAACGAATGGTGTTTTCAAATTGTGCCTGAAATTGACCACAAAATTGTTCCGAAAAGCGATTTACATTCGCATCATTTGCCCGGACACCAGCGGGAGCATTGTTAAATAATATTGCGGTCTAAATTAATTGAATTTCTGATGATCCCGCCAGTGGTAGGTAGGTACTGTCAACAGCACATCAACCCACCCAGATTTAAAAGAACAAAATATACTAAAGTTTGTTTTTACACAGTGACCGGTATATAAGAATACTGCCACCCCTCCCTAGTCCACCGCAATGTGGTAGCAAGCAGCTAAGAATATTGCCAGTACCATCCCGAGTCTACACTGGGTGTTTCATAAAAGGTGAGGTAGAGTTTTTGACCTCAGCTGAATAATCTGCCGACTATGGCCAAGCGCATGGTGGCGGTGATACCACATTATCCCCAAATAGGGTTGACGTCAGGCAGGTGGCAGGTCATAAAACATAGCTAAATTAGTTTGCTTCATGATTTTGTGTTCTAACAAATCATGTTACGCCGACCCCAACTGATATAGCATAAGGGCAGGAAGATGATGTGTAACCGATACGAGTTGGTCTCTTTAATGGGTAGGTTAATATCCTGGCAATGGTACCGTCAGCAGCGGCAAAATTGTAATTACAGGGTTAAATTGTAGCTCCTTTTAAATTCTGTTTCTCTAATAAAATAAACATACACAAGGAAGAGATAATATCACGTCTTCATCAACAAAGGGCCCAAATGATTCTTATCTTGGAAGTAGAGTATGACACATGGTGCTATAAAACAAGATAGCCAAAAAACTACCAAAATAAGCATTCTTCCTGTCCCTTTTATAGTTTAAGGTCATTATCATAGGGCATAATGTCAATGAGATTATCATCTTTGTAGGTGCGAAGATTTCTAAAAGGAGCTTTATAATACCTAAATTGTATTTTCGTGCTCCAATTTTCCTTTTTGCCCTTGCTTTAGTAGGAAGGTTAGTATCTCCGACCTTGCACAAATCCACGGCTGCCAAATCCATACTAGAAGACATGTCATTTAAGAAAAATAGACCTTATGTAATAGCATGAGCATGATTTTGACAGCTGTCAAATATGGCCTATTCGAACGGTCGTAGGTACTGTAGATAACTGAAAATCAATGTAAAGATACTTATTGAGTGTTGGCCTACTGATCAAAACTGGGGAGTTGTGTCAGGTGGTCAGTCAAAAAGTAGGTACATGCATGTCAATTAGGCCTTCGCTCTACACATCAACGTGAGACATGAGACGTGAGACGTGCGACATCGCGACGCTTGAGACCATCTCCATATAAAATGTAGGAAACAGAAGAGCCAAAGCTACACACGTGAGACGCGCCTCACATCAATGATGGCTAACGATCACTTGTCTGACAGATGTCATCTTACGTGTCGTCACGTCTCACGTCTAGGTACTGTATAAACCTTGCGCTTTAGCTTTCTAGATCAACTTGGGAAGCTAAGACTCTTGTTTGACGCTAACCTGCGCACTACAAGCAAGATTAGCCTTGGTATGCGCTTATGAGGAGGCTATCTGACACTGTCAGTTACCTACAACGGCCAGAGGTCAAGTAGCACATTGTTTCATACAATAGCTGGGTGTTAGAGCATAAGTCTGATTATTCTAGCAATTAATCGTAGTTGCATAATGGATGGACTAAAGGATATTCATCTAGGAAATATATCTAAATGCAGAATTTTGTACTGCGCTCGACTGTCCAGCGTAGTGAGTATGGCAATACCCCTCGATAGGGGGAGGCCCATGTCCAGCAGTGGAATGGTGTGGCTGTAATGGTGGCATAATGCAGACTATTCAGTGTCGATACCACAGCAGCTAGATTATATGATTTTAGGGCTGTTTAGGGCCTCATCTGCGTGACGCGTATTGTCCACGCGTACCTGCAATGCGAGGACTCGTGCGAAGTTCACTCACTTCGTCTGCACTTCTTGGAGTAAAGTGAACTTCGCGGTATGCGTGTATAATACGTTTTATCTTATAGTTCCTATGGCGTCATGTTGGTAGCATTGGAAATTTGTATGCAATATTAAACGGCGCCAAAAAATTACATAGAAATTTCCAATGCTACCAACATGACGCCATAGGAACTAAAAGATGAAACGCACTATATCGTCTGCCTGAGAAGGCCATCTGACACTGTCAGTTACCTACGGCGCGAACTTCACAGAGGAGACATGCGATATGAGGCGTGAGATAACATCTGTCCCATCCGGCGAAACACGAAAAATATCGCAGTTTTCCAAAAATTGTATACCTAACACGAGAAGTGTTTTAAAATTTGGTATTCAATTTATCGCGGGTTTTCATCGCTTTGACTACATTCAATCCGCAAAGAATGAATTAGTCGCTGGGAATTAGTTACAAAAACTTTCCCGGTAGATGGAGCCCATCCACGCGTTAGTGGACAAGATATACTTGCTTAATTCGCAGGCTAGATTAGAATTGCGGTAGCCCAGTTGGTAGTGGCGTCGGCAGTACAGATGCCAAAGGTCGCAGGTTCAAATTCTGCCCGCGGTGGAAAATTTTGCAAGTTTTCCAGAAATATCGCAGTGAGAAACATAGGTAAAAAAACTTCCAACAACTTGTGATATTAAGCTTAACTTAAAAAGTAATCGGATTTTCACAACCTCGCGCTTTACCTCTTTTTTCCATTTGGCTCCATGAATTAGCTACTTCGAAACGGCTCTGTTGTTGAAACGAAAATAGAAGCCCAAAGAAGGGAGTTTGTGCTAAG
Source organism: Phthorimaea operculella (assembly GCA_024500475.1). Lineage (NCBI taxonomy): Eukaryota > Metazoa > Arthropoda > Insecta > Lepidoptera > Gelechiidae > Phthorimaea > Phthorimaea operculella. Next base: position 1,700,023 of record JANFCV010000058.1, on the reverse strand, counting down.
TCAGTGAAAGGAAGGGATGTGCCTTTAGTAACAAAAATCGATTTTTTTATAATCGATTATTTCCAGCCAAGAAAAATTTTATAAAGTTATTCGATTCTATACCAGAAACTTAGATTTAAAAAATTATACGATTTTGATTTCACGCAATATACATTATAATTTTCAACATAGGTTAAAATAAACAGCATGTTACAAGGGACCTATAATTAGATGTCGTTTCAATTCTGTTACACAAAAACCCAAAATCAATCCTTGTTACGTACCGCAAAAATATCACATTTTAGCACTGATAAAATATTTGAAAAATTGGTTGCAAATGTATTTAAAAACCGCATAAAGACCGTGTGTGATGACAGTTGTTAAATCAGTTTTAAACATACATAAGGGAGTGTTAACTGTTAACCACACATTAGGGGTCATTTAAAGGACTCATAACAGACGCGGGGATAATCGATTTTATTTAATAAACATCGGTTATTTTAATAATCGTTCTTCACATCTCTAGTCTGAAAGGGATCGGGCAGACAATGGAGGCATAATTAATAATGTTGCCTTGTTTTTGGAATTGGACGTCAGCGTTTTCAGCGAAAACATAGAACTCAACAAAAAATTGGGCTTTGTGAATTGTTACCATTAAAATTGGTGGAATATCCGTAGAAAGTAATAAAACTTTATTTCACACCTACATACATACATACATACATCACGCCTTTATCCCTTGCGGGGTAGGCAGAGCGTCAACGGCCGTAAAAACGGTCGTTATCGCCACGTCTGACAAATATTTGAGGGCTGTCTTAGCTATTGTCGTGTATCGCTATAGTGACAGGTTGTCAGCCTGTCGCCTAAAATTGCAATACACATGAAACCCTCGAGTCCTTTTATCGCTTCTTACGACACCCACAGGAAAGAAATGGGGTGATGCTATTCTAAGCCGGCATCACACGGCAATCTAAGCCGGCATCACACGGCAAATTTCACACCTACATACTTTATATTACGTCTTTATCCCTTGCGGGGTTGGCAGAGCGCATATAGCTGTAAAAAATCGGCCTTTTACCACGTCTGACAAAGTTTGAAAATCACTCAGAAGACTTTGTATCAACCAATGATATTATATTTTGGTATCAACATACCGGCTAGCAACCTTCTAGCACAGAATACATCTACTAGCCTGTCGCCTAAAATTACAATACATCCACTCTCAAATTCCTTAGTTACTTCTTTTGACACCCACGTTAAAGATATGGGGTGATGCCGGCACCACAAGGTATCAAAGTTAAAAGTTCGATGTATTTGGCAAAATGCTAAACTTTTACATTTATCGTTCCAAGCCAACGAACTCAGGCAAAAAATAATAATATTTAAGAATTTAAAAATACAACAAGCATATAATTCTTAACATGTGAAAGCTTTTAAGAATCATTTTGGTAAGGGTAGAATAAGGCGAATATCACATATGACATTCGCTGCTGCGCTTTTTAACGCATCCGTAGCGCATTCGTAATGAATCCATTTTTTTTTCTTTATTGCATTCATCGCATGCGTTACGGTGCGTCTAGGGATGCGTCTTTCAAACACTTTGACAGATGTATTCGTCGACGAAGCGTAAGTCTGTTTGCGCGGCTTGCGCTGAAAAAACGGACACCAATATTACCAACCCCAATGTAGTGCGTCATTTTAACGTCAAAATTTCGCAACAGCGTGTATTACGTTTGATCCCCGACTACGTATAAGATTAGCGAAAGTTACAATAATATTTTTGATATCTTTCTTGAGCATTTAAAGGATTTTATGAGTGTTTTGTATACTAAGTGTTTTCTTTAATATATTTTCTATATTATATCGCGCAAAAGTCAATTCCATTAGTGGATGTTTTTGTTATAAAAACTATTTAAATCTTGCATTTCTTTCACGAACCTCCCACTAATAGGGATTTTTGCCATATTCATAACTCTTAGTAGGCAGATTGGCGAGCGCAGTGCAAGGTGTTTTATATACTAGGAACGCTGTTGCCCATTCCATGGATTCTTTAGTCGCCTTTCATCACACCCACGGGTAGAAATGGGGTGATGCTATAGTTTACCGATATCACACGATATCTACCACAACTATCTTTCTAAAAGCTTTTACCTCGCAAAAATTATAGTGTGCCGGCCTTGTGCCAGTTTAGAAACACAGTATTGACCTATTCCTCGACTGAAGCAAAGTAGAATTTGTACAACGTTTTACTACGAGCTAAGGGCTTGCACAGACCAGCGATATTTTGCTGACAAACGGGCGACATTTTACCTGCGACAGCTACCTACAGCTGTGTCAGCGATGGTAGTTGAATCTCTACAACGCTCTTATTCCGATGAAGTGTCGCTCATCACTTCACCTAATAAAGTCTACTGCTGAAGACTCTAGGCCTCTTCCGAAGTACAAGGCACGATCGACCATTTTGCCATTCAGTGGCTACCAGTCGCTCTCTGTTAGTCCATCAGCTGGCCAGAAGGCGTCCAACAGTACGCTTGTTGATTCACGGTCTCCACTCGAGAACCTGCATACTTCCATACCTACATACATAGGTTGTATTGCCTTGGGTTCTATGCATGACGATGTAATCAGTCTTCTGCCACTTCAGCTTGCTACACTTCCGAATTATGTCCATAATTTAGTCCCCGGCAGATAATCTCGTTCCGGACATGTAGTTCGTCTGTGGGAGCCCTAAGAGCCACCGTGTATGTACGTTGTTGCACGTTAAATTTACACTTCCGCTTAAATACTTCCAGTAAGCGGATTATGGTGTTTCGGCAGACTTTGTTACACAAAACGTTTCAGGTGACGGTAGAATAACATGGACATGTTGTTTTAAACTCGATACAGTTGGATGGAAAGGGTTTTTATTGAATTTTATCTCTTTGTAGCCGTCTGGCGCCGGCTTAGAATAGCATCAATTTATTTCTGCCGGTGAGTGTTGTAAAATACACACACATAATGGGCAGAAAAAATTAAGACAATAATTATTAAAATGATGGATGAAGGTCTAGCCATCTAAATATTTTTTACGTGAAATTTATAGATCCACTAATAAAAAATCATTATGACGCCATGAATTTCAAAAGCCATTTTTTTTAATAGTTACCCTGAATGATAACTACTTGTTGTGTAAAAAAAATGTTTCATTTACGCTATTTTTAGGAAGTACCTAAGTACTGATTCTATATATTAATTTCTTCGCAATTGCTTTTGCAAACTCTCGAAGATACTTCTAGTGTGTACCTGAGGTTAAAAGTTCCTGAAATTCCTTATGTAAAGGTATTTCATTAGGCTGCCTCTTCTTTTCCCAGTTTAGCATCAGCTGGGTTGTGACTTAAGTAGGCAACAAAAATGATTACACATAAATCGATTGTACCTATCCAAAAACAACATCGATTTTTTTAATTATTCACGTTTTATATATTTTATTAGAATTTACGCACTTATAACGTATGTTATATAACTATCAACAGAAGTAAAAATGAACATTATGCCGACGAAACAAAATATTACTAAAGACTTAAAGTAAGGTGTCGTGTTTTTTAATTAATTTTACACAGGATAAACGCTGATAAATTTTGAAAATAAATTTTAAATAAACCATTCAAATTAAATGGTACAACCGGTTATTAAAAATCGATTATTTCGTGAAAAACGATTTTTGAAATAATCGATTATTATTTCACATCTCTAGCATTAAGAGTTTTTAATATAACGCATACCTTTGAGGATATGCGGTTTACGATATATTTAAATGACCCATCGTAAAGTCTTCTTTATAATATTAAAACTGCGGTAGTAAATTTTTTATAGCTTTATGAATGAAGAATCTTGGCGTAATTATAAACTAGCTACTCGTCTTTTTTCCCGTGTGATTTAAGGCGTTTTCTTGCCGGATAAACATACTTACATTCATATATCACGCCTACATCTCTCACGGGGCAAGCAGAGCGTAAACAGTCGTAAAAACCGGCTAATTACATCACTTCTGACAAAAATTTGAAAGTCATTCAAACAACTGTGTATCGTGGCGACTTTAGAACACAGCGATCAACCCTCATATCCCATAGTCACTTCATACACCGCTAGAAAGATATAGGGTTCTATACCGGCACCACACGACAAAAATATACTATCATTGCTTACAATCTACTCTGCACAACGCCGCAACACCGCAACAACTTAAGTACAAAATCCTTCTTTGAAATAGAAAGAACAACGGAAAATACTTTCTGTCTTGAATTATTTCTACAGCTCCACAAATAGAGGGAGAGAAACCTATTTAGAACGGTCGCTATAGAATAATATCTCATCTTCAGATTAGTACCATTTCACTGCAAGTCTTGAGGCTGCTCAGAAGAAGGGGTTGTTAATTTAATACGCTTCTATAGTTACAAAGTAAGCGGCTTGTGACTGGGTGGCAAAAATGTGTCTTATCTTGGCTTATATCCAGAAATGAACTGCTAAATTATGCGATGTGGTGGGTGTACCAAAAACGCACATGCCCGTAATTTTCTTATCATAAAGTAATTTAAATAAAACAAATTTTAATATGATTAGGTGATCATCATGACGATCTTCTTATGCTCATTGCTTTGATAAGCAGATAGACTTGACTTTAAGTCTTGAATCTATAGCTAAAATAACTCGAAATAATTTGTTCTTACCCCTGACCCCTTATCTTGAAACAAACTACAGTGTTTTACAGCTATATCGAATTGGGAATCGTATATCTACACTTTATAGCTAGTTGGGAACCGTAATGGCGGCTATCGGTCGTCGCGTTGATTAACTTTCTTACTGGCTGGTTCAGACTTTATTTGAGTTACTATACTGGCAGGGCTATTTTTTCTGGTATCTGGGAAAATTGTTAAGAAAAAGTTGTTATATATTAAAACTAAAATCGCATTGAACATTTTTGATAGCTATCTAAAGTTCGTTTGGAACCAGATGGTGGTTGACAGAATTCTAATGAAACATAAACACCTAGTACCAAATATTGTAGCTTCGTAACGCGATAAACGATTCACCCCTGAGCCAGATTACACCGCGCCATAGCTAATGCTAGTTGGGAACCTTATAGCTACAGCTAGTTGCGAACCGTAATCTCAAGGTAAGTTTTGGCGGGCACCCAATACAGAGAGACGGCTACAAGGAAACTTCACTACACTCACACATATTTACACGGAGTTATTTACGCGCAAAACCGCAACAACGTCTTAAACCGGCTAATAGCAAACGTTTGTCTCTTAAATGGTTAGGTGGATTTGCTGAGGATAGTACTTATTTTAAATCCATAATACTCAGCATACACCTCGGCATACACACAGAAGGAAGACTTATCTCGCGCGCGAGAAGACATCAGACGTGTCAAGTTGTATGGAATTTATCAAAACAAGTGAAGGATTTTGACATAGTGTAGAGAAAATCTATGTCACGTGGTCGCATGCTAAAAGAAAATACCTCATTTCAAAACTTCAGAAAGAAAATGTAGCAACCCTAGGGAGTAGGTATAAATAGTCGGGAAAGAGAGCTGTCCTTCTGTAAATTCTCTATTTTGTGGTAGTGGCGGCTCTCGCCGCGTTGATATGCAGATTAAATTCAACTTGGTTGGCTGCACTAATGCAGGCTACTCAATCTCGCCGGCTGACGAGATGTTTTATGAAGTAAGTATCTTTCCATGTAACCATCACCAGTACTATTATATATTCTGTGCCATCACCTCATTTCTACCCGTAGATGTCGCAAAAAGCGACTAAGGGATAATCATCCAGAGAATGATCAGCAGCGTTCCCTGTGAATGCAATATCTTGCACTGCGCTCGCCAATCCGTCTGCCAAGCGTGGTGGATGAGTATGGCAATACACTCCGATAAGGGAGAGCCCATGTCCAGCAGTGGACTGTTGTAGTATAGAATGATAAATTTCTTTACAGAAAAGATTTTCCAAGTAGCTGCTAGTTTTACAATTTATTATTTACTTACCGTTGCCGTGTGATGCCGGCTTAGAATAGCATCACCCCAATTCAACCCGTGGGTGTCGTAAAAACCGACTAAGGGATATTCATCCAGGGAATGGGCAGCAGCGTTTCCTGTAAATGCAATCTTGCACTGCGCTCGTGAATCCGTCTGCCAAGCATGATGGGTGAGTATGGCAATACACCCCGATAAGGGAGGGCCCATGTCCAGCAGTGGACTGTTGTAGTATAGAATGGTAATCTTTTTTACAGAAAAGATTTGCCAAGTAGCTGCCAGTTTTACAATTTATTATTTACTTACACCACTTTCCTGAAACGACTCGCAAATGTGGCAAACGTCTGTCAGCGAAAGGGCAAAAGGGATATCCATGAGTGTATTTGCGTGTCGACGCTCCCTACGTACATTATGCTAACTGAAAAATAGCTACTTTACAGGAGAGCCGAAAAACCGTAGAAGAGTCACAACTTTTTTTGTCATTTACCTACGAACTTGAAATTTATACAGTATGAACTTCAAACAATATTTTCATGAATGTCATCTTAATATTTAAATAATTTTGCTTATTTTTGGATTTTATTGTAAATAGAACATTTATAAGGTCAAGTCAGTGTTCCAACATACGTGTATACTATTCTAACTGCCATATAGCATACTATACGTGGCTTGATATAGCAGCAATTTTTTGGTTAAACTATTCTATTTACCACATAGAATAGTTTAACCAAATATTATCCGATTATTTAGGACATACTATTCAATGTGCCATATAGACTCATATACCTCGGGCTCAACTCTGACATTAATTTCACATGTAAATTTAAGACTAGTTATAATAATCGGTTGTGTTACATTATTCTTTAAGTTTTTATACTTAAATATATATATTTATGTAGTGAATACGCAGAAATCTAATATTTTTTGTAAATAGAATTATATACGTTGTTACAAAAAAGTATTGATTTATGAATACTATTCTATTTTGTATCAATTTGGTACTGACTAAACATTGTCTACTATGAGACAGGTTATTTTTTATTAAACGGCTTTATTTGGGTTCACATTGGTGTCATAGTAAAACCTGAGTTAATTTTACGACTGCGTCGTTCCCGGAGACTGACTGAATTAGTTATTTATTTATTTAACATAATGTTCAGCTGTACCATGGTGAACATAACGCTATCTCCCAGTCTGGGTAGATTGTGTTCGCCTCTTTTAGGTCTTGAAGTTGGGACAATTGGGGAAACACAGCAGGTGGTCCATGGTTTGGACGGCGCCACAACCACACCTAAAATTGGCTGAAAATCCCCACTTTACTTTGTTTGCGTGGCAACTTCCAACACCATCCCGGAGACGATTGAGTGACTTCCAGACTGCCCAGGGAAGGTTGCCACCAGGTGGGAGTTTTTCATCTGGCGGGAGTTGGGACGCGTCAGGAGGGTACCTTCTTATTCATTGTTCCAACCTTATTACAGGTGCCCCATTTGTGTCGGAATAAGGGTCACTCATTAAGCTTTTTCGGCTCTTAGGTCGCAGTGGTGGTGAAACGTGGTTATGCAACGGGTGTCTGGGATCCTCCGTTTGTTTTACCCTCTCGACACAACAGGCAGAATATCAGCGGACGTTAGGTGGGGCTATCCCGGCTAGTGAGTACAGGTGGGAGAGTGTAGTCAGCTTGAATGTGCCCGTCACTATTCGGCAGGATTCGTTCAAGGCAACATCTACCTGGCTCGCATGTTAGGAGCGAGCCCGAACCAGACTTACGTACTCAGCAGCCGAAAAAGACAAAGCCAGACTGCTGGTGCGAAGAACATGTGCTGTGCAGAGGCACCCCGTTTGGTGGTGGTGAGTCTCTTTAGAAGGCAATTACGGGCACTTACTTTAGACTTCAACTTAGTGCCGTTTTATTTCAAAGTTAGTGTCCGGTCCAAAGTGATGCCTAGATATTTAGGCGTGTTGTTATGTTGAATGGCTACACCACACCACTTGATATCAATCTCTTTGTTAAATTCTCGATTTCGGAGGTTAAACGCGCATGATTCAGTTTTGTGGTGTTTCGCCTTAAAAGGGTTTCGTGATAGTAGGTTGTTAGATTAGCTAACGCTGTCGAAAGATGTCCTTCCACGTCCTCGAAATATTTTCGCTGGCATGTCAAAGCGAGATCATTCGCGTTGATAAACCGGTTCGTTGCAGGATGGTGGGGTTGGTTATTGGTGTTATTGTTGGTAAATAAATGTTTTTAATTTTAATTTTAATTTAATTTTAATTTTTTTAATTATTCCACAGGGTAGGTGCGAGAACACTACCCTGTGGAATAATTTTTTTTGTACTCGCCGTCTGCTCTTTTCAGAGTTCAAGCTCACATGGAACCGGCGGTTACTCAGCATTTCGCTTAGGGTAACAACAAAAAGTTGTTTGTGTACGTTGTCAATTTTCCGAGCTGACGCTTGTATTGACGGTGTTGTAGGCTGCACTTAGGTCGACAGATACCACCCCTGCGACCAGGTTTACCGTTTAGAAGCAGCTGGTGGGCAACCTGGTTCGCAGTAACGGGGCCAGATTGTATTGCCGGGTTAGGGTCACTAGTCAGTTTTCAAAGTATGCCCCAAGCCTTTTTACTATTGTAGGACATGACCCACTGATTCGACCAGATAAACCCACTGCTCTTGGTGACCTTCAGAGATTTCAGCCATAGGTTCCTCGCCGGCTAGTATGGTATCTGCTGAATAAGTTTCTTTTTTATTGTTTCCTTTTTTGTTTTCGTCTTATTATAGTGGGCAAATAATTAATTCTTATTATTTGACTTAGCTTTATACCGGCAAATTTGTAAACACATTAATATTACGTACAGAAAAAAAGATTGCACGCTGTGGCGGGTGCCATTTTACAAATACATAATATTTTGGAACCAAGTCTTGACTTTGTTCTTAAGCAGTTAAGGGTTAACCGATTCCACTATTGGGCCAAGGCCTTCCCTGTGGTCTACCATGTTTTATAGCTATAGTGAAATTTATTTGGTTCCAACCTTGATCTGAGCAGTTTGCATTAATTGAAAATAAATAATAATTCATCATTCTTTATAAAATTTTTCATTTGTCAGTTCCAAATTCTTCAGTACGGTGTATGGTTTACAATGTATTCAATTAAATCTCATTTTATCAGCAAAACGCGATTTAGGTATACCTACTATTCCATCTACCAGTTAGAATAGCTTCGTGACTTCATACAACAAAAGTAAACTGTTCGATCTACCAGATAGAATACTATGCATTTCTATTATTCTATAAATTTATGGCGTACACTATTCTATGTACCAGATCGAATAGTGTACATTGATTACTAATTCAGACGTTAAAACGAATACTATTCAATCTGGTAGATCGCATAGTGTACGTTGTATTAGAACAAAACTTGGGACTTAAAGGAAATTCCAGATTAATAAAGCTAAAAGAACGTTAGTATATTTTGATTAGGTATTTACTATCATTGTGTCGTGCCCCAGCAAAAAATGTTCGTACTGCCAGATGTCGTAGTATTCGTGCGAGTTAAAAAAGTTGCAAACAAGGTACACTATGATAAGCGGCAGTTCGAATACTTTTAGAAGTCTTGGTGCACTTAGAATGCAGATAGAATAGTCTGTGGCTGATTTAAAATCTAAACTACACTGAATTTAGAAAAAATTTAAATGCCAGTAGATGCGTTTTAATGTGTACATTCTAATGCACTTGCCAGTGCAGTTAGCATTTTCTTTCACTTTGACTAGTATACGTAGGGAGCGTCGGTGTGTGTGTGTATCTTTATTTCGATAATTAATCTTGGACGAAAAACAGGACGGATGGTCTTCTTCTTCTTTTTTAAAAGCTTTTATTTAACTTGCAGTGTATGTAAGTATGTAAGTAAGTAAGTAAGAATGTTTGTTCGGGGCAAATCTTGTAACTCAATTTAGAAGCAAATATCTTCAACCGATTGAGCTGAAATTTTGTATACACGTTTAGTTCGGATGACAATGCATGGCTAGTTATATGACGTCATTCTAAATCTATCATGGCGGAATATCCAAGATGGCCGACAAGTAATTTTTGACGCACTCCTACAATATGGGTGTCAAATGAAAGGTCTTGCTGAGAACAATTCAGAAAATAATATGGCGGGCATCTAAAGATGGCCTTATAACCTCGTAAGGCCCAGACATTTATGAGCTTTCTTTAGATAACGGCCCAAGATGCCTTTTAAAAGGTATGATTCACAAAGTGAAATGAACCTTATATGCACTAGCAATAAGGTTGCTTTATGATGTAAATCTTGCAAGGGCTTGGGTCTGAACCACTACAAAGCTACATACCTTTTAAAAGGCATCTGGGCCTTACGAGGTTAAGATAATTTACAATATGAGTGTCAGATGAAAGGTATTGCTGAGAATTACCTATTCGAATTATAAGTTGACGTCACTCTAAATTAACTATGGTGGACTTCTTAAGATGGCAGAATATCATTTTTATGCTTTTTTACAATATGGATGTCAAATGAAAGGAATTTTTCAGAATAACTCGAAAAATAAAGTGACGTTTATGTCACTCATAATCATAACAAAACCTGATATGGCGGACTAAAGGTTAGATGGCGTATTAAGTTTATTATGTTTTCTTACTAAGTGGGTGACAAACACAGAAAAATTATAGGTAAATACTAGTGTGAGCTAAATGACGTCGCTTCGCAAGATTTTTAGATTTTAGTGGTTATATTGTGTTGGGGTTTTTAGTCTTCTGTTCATGGCACTGTCAATGAAGAATGTTGTCAATTTATACCTATTAGGTTTATGAATGCAATAAGTAGGTAGGTTCTATCGCACAACGTACATAATCAACTATGGCATAACAGATTTGTTTTCCAGAGATTGCTAAAAAGTAAACAATAAATTATAAGTAAAAAACATTTTTAAAACAAGCTTTTATTTGGATGCGCGAAAAAGCATAAAATAATCTATTTACTTAAACTTTAACTTGTTACTTATAATGGCATTAAATCTACGTCTTCATAATTTATACGATATAAAAGCTTGTCGCGAGATGTAAGTAGGTACTCGTGTGGTGTTAGGTTAAAAGTTTGTTCAAGATCATTTTCACTGGTTACCTAATTTATTTATTAATAATAATAATATATACGCAGGTTAAATCTCGCGACAAGCTTTTATATCGTATAAATTATGAAGACGTAGATTTAATGCCATTATAAGTAACAAGTTAAAGTTTAAGTAAATAGATTATTTTATGCTTTTTCGCGCATCCAAATAAAAGCTTGTTTTAAAAATGTTTTTTACTTATAATTTTTTCTTCTTCTTTTTCTGTCTTGTCTTGGTTACTATTTTGTCCTGACATATTCAAAGTTATTTTTCTTCTTTCACCTGTGTCAAATCAAGATGACCAAATGTATTACCTGTTTTAATAAAAATTGCATTAGAAATGGTGGTGGTTCCGCAAGAGGGAGAGGGAAAAGCTTGAGGCCGAACGCTGGGTCAGGCGGACCGATACGCGCGGACCGTCGCCGTACATACCGCCGCCGCCATAATAACCCGACCGATTTCAGAAGCGCATCGTGCCAACGTATCCGGTGAGGCGGTGAGGTGTCGCTGTGTTCGTTCGAGTAGTCTCGCCGGAGCCGTCGCGCGGTTGGCCCGAACCGCCTCGCGGCTCGCCGCAGCCGCGTCACGCAGCGCTGTTCTTGTATTTTGCCAATATATACCGCGTGCGGACGGTCCGCGCGTACCGGTCCGCCTAACGCAGCGTTCGGCCTGAATGCCTGGTGTATGTAAGAGACTTTCGAGTAAGAAAGCATGACCTTTGGCCGTCATTTATAATCCCATAGTTTATTGAACCAGGTTATAACCCGGCCAAGGTCAAACCAGCATAAGTCATAGCGCCTCATATTCCAATCTGGCGTTAGGGTCCTTAGACAGGTAGGGTCGTTAGGCCACTGAGGGCACTTACTAATACGTATATGTTATTTTTGTTTTTAAATCCACTTACAGTGGCATTTTAGGCGCAAGCTCCATAGTGTAGACGTGAGACGTGAGACGTAAGATGGCATCTGTCAGTCAAGTGATAGACAGCCATCATCGATGCGACGCGAGTCTCACATGTGTAGATGGCGTCTCTTGTGTTTCACACGTCTTACGTTTCCGCCTCATGTCTTACGACTCGCCCAAGTCTCGCGTCTGGAATGCCTTGGGATACTCAAATTTTCTCTCTTTATTTTGGCATGTGGCAAATCAAAATGTCAAAAAATGCGTCAAACCAGCATAAGTCACAGTTCCTCATATTCCAATGTCGAGTTAGGGTCCTTAGACAGGTAGGGTCATTAGGGCACTGAGGACACTTACTCGCACATAAGCTCTTCAGTACCATAGTAGAGGTGAAAAGCAGTAGACTCAGTACCAGTCTTCTTCCCTCGTTATCTATGGCCCAATACAAGTGTTTTTGCATTAGTTTTTTGCTTAACTTTGAGTACGTCTTTCCTTGCGAATATTCTGTTACTTAATTTATAGTATTCAAATGCACTCACAGTGCCATTTTAGACCCATAAATGAAAATAAGTCGTGGCATCGAGAAGAGGCGTTGGCCCGCAGTGCCTGGAGGTTGCAATCACGTGCTAGCCCGTACGACATGTCGGCCTCTCGATGACGGCGGACTTACTGCATCTAAACGTCTAGATTGCTAAGCCTCGACTTTAAAAATAAGGGTAAAAAATTATGTAATACCTACGATTAAATACCTAAATGTTGCGACATCTAGAAAAGTAATAAAATAATTATTGCTGCAAAATGTTAGTCTAGAATTATTTTCGAGACAAAACAATACTATTCAATTTTCATACGTTGACAGCAATTATCTATACTGTGCCCCTAACCTCACCGGATCTAACCGGATTAAACCGGTTTACCAGAAGTGTAATGTAACTGTGATTGGATTCTCGTGTGTTGAGAATAATTGGCCATCAAATTGTGGAACCTAATCTTTGTTTAATTCCAGTCTAGTACTGTTCTGTCTCTCTTACTCACACTCAAACTCAAAATATACAAAAAATATCACTTATTCATAGTCTTTGCCCAGAAATGGATAAGACATTGGAAAAAAAAGCAGACACAACTTTCTTTTTCTTATATAAATTTTTCGTTCCTAGTATAGACGCGGCTCGGGCGGGATAAAAAAATTAAAATAAAAGCAACCACACAGCAGCATGAAAATAAAATCAAATTCAGTCATTATATTTTTTTAATTAATTATAAAAATGGAAAACCCCGTAAAAACCTGCCCGGAACTGTGGCACTCCGAGTCGTTCAACGACCCGATGAACCCTAGTGGCAGAGTTTTACAACCGCCTACTACAAGTAGCCGGCCTCTGACATGGTTGTATCACAACAAAATAGACAGTATACCTACAGAAAGATCACTCGGCCCTATTTCGGATTTTCGCGATTGGAACTTGTTACATAGCCAGTTTTTGACATTTCGAGATATTTGACAGGTTGCAAAAAAAAAACAAAACAGCAAAATCTGACAAAGAACGTCATAATATGATTCGGAGCCAATTTAAATCCAAGAAATTTGACGTTTGTGTCAACCACCTTCTTAGTTACCTTGACTTGCCCTGAGATTCCGGTTATTTCCAGTTAAAGTCAGTAAGCGTCAAAATCGTCGCTAGTACTGAGTTTCTTTAATTTGTGGTTGTATAACGATAGCCGTTGAATAGACAGAATCGAACAAGACGCAATAAAAAAAAGGCTGAATAGTTTGACAAAAATGGTCTAAGTATATTGAGATGTACGAAATTCAAATCACTTTGCCCCATCAAGTGAAAAGAGGTGACTTTTCCACACAGATTTTTCGCATGAAACCGGCTTTAAGCTGGAGAGTTGAAAATTATATTAATAAGCCAAAGTGAATACGTGCGAAAGTGAAGTCTTGTGTGTCGGAAGCAAAGTGTCAAGTTGGGAGCATTATCAACTTGTTATAACTTTGTTAATGGCTCTCCACACCACCACTACTGCAGCAAAGGGACTGAAGCATAGCGAAATTGCGAAAAAACCGGTTTTGTTGACCGATATTTCCAATCCGGTTTTGGAGCTCTTAAATTTATTTCTAACACGGGAAATGTTCTAAAGTATTGAATTCTGTCTAAACCGGTTTTGGTAAAGAAAATTGTTTTTGTATTTTCTCTAGAATTGCGCATAAAACCTGCCTTTTAAGCTGGAGATGAAAATTATATTAATAAGCCAAAGTGAAGTCAAGTTGGGAGAATTATCAACTTGTTATAACTTTGTTAATGGCTCTCCACACCACCACTACTGCAACTACAACCGGTTTTGTTGACCGATTTTTTGAAATTTCTATTCCGTTTATCAGAGATTTTCTATTTCACTCTAACACGGAATGTGTTCTAAAATATTGAATTCTGTCTAAACTGGTTTTGGTAAAGAAAATTGTTTTTGTATTTTCTCCAGATTTTACGCATGAAACCTGCTTTTTACACGACTGCCCACAAAAAAGTAGTGTAAATGATTTTAAGGTTCATGTATGTATGAATGTGCGTTTCTTTAAACCACTGTTACTCTTTAACCACTGAACAGATTTGATTGGGAATTGTGTGAGAAGAATTCTTACATTATCCCAATTGTCATAGGCTATGTTTTGCACAGGAAAATTGTTTGTCCATAAAAGCAGAAGTGTTATTTTTAATTTTTAAATTATAAAGTTATTAAGCTGGAGAGATGAAAATTATATTAATAAGCCAAAGTGAATACGTGCGAAAGTGAAGTCTGCTGTCAGCCAGAAGCAAAGTGTCAAGTTGGGAGCATTATCAACTTGTTATAACGTAGTTAATGGCTCTCCACACCACCACTGCAGCTAGGGGACCGAATCGTAACAAAATTACGATAAACCGGTTTTGTTGACCGATTTTTTCATATTTTCATTTCGGTTTGCAGAGTGTCTCTATCTCTTTCTAACACGGGATGTGTTCTAAAATATTGAATTCTGTATAAACCGGTTTTGGTAAAGTAAAGTTTTTGTTTCTTCTTCATATTTTTATCGTTTCCGGGACATAATTATTGTCTAAAACTTGATTAACTGTGACTGCAGTAACTGATTATCACGCAAATACAAAAGAAACTTACAAAACCTGCGCGAATTCCCTGAATTAAAAAATAGAATGATATAGAAGGCATTTTAATATGTTCATTTCTTCAAGCATATTTGTATTTCAGTGAGATGATTTGTATTTTATTCGAGCATCGCTAACTTTCCGTTAGGCCCGATGTGTTCGTTCATGAAAGTGAAATTTAAATTCTGGAATTGACCTCCTGTCTCAGTCACATTTGTTTTAGAACCCTTGAACGATGAAGTAAGCTGGTTTTAGAGTAGAGGCCACGCTTCGGTAAATGTAGCATTGAGCGCCCTCCGGCCAGGTGGATCGATGACTCAAAGAGAGCTGCTGGTAGGCTGCAGTTAGACGACGCGAAAACTTTCTTGCGGCACATTTCTTTACATTTATTATTAGCAAGTTTAAACTCTATTAACATAACCAGAAAGTCCAATTTTATGGTAACGATGCGATTTTTTTTGTCATATAAACGCGCCTGTAGTGTCTAGTCTAGATGGTGAAACGGGAGATTCTGCCATATGGCGCACCCTGGGGGAAGCCTATGCCCAGCAGTAGACTATGGGCTGACGTGATGATATTCGGAAACTCATACCCGGTTTCTAAAACCTTCCGGTTTCACCCTCCCTAACTGCAACGCATATCTAAAACGTAGCGTAATTTCGTTCCGCTCGCTGTGTTGTAGGAACAATTTTGTGCAAAGTTACGTAAAAGTTACGTTATCAGTTTTGATTTATGCAGTGCCCTTTAGAACATGCGAAACTCGGTTTGTAACAAATGAGAGTGATTTATTATATGTAAGGTGAAAAACACACGTGGCATCCGTTTGTGCGTTATTTTTGCGCTGCGTAACGCATGCATTAGGACAATACGAAGTTCAACCTTATTCTCATACAAATACGGGTTATATCAAACGGTTTCACATACGCACGCATCCCTTAGTGTTGCCGCACGATAGTGGACTATCGATTGTAAAACGATAGACAATCGATAGTTTTCACTATCGTTCAACTAGCGATTGTCTATCGATAGTATCAATATCTATATAATACTATCGATAGTATCAATACTATCGGTAGTATTGCACCTCGATAGTATCGATACTATTGATAGTATTGCACCTTATCGATAGTATTGCTTCATTTTGAACTATCGATACTATTGATAGGCCTTAATGATTGAAAACTATCGATAGTTCGGCAACACTAGCATCCCTCGACGTTCAATTCAATTTCTTGTTTTGTGGCGTTTTCATTGTGATTTCGCCAGTGTCATAGTTTGATTTGCTCAGGATTTGCTGGTTTGTTTTTTGGCGCTGATCACTTATACTGTGATTTCGCCAGTGTCAGTTAGGTATTCGTTTTGTCACGACTACTTTGACTATCAAGGGGAACGGAAAGCCACAATTTTGTATGTTTTGGGGGTGTCAAAAACAGTTCTTTCTGTTGAGTTGAGTAGCAGATGATAGAATGGAGGCTAAAGTCTAATATTATTGATATCAATGTAATTGCAAAGAATTTGGAAGGATGAGGGGTTGTCGAGGGAAAGTAGTGAATTGAGGTTAGTCGGACGGGGGATATCGGAGGGTAAGAGATCGTAGAGGGAAAGAGGGAAGCGAGGGCAATTAAAGAAGATGTGGTCTGGGGAGCCTTCATCCAGTCCACATTGCATGCATTATGCAGTGCTAGCGGATGCGTCTGTCAAATCGTTTGACATAAACGGTACTTGTATAAAAATAAGATGGAAATTAGTGTTATCGCGCCTTTGCGCTAAATTAGCACAGCAACGGTCGTTACGAGTGAGTCCTGAATCCTGCCTAACGTAATTTGTAATGTATTGCGTTTACGAATGAGATTTTTGAACATGATTTTTGAGGATAGGTAGGTGTTTAAAATTTGAGGTGGACTGTCAAAATTTTTACCAAAATGAAAAAATACTGGTGATATTCATGTGTGATATGATGTACCTACTGTTTGATTCCGAAGCTGATCTTAGCGCAGTGGAAGCAAGTTAAAGTTATCTTAAAATCTAAAACTAAATGGTCGATCAGCCTCGGAACAACATTTGACTACGATTCGTAGTGCTCTTTACTATAGCTAAATAAAATAAGTTTAATGAGAGAATTTTTGTTCCGGAAAGTTTCCGGCCGAGAAAATTTTGTTTCCAAAGACTGCGACGGCTCTCTCACAATCTCCTACTAATATTTAACTGCACCACCACAGCTCATATCTAAAATAAATATACCAAGTTCCGGTTGTACTAAAGGTCATCAGGGTGGTGACCTCCACGTAATGTTGCTAAATCACTACAATGAACGTACTTATACAGGACCTAGCAGCGAATTGCTTACCGTGCGAATTATGACGCCGCTGTTCCCTTGTAAGTCTAGTTTTTGACAGGAAAAAAGGTATCAGGGTTTGAGGAAGACACTTGGATAGGGATTTAGATACTAGACTTACTGCACCCGGACACCAGCTCGTGTGGCACTCCGTCCCTCCGACAATTTTGGTTTCACCTTAGTTTTCACAAGCACTTGAGTTCACTATTGTTCATAGTTCGGCCACGTTGGCCCTCAATCAAGAAACCTGCCCAGTTCGCATTCAAAGCGCACTACCAAACCACTATTCACTTGGTTTTACTACCGCACAAGAACAGGGAACTCTTCCCTGGCAGCAATTGCGCATGCGAAAAAATAAAACCCAGACTACTTAACATATGTGACTAACACCGGTCGCGCGAGTGACTAAAAGTAAGGTTATATTTGCCGGCGGCCGCGTGGTATCGAACCGACTGAACGAACAAAGGACAAACATGGCGTCGGTCGCCTAGCTGGCGTCAGTCGCGCGGTCCGTCAGACGAAATGGCGGGAAACAATAAAACGCGCGTATACATGATGCGAAACTAAACATTCACCCGCCCCGGACCGACCCATCGGTCCGCTCAATGCATGGCAGGCGTGATAATGTAGCTACTGCTCGCTTAAGAACTGAATCCCCCACCTGAACTTCTGCAACTCGAGGAGTGCCATCACTACCCGGAAATAGGTTGAGAATGCGCCCCCGGCGCCAACGCAGTGGCGGTAGGTTGGCATCCTTAACCAGAACGAGATCCCCAATGCAGGGGGGTTCAGTCCTGTCCGTCCACTTAAGGCGTTGCTGCAGAATGTGCAAGTACTCAAGCGACCAACGCTTCCAAAAGTTTTGAGTCATTTGCTGCAACAACTGGTAACGCGACAAACGATTGCTATTCACCTCCGTATAGGGATATTCCGGCAAGGCGTTAAGTGGGCGGCCAATTAAGAAATGCCCTGGCGTCAAGGCCTCTAAATCATTTGGGTCTGAGCTGAGCGGACACAAAGGACGCGAATTGAGTACAGCCTCAATTTTACAAAACACGGTCGCCAGCTCCTCGAAAGTCAAAATTGTCAACCCTACGACGCGCACCAAATGCGTCTTAGCGGACTTTACAACCGCTTCAAAAATACCACCCCAGTGAGGGCACGCTGGTGGATCGAACACCCAGGTAATGCCCTGACGGGAGAGGCCCGTGCTGATGGCTTCTTCGTTCTCCCGTAAGAACGTTACAATTTCTTTCATACACCGATCAGCACCCTTAAAGTTGGTACCACAATCCGACCTGATCAGCGCTGGTCGCCCTCGTCGCGACGTAAATCTCTCCAGCGCTGCCAAAAAGGCCTCCGTAGAAAGGTCGGCCACGAGCTCCAAGTGGACGGCCTTGGTGGCTAGGCACACGAACACGCACAAGTACGCCTTGATAGACTTTGCGTTCCGTAGGCGTGATGCCTTTACCATGAAAGGGCCTGCGAAATCCGTTCCCACACCTGCAAACGTCCAGGCCTCCGTCACCCGGTCCGGTGGAAGATCTCCCATCTGTGGCTGCATTGTGGCTGCCTTCAAGCGGTAACAAGGCAAGCACCTAAACACAACGCTACGCACCGTTCGTCGTCCCGATAAGATCCAAAACTCGCGCTGTAGGATGGCCAATAGCGCATTACAGCCCGCGTGCGAGTTTTTCTCATGACGATCCCTGACTAAGAGCTCAACTAAGGGTCCCCTTTGGAAGTAACAGTGGATGCCGAGCCGAAAAGGGCAGGCTAGCGTTCCGAAGTCTGCCTCCAACCCTGAGCATACCTTGCTCATCCAGGAATGGGTTGAGGCGCACAATTCCTCCCTTCAGCTTTCCACGTCCATCCCTGAGCAGCCTGACCTCCTCTTCAAAATGTTCCGCCTGGACGACTCTAACTAATGAGCATAGAGCCGCATTCCGTTCCGCAGGCGAGAGGACAGGTGTAAAGTTCCGTTCTGCTTGAGGCTTCCTGCAGTTGTTCACGAACCGTTTGATCCAACCTGTCACCCCAAGAAGTTTGTCGAGGGAGCTATACCGTTCCAGCAAGAAAGCTGGGTTAGGCTTCGGTACGAGTTGTCCCACGTTCACTCGCAAACCTCGATCAGGTGGCCCAAGCGGCGCCCTGCACTCGTTGAATGGCCATTCCTGCGGCGACTCAGTCAGCCATTGAGGTTCCCACCACAGTGGGTGACTCACCAAATCAGGTGCCCTGCACCCGCGCGAAGCGCAGTCCGCTGGGTTCCATTCTCCCGGTACGTGCCTCCACACTAACGGAGTTTCCGACCCCGTAATCTGTGACACCCGATTTGCCACGAAAACCTCAAGTGTATGTACCGACGTCTGCAACCAGCACAGAACTATCCGACTGTCAGTCCACGCGTACACCGTTTCATCCAAGTTGATGGTACCACGCAGATTGCAGGTTACATGATTTAGCAAGCGCGCTAGAAGAGCTGCCCTGCCAATTCCAATTTGGGGATGGTCCATCTAGTTCTGACTGGTGCCACCTTACTTTTGGCCATAACCAGACGCACGTGCACAGTTCCCGTTGAACTTGCTATCCGAAGGTATACAGCTGCCGCGTACCCTCGCTCCGAGGCGTCACAAAACCCATGTAGGGTAGCCTTACATCCCACCGATGGGACTAACTTGCGGGGTATCGCGATGTGCACAATCCCTGGTAAGGTGGTCACAAACTTGAGCCAATCCTTCAACAACTCTCCGGAGAGTTGGTCGTCCCATCCTAAGTTGGCTAGCCACAACCTTTGTAAAAGCGCTTCGCCATGAACGTAACCGGGGCGATCCATCCGTTAGGATCGAACGTTCTAGCGATTGTCGACAGTACCGACCGCTTAGTCCAAGTTTTCTCCAAAAGGTCGGGCTCGATCTTGTACGTGAATACGTCATGCGTTGGCCTATATTGCACCCCGAGGATGCCCAACGTATTTGGATTGTCCGGGTTCTCAAAGAGGTGCGGGTCCTGATGGAACTCGCCTGGCAAACCAGCCAGGAGCTCTGGGCAACTGGACAACCATTTCCGCAACTCGTAACCTCCTGAACCCATGATCGCGATCAGCTCGTCTCGTAGAATTAGCGCCTGCTCCACGCTATCAGCACCCGTGCAGATATCGTCCACGTAGACGTCGCGATCCAGTACTGCTGCGGCTCGAGGATATCTTACCCTTTCCTGTGCGGCCAACTCGCAGCGTACGTACTGCCAAATACGGACTTGGCTTAAGTCCATACGTCACCGTGTTAAGTTCGTATGTGACCATCGGCTCATCTGGGCTCTAACGCCACAAAATCAGCTGATACCGACGGTCATCCGGATGTATCATGGTTTGGCGAAACATCATTTTGACGTCTGCGACGAACGCTACCTGGTGCAAACGAAAGTCTGTGAGAATGTCCACAATGTCCCGGTTCAATTTAGGACCCGCGTGCAAACATTGGTTCACAGACACACCATTCGAGGTAGGAGCAGAACCGTCAAACACCACCCGTATTTTCGCCTCAGGTGACTTCAAGACAGCCAGGTGTGGAATGTAATAATGCTCGACACACCTCCAATTCAGGCTGGACACCGACATGTGGCCCAATTGAATATATTCCCGCATGAATTCTATATACTTCTGCCGAAGTGCTGGGTCTCGCCTCATCTTCCGCTCCATTCCGAGTAGTCTCCGTTCCGCGAGCTGTCGCGAACTACCTAAAGCGGGGCGGTTTGGGAGAAAAGGTAGCCTGGTCACGAATCTGCCTGACGGGCATCTCGCAGTGTTGTATTGATAGAACAACTCGCACTCGTCATCCTCTGGCTTCCGTCTGTCCGCCGTGGGCGGCTCTTCAGACTCCCAAAACCTCTGCAGCACCTCTGACAGCACACTACCATAGAGGACCGTATCCTTCTGGTAGGTCCTGAGGTCTCCAAACTGGGCCGAAAACAACATACCCCTGTGGTATCTACGGCCACCAAACCAGCTTCCTGGAGTACCTTCTTCCTACCGCACCATAATCTCCCGAGGACGTCTGACCCGAGAAGTACGTCCACCGTACCAGGAGTATCAAAATCAGGATCAGCCAACTCCAACCCTGTGGTTAACCCTCGTACCGTTGGTGGTAACCTAACCTGAGGGAGTTTCCCAACCACTTCATCCAGCACCACGGCTGAGATTTGATAACTGACCCCTGTACGTGTGCTACCTAATGCGAACTCAAAGTTCGTCTGACCCCGAATGTCAGGCACATTTAGGCCCCGATGCCTACAGCTTCATCCTCACTTGGCTGTACATTTAGGCCTAGCCTACTCACCAGCTTACTCGATACAATACATCCCTGAGCCCCTGTATCCAGTAGGGCTCTTACTTGAATGGTCCGGCCACCGTATCCCCATACCCAAATCTTAGCCGTTGGCAAAAGTACCGTGATTGGACGGGAAGCCGAAGCTGATGAGTAGGCGGCGATTACCTAGCGGGAATCTAAACGCGGTGAGGCCGCGTCCCGCGGGGGTATCCCCTCGCTACCCAAACCTGTGCATGGGTCCCACTCCTGCTGGTAGGGAGGTCTGCCCATAAAGGCCATGGCTGGAGTTCTATAGTACCCCGACGGCAAACGTCCGTACCGAGGTTGCGCCTGTAGCCGCGGGTACTCAGGCATAGGCGGAGGCATGCGTGGGTCTTGAGACCCAACCAGGTGGCTCAAGCCCGCAGAATACCGCATGTACCCTGGCGGCTGCCTAGTGCTCCCCTGACACCCGCCCGTTTGATCCCGTACCTGGGATGGGTGTCCTTGGCCATGTTCCCGTGTCGTTCCTCCCCAATCCGGCACCTGCTGCCGTGGTGGAGATCGTCCCCACGTCCGTTGGTAAGTGGGCTCCGACTGTTGACGTCCCCCTGCCTGTCCCTGTGACCGATGCGGAGGTGGGCTCCTCCTGGAGGGGTGGGAGCGTTGCTCCCTCCCTTGGTGGGCAGGCTCCTTCGCTGATCCGATCCAGCGCTGCCCCCGGCGCCTCCGGAGCGATTCATGCAAAGCAGCGGATGGTGTGCACCCTGGCAGTACCTACAGTTGGTGCTTGAAGGGCACTCTCGCACCTGATGCGGCCCCAGGCACCGAAAACACCAACGCCTCTGCTGTGCCACACCCCGTCTCCTCTGAACCCGCTGCGCCGCAAACTCCTGACACGCTGTCACCCCGTGGCCTGTCTCCCTGCAGTAGGCACACCCTGATTCCAATGCAGTGTTGTACCGCCTGGGTTGCCTACTGTTGCCTCCTCGCGCCGGTGCACCCGGCCGTTCCGGGTGGCGAGGGCAGAGGTCTCCTTGCGAGGGCTTCACCAGCCTGGACGTCCACTCGCCTGCTTTCGGCCTCGAGGAACGACTTCAGATCCTCGTAGGTCGGGAGGTGGTCCGAGGACTTGCCCCCATGGAGCTGCTCGAATCGAGCGACCATTTCGCTCGGCAGGCGGCGAATCACTGTGTGGACCAAGATATAACCGTAGCCCGCCACTGGCAAACCCTGTCGCTCCAGTGCGCTGACCGCGACGCTGACTGGGTGAAAGATTTTCTCGCGGAGGTCCGTACCTCGCGTTATGGTTGGTATTGACAGCCACTGGTCTAACAGCCTGTCTACAATCAGGCGCTTGTTCCGATACCGGTCGGTAAGGATCTTCCACGCCACCTCATAATTGCTATCCGAGACCGCCAAATGCGTCAGCAATTCATGAGGCTCTTGTAGCCTGGACATCAGCTGAGCCATCTTGTACGCTGGCATTATGTCCGTCCGTGTGTGGACCACGCTGCTATACAGGTCCTCAAACGCCGGCCAGTCGGCGTAATCGCCTGCAAAGACTGGAACCGTAACAGGCGGAAGAGGCACCTGTAATCCTTGTCCCACTTTACCACGGAATGGCTTTTCCTTTCCGTCACGTCGCCTAGTTATATCCGCAGCTGCCTGCTCAATGTCCTGTGCCAGCTCCAAGCACTGGCTTACATCGCCCTCGACCAGCTCCTTATCTTCAGGGTTAGGAGCTTCCTCAAGGAGCATGAGGCACTCTGTGAGGTGTTCCGACACAACCCGAACCCGTTCATCTGCCTGTAGTGCACTTTTCAAGAGCGCGTCCTCCCGGTCCTCGCGGCCGATCATTGCCGCTGTGGTAGTAAACCGCCTTAATTTTGTCTTTATAGCAGCCTTATACCTGGCGATCGAGGGACACACTCGACTTAATAAAAACGAAAAACCAATAAACAAGTACCACAAAATAAATGTTAGTTGACTGGCCTAGACCTTACCGATAAGGTACCGTTCACTAGGCAAACAATACAGTCACAAAAAAAAAACCGAAACAATATTTTCCAAAATTAATAAAATATGTGGGTAATATAAAAAACACGCTTAATACTAAATTACGGCTAACTATGTTGCAATAAAGCAACCACGCTCTGCTACCAAAAAATGTTTGATTCCAAAGCTGATCTTAGCGCAGTGGAAGCAAGTTAAAGTTATCTTAAAATCTAAAACTAAATGGTCGATCAGCCTCGGAACAACATTTGACTACGATTCGTAGTGCTCTTTACTATAGCTAAATAAAATAAGTTTAATGAGAGAATTTTTGTTCCGGAAAGTTTCCGGCCGAGAAAATTTTGTTTCCAAAGACTGCGACGGCTCTCTCACAATCTACTACTAATATTTAACTGCACCACCACAGCTCATATCTAAAATAAATATACCAAGTTCCGGTTGTACTAAAGGTCATCAGGGTGGTGACCTCCACGTAATGTTGCTAAATCACTACAATGAACGTACTTATACAGGACCTAGCAGCGAATTGCTTACCGTGCGAATTATGACGCCGCTGTTCCCTTGTAAGTCTAGTTTTGACAGGAAAAAAGGTATCAGGGTTTGAGGAAGACACTTGGATAGGGATTTAGATACTAGACTTACTGCACCCGGACACCAGCTCGTGTGGCACTCCGTCCCTCCGACATTTTTGGTTTCACCTTAGTTTTCACAAGCACTTGAGTTCACTATTGTTCATAGTTCGGCCACGTTGGCCCTCAATCAAGAAACCTGCCCAGTTCGCATTCAAAGCACACTACCAAACCACTATTCACTTGGTTTTACTACCGCACAAGAACAGGGAACTCTTCCCTGGCAGCAATTGCGCATGCGAAAAAATAAAACCCAGACTACTTAACATATGTGACTAACACCGATCGCGCGAGTGACTAAAAGTAAGGTTATATTTGCCGGCGGCCGCGTGGTATCGAACCGACTGAACGAACAAAGGACAAACATGGCGTCGGTCGCCTAGCTGGCGTCAGTCGCGCGGTCCGTCAGACGAAATGGCGGGAAACAATAAAACGCGCGTATACATGATGCGAAACTAAACACCTACAGTCTGGCTATTTTAATACAAATTTGTTGCCATATAGTCAATGTTGCCACTTAATTTTGCTATTTTATTTTGTCTACTCTATTATGCTGGACTGTATCATCTAAGTACCACAAAGTAAACAATTTCACAGTCAGAATGACGGCTTGACCCTTTTTTCAATTATTTATACCTAGAGTCTGCTTCAACAGTATTTTTTGTTTTGTTTGTTAGAACTGAAGACATGTTTAATTTCACAACTTCTAGTTAAATTGCATCAAACATTTTAAAACAATATGCAAACAACATTCATTGTAACAAGAACTTATTTGAAAACTTTCATCTCCAAACTAAGATATTGTCTGAACTAATTGTGAATTTGTGAACATTCAAGAGCACTACAACATATCAATTTGAAAATTGTTCTTTTGCAAGTAAACAAATTAAAAGTTAGTAATATCGCCAGCAAATCCAAACCTACACATTTTAGGGGCCAATTCATATTGGTTTTTCTTAGTATTTGGAAGGTTCACTCGGCCCTATTTCGGATTTTGCACTTGTTTTGTTACACAGCCAGGGTTGCTACTGTCAAAAATCTCAAACTATAAAAACGTCAAAACAGCAAAATCTGACAAAGAACTTCGTATGATTCTGAGCCAATTTTCAATCCAATAAATATGACATTCGCGTCAACCACCTACTTATTTACTTTGACTTCCCCTGAGATTCCGGTTTATTCCAGTTTTCGTCAGTAAGCGTCAAAATCGACGCTAGTATTGAGTGAGCCATCTGGTAAAGGCGCCCGCGCGCCGTTTTCCTAATTTGTGGTATTTGTATTAAAAAAAAAACAGTTTTTGTTGGTCCCATAAATGCATACATGACTTTAATGGCGATAGTACAAGCACAGAATAGACAATAGTATGTAGTATAGTACTACATACAGAACGGACACTCTCCCCCCCGCACACGCGCCGCTTACCCGCCCCCGCCCGCGAAATGTCAAAAAATTAGTGAAGACTTAAGTGAACCAAAGTGCTAGGGTATGGTGCTGGACTTGTTGCATATTCGTTTCATCCAAGAAGGTTTCATCGTGGTTTCTTGTAGATATTAGACTGAAACGAAGGAGGTGCCGGCCATATTCATGTCCATAAAAAAAGGCGCCAACATTTGAACTGAGTGCGCCTTAGATTCGCGGACGGATAAAAGTATTTCTTAATAAAATTGTTGGATAAAATAAAAAATGGTGCGATATTGTGCCGTGTACGGCTGTATGTCCACAAACAGAGACCCAGACAGGAGATTTTTTCGTTTTTCGCGAGAAGAAAAGAGGCAAGAACCTACCTACCTAAGAAGTAATCGGTTCGTATTCTTAACTACTTTCGACTCACATTTAATCGTAATAGATCGATGTAGGCCCCTAAACAATGTTAAATTAGCAGCAACTAGTCGGTACATTATTTTATTTATTACATACTCTTTGGTAGGTACTGTACGTAGTCATTAGTTGTATCAAAATTAACCCGAATGTCAACCCTGCACTCACACGCCTGTCGTCACGCACACAAACATAAGTAAAAATGACAGTTGTCTGTATCGAGCCCGTTGTATGGAAGTGTCCGAGGTGTGGTACAAGTCAACTATACAAAAAGTTGCTTTAACAGCGCTAACATGCAAGTTGAAAATCTCTGACACCAGGGTTAATCGGATCGTTGACTCGGTGTCCCAC
The DNA here is from genome assembly GCA_024500475.1 of Phthorimaea operculella. Taxonomy (NCBI): domain Eukaryota; kingdom Metazoa; phylum Arthropoda; class Insecta; order Lepidoptera; family Gelechiidae; genus Phthorimaea; species Phthorimaea operculella. The sequence goes on along the minus strand of JANFCV010000058.1, from coordinate 1,673,419 downwards.
ACGAAAAAAAAAGAGAATGAACAAGTTGCTATTTTTCATCTCATACTCGGGTCCCAAAGGCTATTTTAATAATTTTGCTGCCTACACAGTAATATGATAAAGAAAAAAATATTTTTAAAACTACGACACACGCGAGGCCCACACGAAACGTCCTTAGCTGCGTTATTTTAGCGCAACGTTCACGCATGCGTGTGTCAAGCGCATACAACATCTGTCAGATTTATATAACCTGATGATTTTATCAAAAACCTTGGAGTGCTGCTGATAATAGAAATCTTATTTGTATGTGAATAAAGGCGAAATTCCGACGGAAAACGACGTACCTATAAACACTGATCACCCCGCAGATATGAAGGCGTGATATGAATGTATGTATTGCTATCCATTAAGGAGTACGCTTGTGTATCTCCACAACCACTTACCTTCACAACATTTCAAAGGATTTCCCTGCTTCCCTCACAATAAATGATGATAAATCACCCTTAACAAGTACGGGCCGTATACATTGTACAAACGTGTATGTAGGTACGTGATTCATTTCAGCTTCTAACGGGCAAGCTCAACAGAATAGACACGCGACGCGCCGCGCAACATGACATCTGTCAGACAAACGATCGTCAGCCGTTATCCATGGGAAGCGCGTCTCGCGTGTGTAGCTTAGTTCCTTATGTTTCAAGCATTTTATATGGAAACGTTTTCAAGCGTCGAGATGTCGCACGTTTCACAACTCTGACATCTCATTTGACAGATGTCATCTTACGTCTCACGTTTAGTTTGTGGAGCTTGCGCCTAACTTTTCATAACAATATCACAAAATAAAGAGTTAACAGAAGGTTCACTCGGCCCTATTTCGGATTTTCGCGATTGGCATTTGTTACATAGTCAGGGTTGCTACTGTCAAAAATTTCAAAGTGTAAAAATATCAAAACAGCAAAATTTGACAAAGTACGTCATATGATTCAGAGCCAATTTTCCAAGTTTCGACGTTCGTGTCAAGCACCTTCTTATTTATCTTGACTTCCTCTGAGATTCCTGTTATTTTCAAATAAAATCAGTAAGCGTCAAAATCGTCGCTATTACTGAGTGAGCCATTTGTATAGGCGCCCCGCGCGCCGTTTCCCTAATTTGTGACAATATCGTGAATATCACACAACTACCTATATCCGTCGACGCAGTATTGTGCGATGTGCAGCGCTAGCGGATTCATCTGTCAAACTGTTTGACATAAACCGTATTTGTATGATAATAAGATGAAAAATCGCGTTTTCCTAACGGATGCGACAGCTTTGCGCACAAACATAAGCGAACTTTACTTGTGTTTATCGCCTAAAATCAGGTAGGTTGTCAAAAATTACTACGAATTGTCTGGGTAAAGCGTAGACTGATGTCATAAAAGTAGTCTTACAAAAATATACGTAACTGCGACAAATATGTCTGAAAATGTATGTTCCCGTAGTTTTATTCGATAATTCAACTTGCTCAACTCCCTAGCATTTACGCCGCAACGAAAAACAGGTGTCAAACCGGAATATTCTAGAAAAATCCGCTTTAAAAATGGAGACTGTTCGCTGCCACAGTAAATATAAATAAACGTATTACCTTTTTGAGCTTTGCAAAACAAAATCGTACCTGTGGGCTTATGATACGCACTGGTAGAAATACTTACCGTAACCTGTACGTGAGAAATCGTGCATTTTTTATAAAAAAACAAGTGAAGAACTATTGACATGTAGGTGTGCAGAACATCGAAGGTGCGATGCATTCCCATTGAAAATATCAATTTCTTATGTATTACGACTGCAATACGGAGTTCTAAAAATAGGTAGGTAACCAAAATAACCGAAAATTACGATAACACAAAACTTTCTGTACCAAATTCACAGTCAATAAAGTCGATTTGCAACTCTAATAAAGTTACACTAAATACTAACATAAAATGTCATCGCGTTAGATAGAGTGTTAAACGGCTTACGACACAACGACACCACGCAAGTGTCGCTAAGAAACACGTTGTCGCCGCCGTAAGTGAATTGTTTAGTTTCTTGACAGTTTTATTGGTAATTACAACAGTTTTATTAAGATTAATTATTTGATTTTGACATAGAGATTAAGCGGTTACCCTACTTGAACTCCGCCGCTGCGTCTGTCAAATGCAAGGAACTTTCGAGTTTTCCTTATTGAAAACCGACGTTCACGCAGGAGCAAAGCAAAAAATTATTCTTGGCATCTGAATCTGTTACTTATATTATGGTAGAAGCACTATACTTACTACCTCTTTAGAACAAACTGACGTTAGATGTGAGATCTTCTTTCATACTAAAGAAATGGTCTGTATGGTCGTGTTATTTACATACTGCTCTATATTTTTTTGCTACTACTGTGTAACATACTAACTACCTCTTTTGAACAAACTGACGTTGAGATCTTCTTTCATACTAAAGAAATGGTCTGTATGGTCGTGTTTTTTACATACTGACTTGCATTTTTTTGCTACTACTGTGTGACTGCGGCGAGGCCAGCTGGCAAACTCGGAACGCCCTGAGATTTCTGCACTAGGACGTGCCGGTGAAATATTTAAAGGTTTTCGAAAATCCAGTCGCCTTGCCAACTTTACGGTGTGGTGTGGTGAGAAATTTTGTCGGTGAAATGCTACAGTTTTTTTAACTATAACAAGTTCCGAGTAAAAAATCAACTGCAATCATTTTAAGAAGTAAACCGGCCCATTACCACAAAATACAGAGATAACAGAATGTTCACTCAACCCGATTTTTGCGATTGTCATTTGTTAGAATATCAAAACTGATCAAAACAGAAAAATAGAAAAATCTAATACAAATAACTTGCAAATACGTAATTATGATTCTCAGCCAATTTTAATCCAAGAAATATGACGTTCATGGAGTGAGCCATCTGTAGCCCCGCTCGCCGTCTCCCTACCTTGTGCTATTATGCTGAACGACTTCCCTTTATGAAAAACAAATTGGACCTCCTATACAAAATGTACAATCTGTCACGCTAACTCTTTAACAATTCCATTTTAAATCTCTGACAGTTGATCGGGTTGTTTTGTTGGACAACAAAGTGTCCCACGCGAAAAGACGATTGTCTGAGGTCACTGTCTTGCTCAGTTACTTGTCTAGATTTGTTTATAAGCAAAAAATAATAGCTAGATAGAGTAACATTAGACTGAATTGTATCTCGCAAAGACCCAACCATATTGCTTACAATATTACCACTGAAGCTCTTTTGCAACTTTACCTCGGTGGGACTCACATGTGCCGTCTATTTTCGCTACTGGTAGCAGGCGGTTGAAAACTCTGACACTAGGGTTCATCGGGTTGTTGGATAACACGGTGTCCTACACGAAAAAAAGATTGTGTGAGGAGGATATTGTCAAACATGAAACCAGAGAGAGAAAGATCAGATTTCTGAACTGTATTATCGTAGAGCCACGGAACCAACCTTATTGCTTACAATATTATTACTCCTTTGCAACTTTACGGTGGGGCCCACACGTAACCGGCGCTGCGCTATTTTAGCGCAGCGCGATGCATACGTACAACCACCGAGCATACAACATTTGTCAGAAATACTATGGACCAAAGCAGTCACGAAGTGATGGCAAAAGATGCAAAAAGACCATTGGGCAGACCATCAGCCCTATGGTTAGATGACATTATAAGTGACCGGGTCTTAATGGATGGGATTAGCACAGGACCGTGATGAGTGGTGCAATAGAGAAGAGGTCTATAACCTGCATTGTGTGGATGTGGGCTGATGAAGAAGATGGTGATGGTGATGGATGATACTTAACACTGACGTTAAAATATCGCAACGCAGAAACTTGCGTTAAATCAGCATAGCGTAGAAAATTGTGTTGCGTTATTCTAAAGCCGCGTTGGTTTTAAGTCGTTATGGAGAATTCGAAATTTGTATGCATCTGACAGACACTTGCGTCAGCGCTGGGCCAAAAATCGTAGCAAAGGACGTCACGTCTGCTCCCCGCCTTAATGCAATATAAAACACAATAAAAATGTCTCTTTTCGTTGTAAAACTCTCGAGAAAAGAAATGTTTTATTTGAAACGCGATGTTCGATAATTTGATTTGGGTAATGGCGGCTTTGTGAATTTTCTTCTCCACATTGAATAATGGATGCAAAATTTCTGAGATTTGTATTTTGAGAAGCGAAATAAAAGCATAAGGGTGAGAATCCACCAGAGCTGTGCGAGGTAGCTAAGCGGTGTGCGAGGAAAAAATCCACCAATAGAATCACTTCATTTTCCTAGCCTCGCTCAGCTCAGCTCTGGTGGAATCTGATTTAGCGAAGCGAGGCCATTCTACATACAAAATAAGCGAGAAATGTGTTGCGAGGAATGCGTTGCGAGGAATGCGTTGCGAGAAATGTGCTGCGAGGAATATGTTGCGAGGTTTGCGAAGATTCCCTGCCAGTCAATAGACGGCTGATGTTGAAAGCTTCGCAACGCATCCTCGCTTCGCACATTAATGCGCATTTTGACAGCTCCGCTACGCATCCTCGTACGACACATTTTACTCGCACAGCTCTGGTGGAAACCCCTACACATTTCCACAGCACAGCTACGCATCCTCGTACGACACATTTTACTCGCACAGCTCTGGTGGATTCTCACCCTAAGTGGTCACATCACGACATAACATGAATAAAAAACAAGACATTAATAGAAAGCAAAATAGAAAGTTTACAGAAGCCTCACTCGAACCTATTTAGAATTTTCGCGACTGTCATTTGTTACATAGCCAGGGTTGCTACTGTCAAAAGGCTATCAAAACGGCAAAATCTTGGATCTCTTTTAATCCAAGAAATATTATGATGTTTGTGGCAAACATCTTCTTGAGACTGCAGTTTAAGTCAGTAAGCGTCAAAATCATCGCTAGTATCTACCTACTGAGTGATCCAGCTGTAAAGGCGCCTCTACGCTGGAGCAAAAAATACTTACCGCTTACTTAAATTCTGAGTTCCTCCAGATTCGAACGCAAATAAAACCATCTTTTCTGCATAAATCATCAAGGTGCAATATGCAATAAAAACAACACAGAAGAGTCTAAAATACGGCGACAGACCCATTTTCCCAGGTCTTTTTTTCACTGCATCTGGGTCGCGGTCTGCATGTAAGAAAGAGTGATGACTTTCATAAATAGCGGTGTAAGTTTTCAGCAGCTACGTTGAAAATTGCGAGGGTTTTTTTACTTAAAAAGTTTCTGGTATATTTTCACTGAGATAGGTACTATTGCTAGTAACTCCTACCTACCCATTTAAGGGGCCAACTTAAACTGCATCCTAGTACCACAAAATAGAGAGCTTACAGAAAGTTCACACGGCCATATTTCGGATTTTCTCGATTGGCATTAGATATATAGCCAAGCCAGTGATAGCCAGAGGTTGCTAGGCTACTGTCAAAATTTTAGAAGTAAACATATAAAAACCGCAAGATCTGACAAAGAGCGTCATATGATTCTAAGCCAATTCTAAATCTAATAAATATGACGTTCGTGTCAACTACTTTCTTGTTACCTTGACTTCCCCTGAGATTCCGGTTTCTTTCAGTTTTCGTCAGTCAGTAAGCGTCAAAATCGTCGCTAGTACTGAGTGAGCCATCTGTATTGGCGCCCCGCGTGCCGTTTCCCTAGATTGTGCTAGTACTATTATATATTCTGTGACTGGGTTTTCAAATATATGCCTACCTACTGGCTGTGCAGGCCTACCTCTTATAGAAATAGCTTTGCATGATCCTTTTCTAAATTGCATAACTCTAATTGGAAACAAAATAAGTAAATTTTAAGCCCGGATGTAATGCCATTGTTATTTTGTTTAAATCCTCCTAAACCTGGGTAGGTACTTGAAGCTGGTATCACATGTAACGCCCGGTGGTGCGGTATTTAGGAAAATGCAAATTACCACTTTGTTTCCATACAAACACGATTTATTTCCATACAAATACGGTTTATTTGAAATAGTTTGCCAGACGCATCCGTAGAGCGATAGACGTAAGCTGTACAGATGAGACATGCGACACTGGACGCAATAATAATATGACATCCATCAGACAAACCATCATCGAAGACGTGAAACGTGCGACTTCAAAAGACGCGCGTCGCATCGATGACGGTTGACGATCACTTGTCAGACAGACGCTGTTTTGAGGAAAAATGAAAATCAAAGTTTCCAGTGGCAGATATAGGTATATACAGAAGGACAGGTGACAACATCAGATTTAAAAGTTACTGATAATTTTTTGATAAAAATGTAAATCAATGCTTCTAGTGGAAGATGACAGAATAACTTTATATAGAAGGACAAGTGGCAAAATCAGATTAAAAAAATACGAGTACATGGGTAAAACTAAAATGACGTAAGCACCAGCCAGTTGTTGCCGAAAGATGTCATCCCACTCGTTACAATCACGACGCACGTCCGTCTCCATGCGAAGCGTCAAACTGTATTTGTATGGGAATACGGTTCAGTCGCATTTTCCTAACGCAGCATGTATTACGTAGCGCCAAAAAAAGCAACAACAGACGTTTTATGTGATCCTCGCCTTAAGACCAGGAAAAGTTTTAATTGGGCTGGAAATTGCCAATCAGCGACTTTCCAATTTGGGCAGAATTTTTCAGATAAGTCCTTTTTTTTTGTCCAATCAATGATCATTATCATTAGGGAAAAAGAATCACTGTAGCTATAGTTTACCAATAGCTCAGTCGGCGAATGGCGCAAGTAGGCCTAGCACGCCAGTCGGCAGAAAGCGAGTTGGCGAATCGCGCCGGTTTGCGAAACGAGCAAGTCGGCGAACTGATTCCAGACCAAAAGGATAGCTATTTTTCCTTGTAAGTGCGCAATCGATAAACTCAAAACTCCAAAATATAGGACTATCAAGAAAACGCGATCATAAGCTACAACGCCCTGAGCAACATAAAGCTACTTCTTACCACTGGAAAGTGTCTTAATTCCGTTGAAAAATGGTAAGACCTGTTAACTTATAAAACAACAAGCAGATGTATTGAAAGTCAAAACCCGACTGCTGTGAATTCAAAGTTATATTTTACGATAAAAATCCGCCATCTTGAATTTATGGTTTTGTAATATACCTAGCCAGTTCTACTGGCGATTCTAAGCCGAATCTGACGACACTTCACATGTAAAGAACCACCCAGCCTTTGGGCAGTAGCCCGTGAAAACGAATTTCTGGATACATACATACGTCTCGAAAAACATAACCCTCTTGACTTAGTCGAGTAAAAATTGCCCAGGCTCTACCACCAGCAGAACAAAAATGCAATTTAAATCTTAAAAAGTTTTAGTAAGTTATGCACACCACTCATGTTGTACTCAAACTTCTGTGAGCTTCGTTAAAATTTACTTACAACATGTTTATCTTGTACTCGTAACTATAGACAAACTTTTGATCATGTTAGTTGCGTTCTTGTAATGTTCTTTACCAAAAATTCAATTAATTATGTATTGAAAAATTGAGGGTCCAGGCCGATAGCCGTAGTAGGTATGGTGCCGACTTAGGAAAACGCTCTGCCCAATCCACAACGGAATAAAGCGTGATTTGTGCATGTCCGGGTGTCATTGCGATTAGCTGCCAAGTTTTTTTTATACGTACCTATTCCTGCGAATTTTGCTCTGCAAGATCATCCACGCTCTCGAAAAACAATATCCTTCTTCTGAGTCGGGTGATAGCAAAATGTTTCTTCACCTATTCTGAAACTATAAGTTCTGCACTATTCCCTCACGCCGGCGAACTTAATAAACCTGAAGTTGCGGCTGACTCCTCCTCCAGAGTAAAGTATTATCCCATATTTTGTTCCCGTTACTTTCCCTCCAGGGATGCTCCAGTGGGCAATTCCCATTATTTCCATTGAGGAAAATCATTAATTGTAATAGTGGCACTAACTATCCGACACTACCTATTAGTAAAAGCCACAACAGTCCATTGCTGGATATGGAACTCCCACTATCGGAGGGTATTGCCATACCTACTCATAACGCTTGGCAGGCGGATACGAGATCGCACAATCTTGCACATTTGAATTTACAGGGAACGCTAGCTTGTGCCCGCAAACTTCGTCTTACCAAGGGTTGTACAATTTATTGACAGTAAAACTGGCTCACCGCCTACATGACACCCAGAGAGCTATGGAAAGGTCTATGCTTGGTATCTCTATAATGGATAAAGTCCGGAATGAGGCCATCCGAAAAAGACCAAAGTGACGGACATAGTCTGGAAGTGTAGCAAGCTGAAGTGGCAGTGGGCTGGCCACATTTGTCGTAGAACCGAAAGACGGTGGAGTAAGCGAGTTCTCGAGTGGAGGCCACGCCTAGGCAAGCGTATCGTTGGACGCCCTCCGGCCAGATGGACCGATGACTTAAAAAAGGCAGCTGTTAGCGTCTGGATGGCAAAAACGGGAGATCGTGCCCTATGGCGTTCCCTGGGGGAGGCCTACGTCCAGCAGTGGACTGCAATAAGCTGAAACAGAAATAGTATAGAATAGTATAATATGTGCCAACTGAAGCAGCACATTATTTTAAACAACGTTTGTAATATAGCCTTTTTTGTTCCTTATGCGAACTTCAATTTATAACGTTTAAACGTTTTGAGAGAAAAATTATGTCCCAATATTACCACTGCAATGGGTAATAGGAAAAGTGGGACATACCCGCTCGCGCTGAATGGAGTATCTTTTACAACGATAAAAAATGAAAAAGTAAACTATCCAGCTTGTAAATAAGCAATACATTTTATCGGGAACAGGTTTAGTAGGTAAAAATGCAGAACAAGCAATTTCTCTCTCTCCTTCTCTTTGTGTGAGACAGACACTACACTCTCCAACGGTCCGATAAACCGGACAGACAGAGTTTTACTACCGCCTAGATCAAATAGCAGGCCACTAAAATAGTTATGTAACGATCGCTGTCTATGTAATCATAGACTGCAACCGGTAAAGCACGGAACCATCTTTCTATTCGGACAATCAGGTGGTCCAGCCTGCAATTTCCTGACTAGACACGGAATCTATTTTTACAAAGTGATAAATATCTTTGTGAGTGACCCACCGAAAAGTGAACCTGGAACTTTCCGTGTCGCAGGCAGTCGCAATACCAATGCGCCGAATCGGCCGTCGACATCTACAGGCGGTGATAGAACAACTTTCCCTCATTGCTCTTGTGTTAATGTCCGTATTATTGGGTCGTTGAAAAATTCTTGCCTGTTTACAGGGTGTAAGGGACGGTGTGATGCCGGCCTAGAATAGCATCACCCCAATTCTACCCGTGGGTGATGTAAAAAGCGACTAAGGGATAATTATCCAGGGAATGGGCAGCAGCGTTCCCTGTGAATTAAACATCTTGCACTGCGCTCGCCAATCCGCCTGCCAAGCGTGGTGAGTATGGCAATATCCACCCCCCCCCCCCAATACGGGGGAGGCCCATGTCCAGCAGTGGACTGTTGTGGCTTTTTAAGGGATGGTGTAAAAAAAACTTTGCAGGCGTGATCAGACCATGAAACTGAACAACTTGTACTATGGAGTCAATGGTGGGAAACGAGAAAAACTTTCTGACCACCTATACAAAATTCGCGATCAGCTGACTGACTTTGTATGAGAAGTCAAATTTTTTTTTTGTTCCAATCGTTCCATGGGGGGGAAATTGTTCAGTTTCATGGTCTGAGCACGCCTGCAAAGTTTTAGTTACACTGTCCGTTACATCCCGTATACCTCTACAGTGGTCAACAAATTCAGGTGTTCGGTTAGTTGTACCGGTGAGAAGGATTATTATTCAACGTCATGTAACGTAATTTACGAGGATAAATTAGGTTTCCTGAATATTCTAGACTACGGTAGCGCATAAATAATGTCACACAGTTGTTGTTGCTACATGTTTCATTCTAATTTGGCAGGGCTTAGTCACAAATTAGGGAAACGGTGCGCGAGGCGCCTAACCAGATGGCTCACTCAGTACTAGCGACGATTTTGAGACGCTTACTGATTTTATTTTAACTGGAAATAGCCGGATTCTCAGGGGAAGTCAAGGTAATGAATGAATGAATGAATGAAGAAGGTGGTTGATATGAACGTCATATTTCTTGGATTTAAAATTGGCTCAGAATCATAATGACGTTCTTTATCAGATTTTGCTGTTTTGATATTTTTATACTTTGAGATTTTTGACAGTAGCAACCGTGGCTGAAATAAAAGTCAATCGCAAAAATCTGAAATATTATGACGTAGAGTGAACCTTCTGAAAACTCTTTATTTTGTGGTTTAGTGCCAATCTAAGGTGGCTCCCACACTTGATTTCCACTGACGCGCAATTTTAGCGCTGCGTAACGCATGTGTTAAGAAAATGCGTCCACCTTATTTTCATACATACTTGTACGGTTTATGTCAAACGCATTCGCTAACGGACAACGGTGCGTCGACGGATGGATCTGTCAAACCGTTTGACATAAACCGTATTTGTATGGATATAAGGTAAAAATTCGTATTGTCCTGACGCATGTTTTACGTAGCGCAAAAATAAAGCAGAAACTGACTAAGGTGTGTTTTTCACCAAATACAAAAAAACAGCAGACGAAGTCAGACACAGTTTTATTAAAATTTATTGCATCCATTTTGAAATTGATTTAATTTTCCATACCAATGAACTTTAATTTTCAAAGAGTCCTAAAGCGCAATATTAAAATGATAAGTATCGTTCTACCTAATAATTCAATTTCCAGTAAATTGATTCGTATGAATGGCTGAATTCATTTTTATGACGAGAAACACATGTAACGTCAGTTTGTGCGTCAGTGCTGCGTCGACGAATGGGTTTGTCAAACCATTCCATATAAACCGTATTCGTTTGACAAAACGTCAAAATTTGCAGCGCAGTGTTGCTACAAATAGGTACCTACAAAGATTTATCATCCATCATTCGTGATTCTTTATAGGTAATTATAATTTACTAGCTGCCCGTCAGCGGTTTCACCCGCTGCAACCTATTATTCCGCGGGAAAAAAGCATTATTCGCCAAGAGATGTCGCTGTTAGTTTTCGGCGAAAACGTTTAAAACGCAAATCGGCTCAGTCACGCCACCTATTTCAAAAATATTGGAAAATGCGTGATCCCGTGGGAATGAGACATTTTTCCGTGGTAAAAAGTATCCTATGTGTTATTCCAGATGCCCTTTTATATTTCTGCAAAGTTTCATGTCAATCTAATCAGCCGTTTTTGCGTGATGTCGTAACAAACACACACACAAACATCCGCCTTTATAATATTAGTAGGATAAACTATTCGTAGACCGTTGCAGCTTTGTCGTAGCCAGTTTCGTACATCGTAGACTAAAGCTACGCCTTGCCCTTATGAAAGTTACTTAATTATACAGGGTGTAAGGGACGCGACGGTATAAGCACAAAATCAGGAAAAGGGCGCGCGGGTGCCTTTACCAGATGGCTCACTCAGTACTAGCGACGATTTTGACGCTTATAACTCGATTTTTATAACTGTGCGTTTGGAGCTGTCAAACTTTGTATGGGTTTTGACAGTTCAAGTGTCAAATCGTATAGAAAGTTTGACAGCTCCAAACGCATAGTTATAAAAATCGAGTTATACTGACGAAAACTGGAAAAAACCGGAATCTCAGGGGAAGTCAAGGTAAAAAAGAAGGTGGTTGACAAGAATGTCATATTTATTGGATTTAAAATTGGCTCATTCTTTTTCAGATTTTGCTGTTTTGACGTTTTTATACTTAGAGATTTTTGACAGTAGCAACCAACCATGGCTATGTAACAAAATGCCAATCGCAAAAATCTGGCTGAGTGAACCTTCTGTAAACTATAAGTAACGAAATCTTGCACGATCAGAACATGAAACTGAATTTACTATGGAGGCTAAGTCAAAAACGAAAAAAGAAATGTTTTCCCATACAATTTACACGCTCCGCTAGAAGCTTTGTTCCGTGTTTGCGCTCACTCATAGTCCCCGGAGTGATATGTACAGGACGCGCTAATTGTGCTAATATACAGAAGCTTAAAGAGGCCACTTTTGACAGATGTCAAACTTATAGGTTCTTTAAAACATACCAACAAAGAAAAATAGACCTTATGTTACGGCTTTAAAATGATTTTGACAGCTGTCAAAAGTAGCTTATTCTAGCGGCCGTACTGTAGAAAGCTTTGTTCCGTGTTTGCGCTCACTCATAGTCCCCGGAGTGGTATGTACAGGATGCGCTAATTGTGCTAATGTACCCGCATTACGCCGAGCTGGAGTTAGAGCGCGCTATTACGAACACCCCCTAGGGAACGATGGTTGCTCTTTAAGTCTGAAATGATGTAGTGTTTAGAAAAAGATTTTATGAAATAACCTCGTAAGGCCCAGACATTTATGAGCTTTCTATAGATAACGGCCCAAGATGCCTTTTAAAAGGTATGATTCACAAAGTGAAATGAACCTTATATGCACTAGCAATAAGGTTGCTTTATGATGTAAATCTTGCAAGGGCTTGGGTCTGAACCACTACAAAGCTACATACCTTTTAAAAGGCATCTGGGCCTTACGAGGATAAAGTTATGTATAAAAATTTAGATCTGCCGCACCTAAATGAACTCGCACCTTAAGTGGGTAGATTCTTTTTTGTTCTTTTTCTGACTGTACCTACTGTGTTGTTTAAAGGTTAGTTAAAAAAAGCCTTACCCATTGAGCTAAAAATCTGAAAATCGGCTTCAAGGTACTTCTTGATCTAACGATCAGAACGTGGGGTGGTGCCAATTATGCACTGCGTCCAAATAATTTGGGATAGCAAAAAAAGAACTTTGGTGAATATCAGAAAATTCCCTTTGAGACGATTTTGTTAATACGCAGCCCAGCTTAATTGTGGTTTAGTCAGGAATGCGCTTCATCATCGCACTAGCATAATGATTCGATATTATTTCACAAGTTAGTAGGTAAGTAAGCATCTTATTTTCAGAGTAAATGTGTACATTCCACACAGTTAAAATACTTACTGCGGGAACCACATGTAACGTTCATTGCTGCGAATCTTTAGAGAAAAAGCGTCCCTCGTACTTACTAAAAACCAACGCTGCTTTAAACAACGGTATTTAGTATGGTGTAGGTGGGTATTCGAAATTTTCTTGCATCTCATAAGAACATTAGGCATCATCTAGTGATGGTTTCAATAGATGGCGTTAGTAAATTAGATTCACAGCTTATAATTTTAGGATCTCCTGGAACTCCTGTGCCCCGTGCTATAAAACAAAACACCACAAACAATTTTGGTTGGTTAATGTACATTCAGTTACAAGTTATAAGTATATATGAATCTAAGCTAGTTTGTCTCCACTGCAACTTTTGTTTACAGCGCCATCACGATTTTGCCAAAAATCTTTGAGATACTTTTTTTACTCCTTTTTGAGTCAATCTACTTTCAACTAGCCTAGTACCTGTATTTCCTCCTGCATGACTCTGCACTAAAATAGCACAGAAACTGACGTTAGGTGTGGGCACCACCACACTTTGTTTGTTTTAATGGTAGATACTTTAACTTATGTTATGGGAGCGAAGATACAAAGTTTAAGTACCCATAGCAAAAGTTTAAGGGCCGGCGTACATCGGTTAACAAATAAAATAAAACGTATGGGTTTAACTACTCTCACACTAGGGTTCATCAGGTCGTTGGACGACTTGGTGTCCCACTCGAAGAAAAAGAACAACTCTCACAACAACTAAATATGAGACGGATTAGAAAGCATCACTCCATAGGTATCTTTCCCGTGGGTGTCGTAAGAGGCGACTAAGGGATTTGAGAGGTGATGTGTATCGCAATTTTGTGCGACAGGCTGACAACCTGTCACTATGGTTATACACATCTTCTGAAAGACTTTCAAATTTTTGTCAAGACGTGGTGTAGATAGCCGTCCAACCGTTTATTCTACCAGCTCTCCCAGGGAACCGACACCCCACAAGGCACGATCTCCCGTTTTTTACTCTTATTATGTCATCGGTCCATCTGGCCACTTACAGTGGCTGGCCCACACTTGAGAACCCGCTTACTCCACCGTCCATCGGTTCTGCTTGATGTGCGTTGACCCTAAAACGATTGTAACCTACAAACTGTAGAGCAGTACGTACTACGAAAGTACTTATTAGCACGTAAACTAAGCCATGGAAGTGTACTTACCAAAACAAGCTTCGTGGTTCAAAGGGCACGTTCTGGGTGTTTTCGGCTTATCCTGATATGTGAAGTGAGATAGTAGGGCTTTACACAAACAATTAGATAAAAATTTATTAAAGTTGGGCTGTATTATCGTTATTTCAGCGTAGATTTTTAGTGTAGTAGATTCGAAGTTTCCTTTTATCTGACAGACGCATGCGTTAGCACTGCGCTAAAAATTCGCAGCAACGGATGTCAAGAAAATCTCCTTTACTTTGCGAAAAGAGATAAGACCACTTCTGCATTAAGTACTTCTAATGTTATGTATATCATTATACTTTTCGCCTCTCCAGCTTGAAAAGAACAGGATTCCCTCGAAAAATCTGTGTCGAAAAGTCGCTTTTGTTCACTCTATGAGGCAAATTGGTTTGAATTTCGCACATTTCTCTCTTACTTATTTTTTTCGAAGATTTTAATTTTTTAATTGTATTTTTTTCTTTTATTGCAGTCACAGATTAGTACAGTCGGGTTCTAGAGAAAATTAACCTTATTTGACTGAACTAAAAAATAAATCTGGAGCGGCAGTTATTCGAGACAACCTCTCAATTCGAGTTATGACTTCATTTACAAACATTTTTACGCGAAATTTATGATGAACTAACCTGGTTTACGAGGCTCGTTGGCTGTTCCAGAGATAATTCAATAAGATAGCCGTCCTATCTTACAGACCGTTGGGTTTCATTGGATAGTATAGCAGGTAATCTTGCTATAGATACGTCAGAGTGTGAAATCTCCTTTACCTTGCCAAAAGAGATAAGGCCACCTTTGCATTAAGTACTTCTTATCTTACGTAGGTTATCATCTTCCTGCTCTTATCCCAATTACTTGGGGTCGGCGCAACACGTTTTGTTGAACACAAAATCGTGTTGCAAAATATTTGGCTGAATTTCACGACCGGCCGCCAACCAGACGTCAACCTTCCATGGGAATGCTTTTGTGGTAGATTAACCGCCACCATACGGTTGGCCCTGGCTGTTTGGGTCGGGTTTATCCCTCGATCGCCTCTTACGACCCCCACAGGAAAAGAGGGGGTGGTGCTATTCTACTCTGCAGGCACCACACGGCCAATCTTACGTATATCATTATATTTTTCGCCTCCTCAGTGTGGAAAAGTCACTTTTACGTATCTAGTAGTTGTTAACCTTTTGAGGAGTGCACACTGTGTAAAATAACTTACAATGTAGATATTTTACATAAGAGAAAACCCAGTTAATTACCCGACTGTCAAAGGCGGGTTAAGTTTTACGAGAGTATGTATGTATTTATGTAGATATGGATGTATTTTTGTATCTATACAAGAAATTCGTTTTCCCGGGCTGCAACTAAAATGGCTGAGTGGATATCGATTGTGGGGTGTAGTTAGATTTGTCTCAGCAGTGCAAGTTACACTGGCTATTTCATAAATTCAAGATGGCGAATTTTTATCGCAAAATACAACTTCATTTTTTTTATCTTTTGATCAAAGAATTATGTTTGTCCTTGTGGGAAATATAGAAAAATTGTAGATATTTTACACAAAAGAAGACCCAGTTCAATGTATTAGTGTGAATTACAGCTACAACCAATCTAAATTTATGGAGCTTACTTAAGTATTAATTTCATTAATATTGCTTAGCTTAGTCATTTTCGAAATTAGGTAGTAACACAAAATAGAGAGTTTACAGAAGGATCAATCGACCCTATTTAGAATTTACGCGATTTTCACTTGTTAGTGTTGTTACATAGAGAGGGTTTCTACTGTTAAAAAATCTCAAAGCATAAGAATATCAAAACAGTAAAATCTAAACAAGAACGTTAAATAATTCAGCGCCAATTTTAGTTCAAGAAATATGACAATCGTGGCAACCATCTTAGTTACTTCCAGTAAGCGTCTCAGTAAGGGTGAGAATCCACCAGAGCTGTGCGAGGTAGCGAGGCGGTGAGCGAGGAAAAAATCCACCAATAGAATCACTTCATTTTCCTAGCCTCGCTCAGCTTAGCTCTGGTGGAATAGGGTTGAGCGAAGCGAGGCCATTCTATATACAAAACAAGCGAGAAATGTGCGCGAGGAATGTGTTGCGAGGAATGCGTTGCGAGGAACGCGTTGCGAGAAATGTGTTGCGAGGTTTCCACTACATCATCGCATTCCCCACGCTCACACATCTCACAGCTTCGCAACGCATCCTCGCTCCGCACATTAATGCGCATTTTGACAGCTCCGCTACGCATCCTCGCACGACACATTTTACTCGCACAGCTCTGGTGGAAACCCCTACACATTTCCACAGCACAGCTACGCATCCTCGTACGACACATTTTACTCGCACAGCTCTGGTGGATTCTCACCCTAAACGTCAAAATCGTCGCTAGTACCTAATGTAATGAGTGAGCCATCTGTAAAGGCGCCTCGCGCACCGTCTCCCTAATTTGTGGTAGTAAATTCGATGTGATTATTTTAGTTAAAGATAATTTCAATATGGATTAGTTAACTTCAGTATTAATTTCATTCATAATGCGTAATTTAAGCTCTGTATAACGTTCATCTGAAATATTATTTCAATTAAGCTCCTTAAAGGTGTAAGTTTATCATATGCGGCCAATAACAGCAGTATGTCGTATGGAAGTTTGCTGTGGGGTCGCGCCGCTGATATGGAAACAATTTTTGTTCCTCAAAAAGGACCATTAGAGCATTTTATGAATGTTGCAGTCGTGATTTCCTAAGGGAAATACTTTGTAAACTACTTAATAATCTTTGAAAGCAAAGAAATTCATATTCCTCCAAAAACTTAAAACAAACGGATATTACGTGTGTCTTTCGCCGTATTTCCTGCACCAAATATGAAAATGCGATGTTTTTCTACAGTTTAAAATCGTACTCAGGAACAGCTTGCTTCCAAACGTTTGCTAACGTAGTTTGCTTAAGTAATTGAATGAAAACTCCGGTGAAAGCTACTTCTTAAGAAAACAAAGGGGAAATGCAATTTGAATATTAAGACTTTGTTATAATTGTGAAGATTTTACTCGGAATGTTTTGTGAATCTTTTGACTTATATTCCTGGGAAGTTTGCTGGAGTATATGTTTTATACGGAGTGTATATTAAAATGCGTGACATAGCATAAGAGTATGTTAAGTATCGATAAAGGTAAAATTAAAAAAATAAAAAAAAAATCAGGACAATATTTCCATCTCACAACTTCATTCACTCTGTTTTTATATTCGCTGAAAATTGATTTTAGTGATGTTGGAACGTTTTGCCCACTATTCAAGGTTACAAAAACTTCCATTAACATCCCATCATCACCATTAAGTTAGCTACCAGTCTTTATCAGCTCGGTGCCAGTTTCCGCTCTTGGAGTACTATTACTTATTTTATATTCTGTGCTCTTGATGATTATAAACGCTATTTATTTCTTAAAAATTATATTATGCCGTATGGTGCCGGTCGAAAATAGTATCACTCCATATCTTTTCCGTGGATGTCGTAAGAAGCGACTAAAACTAGCTGACAAGCTGTCACTATGGTGATACACAGTCATTTGTCAGACGTGGTGTAAATGACCGTTTTTACAGCCTTTTACACTCTGCCTTCCCCGCAAGGTATACAGGCATGATATATGTATGTATACCTAATGTTGAACTATTTTCCTGGGGTTGATATAACGGTCGACGAGTATTATGATGTATATTTTAGGTTGCAAAGCGGCAATTCTATAATTTTTCGCAAGCGCCTTATGTAATTTAAAATCCCACCCAAAACATAAATGTGAAAGGCTGCCAAGTTCGATAATATTGGAATGCTTCGCCTATAAAAGAAGTGAGATCTAAATAAGTACCAAGTTCCATACACAGACCTGACAGGAATGCACACTTGATTTTTCGCAGTTTGGAAATAAGAATCTACTTTCCAAACTGCGGAAAATCAAGTGTGCGTTCCTGTGACTATTTTTAACTGAGGTCTGTGTATGGAACTTGGTACTTATCGACACCTGATTCGAAGAACATTGTAACTCAAAAATGCAAACTTTACAGGGGAGCCGTTTGAAGATTTTGGTATCGGTTTTTGAACGTTAATATCTTTTTAGTGATGCAGATTTCACAAGTTTTGTGTGATTTTAGCATAAAAAGGTATGGTCTTTCAAGTGGCATAAGCCATTTATCTTAAAAATCATCAGAAACCCTAGAAAACCCCCTTTTTCGTTGAGTTACAATGTTCTGATATTGTGATACTAATCTTTTTGAGTCTTTATAATATTGTAACTACACGTTACCAAATTATACTTTTAAAATCAGATGACGAATCACTAACTGAATAACATTGTAACGTATACTTACGAACATCATTTTTTGCATATACTCATACAAAATTTAACACAAAACATTGTAATAGGTTGTTTCAAACTGATTTCAAACAATATGTCTAAGAAAATTTGCGTTATAATATTGTAAAAAAGAAAAACGTGGTTTAACGAAGCTAGAATTTGATTGTAATTTTGTGTTTTAATATGTTTTTCAATAATTTTCTTTGCAATATATATTAATTATTTAACTTAATATAAATATTTACATATAAAAACAGTTACTTCATCTGAAATAGCTGTGTATGTGTGTGTTCTATCATATATAAATTGACACTATGAAATAACATTAATAACTTCACACGTATACTAAGACCTGTAACAATTAACAAGCTACATTTTTTGTGAGAAACCGTTGCAGTCAACAAACCGGAAAATAAATATGGCGCAACTCTGGATTGGTCACGACTGTTCGAATTTTATGAAATCGAAAGGACCTCTTGAAATATTAAGTGTTGTACGATCGTCATGTCTTAAGACCAGGGTATTAACGTGTGTTTTCTACGCTCACGTAGGAAACAAAGGAAACTGTGCATAAAACTGAAGTTGCGCAGAGACTCACAGAGCTTGCCATGATTGGTATAAAACTTCAAGATTGTATCTGAAATGCTAAAATCTAATGACATATAAAGCTGAAGGATGTATGTAAAATGATAGCTAAGCTCAACAGGGTGCGGGCAGGAAACTTTACTAGCTGATGTGATGTGCCTGAAAGATGTGGGATCTACAAAAGCAGTGACTGTGTGATAGCTAAGGGACGAAAAGTGGCTAATGAGCAGATCATCGGTCCGATGTTTAGATAATAGAATAATATTACAGATGTCTTATAAATAAATAACGTGATGAAGTGTGCAATTGAGCGTGCCACCTTGTTGAACTGTTACTTCGTTTAGTTCATTTTCTCTATTTGTGCAATGAATGTTGGAGTTGTTTTTATATTTTGATAGATTCTTATAAATTTAGTGAGCATAATTATTGTATGCTATATGAAGAGGATTACATGGTACAAAAGTGACATACTGGATTTGGAGAGTCTTGGAGAGTCATCGGCCAGTCGTATAACATTAACTATAATAATAAAGAAATCGCAGTAAGGAACCTTAGACTAGGCACGACTTTGTCTATAGTAAAAACGCGTTAGCTTGGCAATAGCGGGCGTTGGCCTTTTCTACCACTGTACTCAATATTTGCGATAGCGATATATCGTTTTTCTTAGTAAATGTATGCGATATGAACATCACTAGAGTACAGTAGTACAATAGCAAGATCACTCTGGATTATTGCAGGGGTAATAGACATTTTCAGTTATAACCCTATTTATAACGTAATTCTGATTGATGTTTTTTATTTTAATTCTCTGTGTTTGATTCCGAAGCTGATCTTAGCGCAGTGGAAGCAAATTAAAGTTATCTTAAAATCTAAAACTAAATGGTCGATCAGCCTCGGAACAACATTTGACTACGATTCGTAGTGCTCTTTACTATAGCTAAATAAAATAAATTTAATGAGAGAATTTTTGTTCCGGAAAGTTTCCGGCCGAGAAATTCTTGTTTCCAAAGTCTACTTATACAGGACCTAGCAGCGAATTGCTTACCGTGCGAATTATGACGCCGCCGTTTCCTTGTAAGTCTAGTTTTTGACAGGAAAAAAGGTATCAGGTTTTGAGGAAGACATTTGGATTGGGATTTAGATACTAGACTTACTGCACCCGGACACCAGCTCGTGTGGCATTCCGTCCCTCCGGCAATTTTGGTTTCACCTTAGTTTTCACAAGTTCACAGTTCAACATCGAATAATGTTTTAACACACTAATAACAAAGATTTCTCCCGCACACTACTGGTTGCGACAGCAATGAGTTTGCTGTACAAAACGCAAAACTAAAAGATTTCTCCCGCATGAGAATTCCACACAATTAAAATATAGGATTAACTTCCACACTGGACAGGGAACTCTTCCCTGGTGGTCAAAGTACACACGAAATAATAAAACCCAGACTACTAAAAATATGTGTCTAACACCGGACGCGCGAGTGACTAAAAGTAAGGTTATATCGCCGACGGCCGCGTGGTATCGAACCGACTGAACGAACAAAGGGAAAAAGATGGCGTCGGCCGACTAGCCGGTGTCAGACGAAATGGCGCGAAACTACAAAACGTATGGTACGAAACTAAACATTCACCCGCCCCGGACCGACCCATCGGTCCGCTCTATGCATGGCAGGCGTGATAATGTAGCTACTGCTCGCTTAAGAACTGAATCCCCCACCTGAACTTCTGCAACTCGAGGAGTGCCATCACTACCCGGAAACAGGTTGAGAATGCGCCCCCGGCGCCAACGCAGTGGCGGTAGGTTGGCATCCTTAACCAGAACGAGATCCCCAATGCAGGGGGGTTCAGTCCTGTCCGTCCACTTAAGGCGTTGCTGCAGAATGTGCAAGTACTCAAGCGACCAACGCTTCCAAAAGTTTTGAGTCATTTGCTGCAACAACTGATAACGCGACAAACGATTGCTATTCACCTCCGTATAGGGATATTCCGGCAAGGCGTTAAGTGGGCGGCCAATTAAGAAATGCCCTGGCGTCAGGGCCTCTAAATCATTTGGGTCTGAGCTGAGCGGACACAAAGGACGCGAATTGAGTACAGCCTCAATTTTACAAAACACGGTCGCCAGCTCCTCGAAAGTCAAAATTGTTAACCCTACAACGCGCAACAAATGCGTCTTAGCGAACTTTACAACCGCTTCAAAAATACCACCCCAGTGAGGGCACGCTGGTGGATCGAACACCCAGGCAATGCCCTGACGGGAGAGGCCCGTGCTGATGGCTTCTTCGTTCTCCCGTAAGAACGTTACAATTTCTTTCATACACCGATCAGCACCCTTAAAGTTGGTACCACAATCCGACCTGATCAGCGCTGGTCGCCCTCGTCGCGACGTAAATCTCTCCAGCGCTGCCAAAAAGGCCTCCGTAGAAAGGTCGGCCACGAGCTCCAAGTGGACGGCCTTGGTGGCTAGGCACACGAACACGCACAAGTACGCCTTGATAGACTTTGCGTTCCGCAGGCGTGATGGCTTCACCATGAAAGGGCCTGCGAAATCCGTTCCCACACCTGCAAACGTCCAGGCCTCCGTCACCCGGTCCGGTGGAAGATCTCCCATCTGTGGCTGCATTGTGGCTGCCTTCAAGCGGTAACAAGGCAAGCACCTAAACACAACGCTACGTACCGTTCGTCGTCCCGATAAGATCCAAAACTCGCGCTGTAGAATGGCCAATAGCGCATTACAGCCCGCGTGCGAGTTTTTCTCATGACGATCCCTGACTAAGAGCTCAACTAAGGGTCCCCTTTTTGGAAGTAACAGTGGATGCCGAGCCGAAAAGTGCAGGCTAGCGTTCCGAAGTCTGCCTCCAACCCTGAGCATACCTTGCTCATCCAGGAATGGGTTGAGGCGCACAATTCCTCCCTTCAGCTTTCCACGTCCATCCCTGAGCAGCCTGACCTCCTCTTCAAAATGTTCCGCCTGGACGAGTCTAACTAATGAGCATAGAGCCGCATTCCGTTCCGCAGGCGAGAGGACAGGTGTAAAGTTCCGTTCTGCTTGAGGCTTCCTGCAGTTGTTCACGAACCGTTTGATCCAACCTGTCACCCCAAGAAGTTTGTCGAGGGAGCTATACCGTTCCAGCAAGAAAGCTGGGTTAGGCTTCGGTACGAGTTGCCCCACGTTCACTCGCAAACCTCGATCAGGTGGCCCAAGCGGCGCCCTGCACTCGTTGAATGGCCATTCCTGCGGCGACTCAGTCAGCCATTGAGGTCCCCACCACAGTGGGTGACTCACCAAATCAGGTGCCCTGCACCCGCGCGAAGCGCAGTCCGCTGGGTTCCATTCTCCCGGTACGTGCCTCCACACTAACGGAGTTTCCGACCCCGTAATCTGTGACACCCGATTTGCCACGAAAACCTCAAGTGTATGTACCGACGTCTGCAACCAGCACAGAACTATCCGACTGTCAGTCCACGCGTACACCGTTTTATCCAAGTTGATGGTACCACGCAGATTGCAGGTTACATGATTTAGCAAGCGCGCTAGAAGAGCTGCCCTGCCAATTCCAATTTGGGGATGGTCCATCTAGTTCTGACTGGTGCCACCTTACTTTTGGCCATAACCAGACGCACGTGCACAGTTCCCGTTGAACTTGCTGTCCGAAGGTATACAGCTGCCGCGTACCCTCGCTCCGAGGCGTCACAAAACCCATGTAGGGTAGCCTTACATCCCACCGATGGGACTAACTTGCGGGGTATCGCGATGTGCACGATCCCTGGTAGGGTGGTCACAAACTTGAGCCAATCCTTCAACAACTCTCCGGAGAGTTGGTCGTCCCATCCTAAGTTGGCTAGCCACAACCTTTGTAAAAGCACTTCGCCATGAACGTAACCGGGGCGATCCATCCGTTAGGATCGAACGTTCTAGCGATTGTCGACAGTACCGACCGCTTAGTCCAAGTTTTCTCCAAAGGTCGGGCTCAATCTTGTACGTGAATACGTCATGCGTTGGCCTATATTGCACCCCGAGGATACCCAACGTGTTTGGATTGTCCGGGTTCTCAAAGAGGTGCGGGTCCTGATGGAACTCGCCTGGCAAACCGGCCAGGAGCTCTGGGCAACTGGACAACCATTTCCGCAACTCGTAACCTCCTGAACCCATGATCGCGATCAGCTCGTCTCGTAGAATTAGCGCCTGCTCCACGCTATCAGCACCCGTGCAGATATCGTCCACGTAGACGTCGCGATCCAGTACTGCTGCGGCTCGAGGGTATCTTACCCTTTCCTGTGCGGCCAACTCTCGCAGCGTACGTACTGCCAAATACGGACTTGGCTTAAGTCCATACGTCACCGTGTTAAGTTCGTATGTGACCATCGGCTCATCTGGGCTCTCACGCCACAAAATCAGCTGATACCGACGGTCATCCGTATGTATCATGGTTTGGCGAAACATCATTTTGACGTCTGCGACGAACGCTACCTGGTGCAAACGAAAGTCTGTGAGAATGTCCACAATGTCCCGGTTCAATTTAGGACCCGCGTGCAAACATTGGTTCACAGACACACCATTCGAGGTAGGAGCAGAACCGTCAAACACCACCCGTATTTTCGCCTCAGGTGACTTCAAGACAGCCAGGTGTGGAATGTAATAATGCTCGACACACCTCCAATTCAGGCTGGACACCGACATGTGGCCCAATTGAAAATATTCCCGCATGAATTTATATACTTCTGCCGAAGTGCTGGGTCTCGCCTCATCTTCCGCTCCATTCCGAGTAGTCTCCGTTCCGCGAGCTGTCGCGAACTACCTAAAGCGGGGCGGTTTGGGAGAAAAGGTAGCCTGGTCACGAATCTGCCTGACGGGCATCTCGCAGTGTTGTATTGATAGAACAACTCGCACTCGTCATCCTCTGGCTTCCGTCTGTCCGCCGTGGGCGGCTCTTCAGACTCCCAAAACCTCTGCAGCACCTCTGACAGCACACTACCATAGAGGACCGTATCCCCTTCTGGTAGGTCCTGAGGTCTCCAAACTGGGCCGAAAACAACATACCCCTGTGGTATCTACGGCCACCAAACCAGCTTCCTGGAGTACCTTCTTCCTACGCACCATAATCTCCCGAGGACGTCTGACCCGAGAAGTACGTCCACCGTACCAGGAGTATCAAAATCAGGATCAGCTAACTCCAACCCTGTGGTTAACCCTCTTACCGTTGGTGGTAACCTAACCTGAGGGAGTTTCCCAACCACTTCATCCAGCACCACGGCTGAGACTTGATAGCTGACCCTGTACATGTGCTACCTAATGCGAACTCAAAGTTCGTCTGACCCCGAATGTCAGGCACATTTAGGCCCCGATGCCTACAGCTTCATCCGCACTTGGCTGTACATTTAGGCCTAGCCTACTCACCAGCTTACTCGATACAATACATCCCTGAGCCCCTGTATCCAGTAGGGCTCTTACTTGAATGGTCCGGCCACCGTATCCCCATACCCAAATCTTAGCCGTTGGCAAAAGTACCGTGATTGGACGGGGAGCCGAAGCTGATGAGTAGGCGGCGATTACCTAGCGGGAATCTAAACGCGGTGAGGCCGCGTCCCGCGGGGTATCCTCGCTACCCAAACCTGTGTATGGGTCCCACTCCTGCTGGTAGGGAGGTCTGCCCATAAAGGCCATGGCTGGAGTTCTATAGTACCCCGACGGCAAACGTCCGTACCGAGGTTGCGCCTGTAGCCGCGGGTACTCAGGCATAGGCGGAGGCATGCGTGGGTCTTGAGACCCAACCAGGTGGCTCAAGCCCGCAGAATACTGCATGTACCCTGGTGGCTGCCTAGTGCCCCTGACACCCGCCCGTTTGATCCCGTACCTGGGATGGGTGTCCTTGGCCATGTTCCCGTGTCGTTCCTCCCCAATCCGGCACCTGCTGCCGTGGTGGAGATCGTCCCCACGTCCGTTGGTAAGTGGGCTCCGACTGTTGACGTCCCCCTGCCTGTCCCTGTGACTGATGCGGAGGTGGGCTCCTCCTTGAGGGGTGGGAGCGTTGCTCCTCCCTTGGTGGGCAGGCTCCCTTTGCTGATCCGATCCAGCGCTGCCCCGGCGCCTCCGGAGCGATTCATGCAGAGCAGCGGATGGTGTGCACCCTGGCAGTACCTACAGTTGGTGTTTGAAGGGCACTCGCACCTGATGCGGCCCCAGGCACCGATAACACCAACTCCTCTGCTGTGCCACACCCCGTCTCCTCTGAACCCGCTGCGCAGCAAACTCCTGACACGCTGTCACCCCGTGGCCTGTCTCCTGCAGTAGGCACACCCTGATTCCAATGCGGTGTTGTACCGCCTGGGTTGCCTACTGTTGCCTCCTCGCGCCGGTGCACCCGGCCGTTCCGGGTTGCGAGGGGCTTCACCAGCCTGGACGTCCACTCGCCTGCTTTCGGCCTCGAGGAACGACTTCAGATCCTCGTAGGTCGGGAGGTGGTCCGAGGACTTGCCCCATGGAGCTGCTCGAATCGAGCGACCATTTCGCTCGGCAGGCGGCGAAGCACTGTGTGGACCAAGATATAACCGTAGCCCGCCACTGGCAAACCCTGTCGCTCCAGTGCGCTGACCGCGACGCTGACTGGGTGGAAGATTTTCTCGCGGAGGTCCGTACCTCGCGTTATGGTTGGTATTGACAGCCACTGGTCTAACAGCCTGTCTACAATCAGGCGCTTGTTCCGATACCGGTCGGTAAGGATCTTCCACGCCACCTCATAATTGCTATCCGAGACAGCCAAATGCGTCAGCAATTCATGAGGCTCTCCATGTAGCCTGGACATCAGCTGAGCCATCTTGTACGCTGGCATTATGTCCGTCCGTGTGTGGACCACGCTGCTATACAGGTCCTCAAACGCCGGCCAGTCGGCGTAATCGCCTGCAAAGACTGGAACCGTAACAGGCGGAAGAGGCACCTGTAATCCTTGTCCCACCTTACCACGGAATGGCTTTTCCTTTCCGTCACGTCGCCTAGATATGTCCGCAGCTGCCTGCTCAATGTCCTGTGCCAGCTCCAAGCACTGGCTTACATCGCCCTCGACCAGCTCCTTATCTTCAGGGTTAGGAGCTTCCTCAAGGAGCATGAGGCACTCTGTGAGGTGTTCCGACACAACCCGAACCCGTTCATCTGCCTGTAGTGCACCTTTCAAGAGCGCGTCCTCCCGGTCCTCGCGGCCGATCATTGCCGCTGTGGTAGTAAACCACCTTAATTCTGTCTTTATAGCAGCCTTATACCTGGCGATCGAGGAGCCATGGTACCAACTTTTACACACTCGACTTAATAAAAACGAAAAACCAATAAACAAATACCACAAAATAAATGTTAGTTGACTGGCCTAGACCTTACCGATAAGGTACCGTTCACTAGGCAAACAATACAGTCACAAAAAAAACCGAAACAATATTTTCCAAAGTTAATACAATATGCGGGTAATATAAAAAACACGCTTAATACTAAATTACGGCTAACTATGTTGCAATAAAGCAACCACACTCTGCTACCAAAAAATGTTTGATTCCGAAGCTGATCTTAGCGCAGTGGAAGCAAATTAAAGTTATCTTAAAATCTAAAACTAAATGGTCGATCAGCCTCGGAACAACATTTGACTACGATTCGTAGTGCTCTTTACTATAGCTAAATAAAATAAATTTAATGAGAGAATTTTTGTTCCGGAAAGTTTCCGGCCGAGAAATTCTTGTTTCCAAAGTCTACTTATACAGGACCTAGCAGCGAATTGCTTACCGTGCGAATTATGACGCCGCCGTTTCCTTGTAAGTCTAGTTTTTGACAGGAAAAAAGGTATCAGGTTTTGAGGAAGACATTTGGATTGGGATTTAGATACTAGACTTACTGCACCCGGACACCAGCTCGTGTGGCATTCCGTCCCTCCGGCAATTTTGGTTTCACCTTAGTTTTCACAAGTTCACAGTTCAACATCGAATAATGTTTTAACACACTAATAACAAAGATTTCTCCCGCACACTACTGGTTGCGACAGCAATGAGTTTGCTGTACAAAACGCAAAACTAAAAGATTTCTCCCGCATGAGAATTCCACACAATTAAAATATAGGATTAACTTCCACACTGGACAGGGAACTCTTCCCTGGTGGTCAAAGTACACACGAAATAATAAAACCCAGACTACTAAAAATATGTGTCTAACACCGGACGCGCGAGTGACTAAAGTAAGGTTATATCGCCGACGGCCGCGTGGTATCGAACCGACTGAACGAACAAAGGGAAAAAGATGGCGTCGGCCGACTAGCCGGTGTCAGACGAAATGGCGCGAAACTACAAAACGTATGGTACGAAACTAAACACTCTGAGATAATTATGTTTTAAGATACACTGTACAGCTCCGGGTCCGGGTTTAATTCCCGGCTGGGGCAGCTATTTGAATGATAAGTTTGAATATTTGTTTTCAGATCTGGGTATTAATAGTGTATGTTTCAGTGTGGTCTATAAAGTGAAATAAAAGGAATTAAATATTTTGACCATAGGTTTATTAACAGCAGTCGTAGTATAGTCGTAGGACTAGGTGGTGGCTCCATCGCCACTACACTCCACACAACAAAACTTAACAAATAAAAATAACAAAACGTGACTGGCTAACAAGTACTTACTATAGTCGAATTTTTAATTGTATTCACTGATTTGACGTATGGTGCGTGGCCGCTTTTTTGGAAAAAATAAATAGTGATGTGCTAAAAAGATTAAATTAAATCACTCATCTAGTGACATACTTCATAGTTATTAAATCAATAAATGTATTTGGTTACAATATAAGTTCAATAATTTTAAGGACGTGTTTTTCTCACAAAACTGAATAACATTTATTAGAAACTTTTCTTCAAAATATGAAAATAAATGAATTGGGTCTCCCGTACTAAGTGACACACTTTTTAATTTTTTTTATATTAGGAGTATAAAATTTTTGTAGGAAATCAATAAATAAATGTAGGTAAGTGACCTGAGTATGAGGTTTGAATAAATCAGCTCACCTGAACTTAAAAATCGAACTGAAGAACGTCACTAGTGATATGCAGTTGGTATCATTATTTTTTCGGCATCTGTCATTTTACTGAATAGAATTAAAAATTCGACTATACTTATTTCGCTGGCTCAACGACACAAAGTGGATCTTGGCCTCCGACACTAGGTTTCCCTATTCTTCCCTGTTCTGAGCTGCTTGTAGGGATTGCAATCCCGCACCTGATTCAATCCCGCGGGATTCATTTGCGGGATTGGGCCAATCCCGCGCGGATCCCGCGGGATCCCGCATCTTTGTAATCATGTTAAAAATCTTATTTGAAATACAGATTTTTCTTCAAAAATCGACTTTAATTCAATAAAAATTAACATACCTATCATGTAGAGCTAAAATAACTAAATAAAAATTGAGATAAGTATTATCAAATTACATTTATTTCGTATTTAGAGCTGTGTTCAATTTTACCCTTTATTATTATTATTACTACTGCTAATATTAATTTGTTAAACCCTCTCTCATACATGTGACAGGCAAGAAGTGTTTTTATTGTCTGCAATATTGAGCAGGGTATCGTTGAATAAGCTTTTAAAAGGGGCGTTTTTGAG
The DNA here is from genome assembly GCA_024500475.1 of Phthorimaea operculella. Classification (NCBI taxonomy): domain Eukaryota; kingdom Metazoa; phylum Arthropoda; class Insecta; order Lepidoptera; family Gelechiidae; genus Phthorimaea; species Phthorimaea operculella. Next base: position 1,644,686 of record JANFCV010000058.1, on the reverse strand, counting down.
TCATTAATTGTTCCAGCTGTAAGTACTAAAGCATAAAGGCTATAAATTTGATAAAAATAAATAATATAGGTCTCAATCTAAAGTTATCAAGATAAATACATATATAACGGATACTGAAAAATATCAATCAAGTTTTAAGAAAAATATGATAGGTTTTCTATCTGCGGTTAAAATTAACTTTGTAACGCTGAAAAATTTTTTTTTTTTTTATAATTAATGGGTAAATTTGTCCGCAATCTCACCTGATGTTAAGTGACGATGCAGACGATGATGGAACATGCTCGCCCAGATAATGCCTATTCACTCTCGCCTTGAAAAGGCCCAGGTTATAACGTTCCGGAAACAGATCCGCAGGCAGGGAGTTCCACTCCTTAGCAGTTCGCATTAAAAATGTAGAAGCGAAGCGCTTTGTGCGAATTTGCGGGATGTCTACGATATAAGGGTGGAATCCCAACCGGCGTCTCGTGCACCGGAGATGGAATGGTGACGGAGGTATCAGGTCATGGAGAGACTGTGCACACTCCCCGAAATGTATCCTGTAGAATACCGACAAGCAAGCTACTTTGCGACGGTGTTCAAGGCTCTGTAACTTTGCGTCAATTAGTGCCCTATCAGCGATGAGTTTCTTGGCGCGCTTCTCAATCGAGTCCAGGGCTGCCAGCTGGTATTTGGCAGACCCGTCCCACAGGTGTCAGCAATACTCCATGCAGGAACGGACTTGAGCTTGGTATAGTTGTAAAAGCTGTACTGATGTGAAGTATCGCCTGACCTTCGAGAGAATTCCGAGTCTTTTTGCTGCAGTCGTGGCCAAAGACTCAATATAATGTCCAAAGTTTAGGTCAGATGAAAGGTTCATGCCAAGAAGCTCAAGATGGTCGGAAATCGGTACGGATACACCTCGGAAAGTCGGAGTCAGGTCGAAGGGACTCCGTTTAGTGGAGAATAGACATGCCTGTGTTTTAGATGCATTAAACTTGACAAGATTTGCATCACCCCATTCGAATATTGCTTCAAGATTCAAGTTTAGGCGACTCACTAGGGCCTCTCGACAAGACTGAGTAGATTCATTGCTGGCCTTTGCAACTTAAAATTTAAACTGCAATACCCTATTTCTGAGCGTATCTGACACACCCTTAGCCAGGTTGTTTTAGTAATATGAATGAATTATAATATTGTATTGACTAAAAATTAAAATTAGGGGGCAAATTAGTCACTTCAGTTCAGATCAAAACTTTCATATGACTTATCAAATAACAATTTTTCAATTTACTAACTTAACTTCTTAATTTCATTAGGGATACCGAGTCGTTCAACGACACAAGAACCCTGGTGTCAGAGTGCTTTCACTCTAGCGTCTAGATAACTGATAAGTTATAGAAGAATGCTCTAAATTAAAGAGTATTAATGGTTTTACGAGAATTCAAAAATTCTTTTACGAGAGAAGAAAATGCTCTTGCAGCTTCTACGCTAATAGTTTAGAATGTTTTGATAAATAGGACATATTTTTAGGAACTGAACGTCGAGTTTTCGCTATTAGTTTTCAATGTGCGGGATCCGCGGATCCGCGTTTTGAAGGTGCGGGATCCCGCAAGGCCAAAAATGGCGCGGGATCCCGCGGGATTGCGGATCCCGCACTGCGGGATTGCAATCCCTAGCTGCTTGTCGCCAATCGGCCATTTGAAGCGCTCCCAGGTCTTTTTGGACTTCGTCAATCCAGCGATACTTAGGACGCCCAACTGGACGTTGTCCATGTAGTTGTCCCAGGTATGCTCTCTTGGCCGCAAGATCCTCCCCATTCTCTCGACATGTCCAAACCAGCGAAGTCGGGCAGATTTAATTTCCCCGATGACTAACAAGTAATGTAACAAAAATAAACTTATCAAACAATCAATAACCAAAACACCGAAAAACAGCAAGAAAGACTTCCAAACGTGAACGAACGCAAACGCACTTCAGAACGGAATGAGACGACGATCGATCAAAATGAAAACAAATGCGAGCCTACGGGACCGCACCTCTGGCATCCTCTGGCCAGCTAGGGGCTCATTACAAAACAATGTAACTCAAAAATTTTTGTTTTAGTGTCAACAATTTTGCTTTATATTTATTTATGGTAAAAATTTATTTTGTAAAGCTTTTTGGCTTCCTATTTGCTAAAATTATAATTGCAACCCAGAATATTTTTTATTTTACGGTATTATACCTTTATTAGAGAATAAATTTGGGCAATATTTTAAAACGTATGTTATAGAATTGAACTCATTTCAAAAGTTTGCAAAAATTATCGACATAATAAAAGTAATAGTTAAAATAACAACTTTTCGAATTGGCTACAAGTACACTCATTTTTGAAAATTTTGGATATACTTGGTTGTGGAATGACGCTGGGTTGTGCCGGGGGAATACCCGGAATTGGCCGGTATTATGATACTTTAGCGATGTGAATTCTAGCGATAGTTTGTATGGACAGCGATAATTATCGCCCAAAAATGTTGTTTTTGGTACCGGTCGTGTCAATGTACGCTATTGCCAAGCTAACGCGTTTTTACTATAGATTTCATTACGTTTTAGAGATAAACAAGCAGCTCCATCGGGACTTAGCTAGTTTTTACAGCATGTTTTTGATGAGATTAATTTTACTTGGTGTCTCATACTTAATAATGAAGAGCCACCCTTGGCGTAATATCTTTAAAACGTACTAAATAATCGTATTGTTCATACATAAGGCACTGTAAGGCTTGTTACTATTGTTTTAAAACCGCTTTTATGGCAGATAATTTTGATATTAACTTAGTAAGTTTTGAGAAAAACTGTTACGCACAAATATAACATATACCTATGTGGTATTCAAATGTTAATTCGAGACGTTATTTTATGAGAAGGTTTATGAATAATTCGTGAAAAAAATTCACTCGCAAAAATAATTTATATTCATAAAAAATGAATTTTCATTGTCGAAGTTGTAAAAGATTGCTTTATTGTAGCGAAAATATATGAAAAAATCTAGATATGGTCAACAAAAGGTCAACAATTTGAAATACTACCGCATAATTTACTTTCATTTTGTAATAATAACGTTGTAACTTGTTTTACTAGCGCTGAAAACTGCTTCTTTTTGTAGTTAATCAGAAAAAATTTAGAGTGATAACATTGTATCAGAATATACGCTGCAAAATATACCTTAAGATGTTGATATATATGAGTCAAAAACATTGTAACATTTGTATACAATGTTTTAACTACAAAAAATTGTTAACATCATAAAAGTTGCCGTATTGTAACTTTAATTACAGTCTTTTAAAGACTGAAATTGTGAAAATTTGGAAAAGTGTACTTTGGAAAAACCTAGTTACAGGTGACCTAGGACCATGTTTTATACATCAAAAGGTGCGTATTGAACCGTGGAATCCAAATATACAATAGTTATATAACATTGTAATTATAAGTTACAATGTTCTTCGAATCAGGTGTCGTTATTTAGATCTCACTTCTTTTATAGGCGAAGCATTCCAATATTATCGAACTTGGCAGCCTTTCACATTTATGTTTTTGGTGGGATTTCATTTATTTTTGTAAGGTTTTTTTTATTTTTTTCTTATGATTAAGTTAGGTAAGGAAATATCTCATTTATACTTTACTTTGACTAAATACAAACCTTCGTAACGAATTTTAGGTCGGTACGACGATTGGAAGATATAGATAAATTTTTTGTTTTAGTTCCTTAGGGGTATGAATTTACACCTTCATTATTTTTAAAACCGACTCACACTTGGCCATTTTTAGATTTTTTCCTTTACCTTGACCTAAAGACCTACCTCCATGCCAAATTTCAAGTCAATACGACTATTGAAAGTGGTCTAGGTTTTTGATGAGTGAGTCAGTCAGTGAGTGAGTGTATAGTAAAAATAGCGATTTTCTGACGTCAATATCTCAAGACCTACAATAGGTACATTAATGAAATTTTGTATTTTAGATAAGTAAGTAGATCTCGACAGATACTAGAAATTTCATATGCGTAGATAAAATAGCTTTTGAGTTATAGGTGGGTCGAACTTTGCCCGAAATGGTTCGTGTAATATAACCCACGGCCGGTGTGTCGCTTTTTTTGCTCGAACTTGGCGGACACACTACCGTGTGTCTAGATAGCGCCGTCGATATCCGTCTTAAGCAAATGATATGAGATACCTTTGTAATGTCATGAAGAAATATCCATGGTTTCTAGTAATTTAGACGCCGTGTCTCTATAATTTGTCATTTTTGACAGATAACGCGAATTTTGCGTCAAATTATAAGATAATTTTAAGTCGCGATTATCTCCTATCCTTTTATGAACCTATTTGACAGACAGTGACAGTGCTATTTTAAGTTCGAAAGGATTGACACGTAATAAATAATCGATGTCAAGATGGAGATTCTTTTACCCATAGACTTATACAGGGAGTAACAGAAAGGGTATAACAAGCCGAAAGGAGGTCAAGGTACTCATGAAACTGAACAACTTTCCCCATGGAACATGGGTCGATATATGAAAAAAATAATTGTATCTCCCATAGTAAATTATAGTAAATCAATTAGGCGATTTTGTATGGGAGGTCCAATTTTTTTCATATTTCGACCCATGTTCCATGGGGAAAGTTGTTCAGTTTCATGTGTACCTTGACCTCCTTTCGGCTTGTTATACCCTTTCCGTTACTCCCGGTATATATAAACTAGCGTTTATAGACCAACTGACAGCTCGATCTCGCGTGACCAATTTTGGTTTTGGCGCGCTTACATCAGCTAGTGATGTACATTATTCAATTTGGAGGGTTATCGATAATTTCAAATAAAAAATGGTATGAAGATTTTAACTTTATTTATTTGTTCAATTGAAATGTTGACATAATGCTTTCTTTGCTGCGGCGGGTCATTTCCTTTTTTGCAGTCAGCGTATTTCTTACGTAGGTTTCTTTATAAAATTTGCTGAGAAGGTTGTTCGTAAGAATCCTGGTCAATAGGCGCTATCTTCACAAATAAGACGAGCGAAACCAGAAAAAGAATGACATCTGTCAGACAAGTGATCGCCGGTGGTCAAACACATCTTTCTTCATCCTTCAATGTTGATACGTAGATGGGCCTATGTCACGGTTTAGGTACGTACGATGATGCGAATCTCTCGTTAATACGACCCTGAAAATAATAGGTTTTTCGCATGAGTCACCGAGTCGATCTCTCATAACTGGATCTAAAGTGTATCTGTTGGATGTAGTTGAAAATAATGTTATATGTATTTGTCAAAAACTATGTCTGAATTGTTCAAGTAACTATTTAGCGAATCTTTGATTGATTGAGAATTGACAACCGATGTGGCGCAGTGGTTAGCATGCCTGCCTGCCACGCAAAGGTTCCGGGTTCAATTCCCGGTGGGGTCACTCACAAAGTTGATATTTATCACTTTGTGAATTTGTTCCCAGTCTGGTTAGGACATTGCAGGCTGAACCACCTGATTGTCCGCAAGTAAGATGGTTCCGTGCTTCGGATGGGCACGTTAAGCCGTCGGTCCCGGTTGCTGTCTATGATGGCGGTCGTTACACAGCCATGTCAGAGGCCTGCTACTCGTAGTAGGCAGTTGAAAAACTCTGACACCAGGGTTTATCGGGTCGTTAAACGACTCGGTGTCCCACACGAAAAGAAAAGAAGAAAGAGCGAATCTTTAAAATTTGCATATTTTTTGTTGTCATACTATTCAAAGTATGTAAGGTACCTCTAGGTAACTATCGATAACTTTGTCGATAAATTGCAGTCAATCCCTGGCCTAATTGCGAAATTATTTTATCCCCAAATATTATGAAAATTACTAACTAATACACTTTTACATATCGAAAATACGAAAGGAAATATAAGGATTTGCGTATTTTATTATTTTACTTACAAAAAAGGCACATTTAAACAAAAAATTCACGTGTATTCCCAGTGACGACTTTCTGAGAATTTACCTGTAAAATGTGCAGTTTTCCGGGTAAATGTGAAGATTCGCATCAAATTCGCATCCTGAATACATAACCATCGTTGCACACTAATCAAATTATAAAAATAAATCAGGATTTCTGAAAAAAACACCAAAATAATATACAAGTAAAAACCAGCGGGTTGAATTGGGACGATCTGTCACAAGTGAGAGTATAGTATTCTTTGATCTGTCATACAAAACAGGTTACAGTGACATAAGGTTCGCTATTCTTTTCTATCTTACTGAGTTTCCATAAATCATTTTCTTCTCTTTTGCACACTATGTTCGTCTATCGTTTCTATGTCTATGCTTTTACCTAAGTATTTTTCTCCACGTATCACCAGATGCAAGCTCAGAAACAAATTTGTTCGTGATGAGGTGGGCAGATCTCACACTTGAAATCCTTTGTTACGCATTTTTAGCGCAACGCTTGCGTCAAGATTTTTCGAATACTCTTAGTAAAAACCGAAGATGCCGCAAAGCAGAGGCCAACGTTTGCATCTTTCTCATTTTTTTTATAAAGAATGGGTAAGCATTTATCCGCAATCTACGGTAGATCTTTTACTTCGAGTGGAATACAAAGTCGTCCAACGACCCGATGAACTCTGGTGTCAGAGTTTTTCAACAGCCTTTGAAAGTAGCGGGCCTCTGACATGGTTGTGTAACGAGCGCCGTCTGACAGCGAACAGCAACCGGGACGGACGGCTCAAGGTGCCCTCCGAAGCACGGAACCTTCTTGTTTTCCGGACAATCCAGGTGGTTCAGCCTGCAATGTCCTAACCAGACTGGGAACAAATTTTACAAAGTGAATTTGTTGAGTCACCACCACCGAGAATTGAAACCGGAACCATCTGCGTCGCCGTTTTACTAACCACTGCACCACATCGACTGTTATGTACGGTAGATGCAATAATACCTATCTCTATTGCACCAACGGACGTCAGATGTAGTTTCCCTTACAAAGTCTCTGTTCCGCATGTGTGGTTGAGTGGCTTGGTTCCGCAATATTGTATGCGGACGACTGATGGCGAATATATTGAAGTATTCTGATTTCTGGTAGATATCATAATAATAATAAAGTGTATGGCGCTCGAATTAGTATCTACTATTTAATAGCTGGCAAATTCGTGTTAATGCTCTCTCTCTCTCTCTCTCTCTTTGTGTGGGACACCGAGCCGTTCAACGACCTGATGAACCCTGGTGTCAGAGTTTTTCAACCGCCTACTGAAAGTAGCAGGCCTCTGACATGGTTGTGTAACGACCGCCATCATAGACAGCAACCGGGACCGACGGCTTAGGCTGCTCGCCCACGTCAGTCTTTTTGTCGGCCGACAGCGATTGACAACTAGAGCTGGTTTTGATCGAGTCACTCGAGTTAAGCTGCGAACGAGTCAACTCGAGTTGCTTTTTCTACGCCACCGAGTCAATTTAGAAATGTTAAGAAAAAATATTTTGATTGTTCCCATACATGTGAAAGGGGGAAAAAATTTTTCACCCGTAATATTGAATAGGTATAGGTTAATTTTGTTGCTGGTTTGTTTGCAGCTGTATGGTTACCAACCGCAAATTGAAAAATTTTATATATCCTTAATCTTTAGTGGTACAGTATCCTTCATAGTTTTCATGGTAATTTCATACTACGAACTGTATTCCATATTTTTTTTCAAATTTTTAGCATGCGTACTTTAGAAGTTACAGCTGGAACTAATTATGGCTAAAAACGCCCCTTTTAAAAGCAAATATCTCAAGACACAAACATTTTAGAGACTTTGATAAAAAGAAATCTCCCCTTAATTTTAAAAGACATATGCAACGATACCCTATTCAATATTACAGGTGAAAAATTTTTTTTTGCTTCCCTTTCACATGGGAACAATCAAAATATTTTTTTCTTAACATTTCTAAATTGACTCGGTGGCGTAGAAAAAGCAACTCGAGTTGACTCGTTCGCAGCTTAACTCGAGTGACTCGATCAAAACCAGCTCTAGTTGTCAAGCGCTGTCGGCCGACAAAAAGACTGACGTGGGCGAGCAGCCTTAACGTGCCCATCCGAAGCATGGATTATGTTAATGCTATGACATAAAGTTTCTTTTTTTCTTGCACATTGAGGTGGACATCTGTAAAACAGGTTTTATTCGAGAGGCCGTACTTTAAGATAAGCAAAATTAAACAAACCATAACATTAACAGCCACAACAGTCCACTGCAGGACATAGGCGAGCGCAGTGCAAGACTCACGGGGAACGCAGTTGTCCGTTTCCTCATTATTTTCTTTTTACAACACTTGCAGGTAGAATTGGGGTACCTAACGCTATTCTAATCCGGCACCACACTGCAAAAATATTTTGCAAACATAGCGGAAATTCCCAGCGACATTTTTCTCTAAAAACTTGCTGCTACATGTTCATGTCCCACAAAAATGTTGCGACAAAATTGCGAACTCGTCTAAAGCAGTGCACACAAGCAAAAATGTTTCCCAATATACCTTAGGGGTTGGCAGGCTATTAATGGCTATAATAATACGGTTAATAGCCACATTCGCTGAATATTGGAGGGTCGTTTCAGTAAAATCTTATGTAGACAAGGAATTTGTTTACACGGGCTTCAGCCTAAACGGCTGGGCGGATCTTGACATTTGAGATGTCGGTAGATTTGTCTTAGCAGCGCGAGTGGCACTGGCTATATGAAATTCGTTCATAAATTAGAGATAGCGGATTTTTATCGCAAAATACAACTTTGAAATACCGCAGTCGGGCTTTTGTTTTTTAATTCATCTGTTGACGTAGGCAAGATACTTTTGTGGCAGGTATCTTCAATTATTGCCAGCGGAAATGGCAAAAGTAAGTTACCTATTCAAATTACAAACCAAGTTTTCGTACTTTTAAAGTAAATTAATTATAAGGGGAAAATTCAAAATTTTAACCCCCGAACAACTTTTTTGAAAGTTTTGCATAAAACATTGGACTTTCAAAGGTAAAGTATCTTGTTAAGTAACACTGTTGCGAATAGGCGTTGGGTTTCGACGAATTTTATTATTTCGAAAGAAAGTGGACTGTAATATTTTAGCGAACGAAAATTTGCCTGTAGATTAGATAATGAATATGACCGCGGCGCGGAACGAACAAGGTACAGAATAGGTGCCGAGGGCAAAAACAATGAATTAAAATACCACTGACCTTTTGATGTACGTTCGACCGTAAGAAAGCGCCTCGACTCGCCGTTCTGGGGATCCCATCTGCACTATGATCTGTGCTCAGTCTGAATGTTCCTTTAGTCCGATTTTAATAGTTCACCGCATGTAGTTTACATGCAAAACAATAAAGTAAACTGCACTTTTGAGAAAGTCGAATACGAGCAAAACTCGCGATGATGATCGCTTGATAGATCTGGCCTTCTATGCGCGCGAGTTACCGATGAGGCCGTCGGATGTTGACTGGCGATCAAGGGCGTGGAGGTCGCGAGCGCCGATGACCGTTGGGATCGAAACTAACACAAAATGACGGTGGCATATAAAACATTGCCTCCGCGTCTCGAGCGACTACCTGTAACTTGTTCGCATGATTAAGGGTGTTTTACACTCGACGATATTTTCGAAGTAGCGAAGTAAAACCGACAGGCATATTCACGAACACCGCCCACCGTTAAAATGTAATTTTAACACCGATTCGAACATTTAAATGGTAGCCGATTTTGGATTATTTTATTTAAATGAAATTTGAAATGTACCGATGCGAAAATTACGAAATGACAAAAGGTAAAAAAAAATTATTATTAATTAAAACTAAATGTAATATAAACTACGAAAACTAGATAAATTAGTTTTTTTTTTATTCGATAGGCAAAGGGGACAGCCTGTGCACAGGCCGTTTCATCAGACCCTGTTGGGTTTTTAGGGTGACGGAACGAACGACACCGTCTCTCGAGGGATGTACGTCCGAAACGCGACCCAGTTTCCACTGAAGAGGTGGTACGTTGGGGTCGTTTATTAATACCAGAGTACCAACTATCAAGTTATCGGTGGATTTGGTCCACTTCCCACGCTGCTGCAAAGTATGCAAGTATTCGCGATGCCAGCGTTTCCAGAAGCACTGAACGAAGCGCTGGAGTAACTGCCATCGCGTCAAACGGTTCACGTTTAGGTCCGTGAGATCCATTTCTGGCACCGAATTGATAGGCTCACCGATTATGAAATGGCCTGGAGTCAGAACCTCGAGGTCATTCGGGTCAGAACTTAAAGGGCACAGTGGGCGCGAGTTCAGAGCGCCTTCGATTCGAATGAGCACTGTTGCCATCTCTTCGAAAGTGAGCGTGGTACTTCCGATGGTTCGAACTAGATGCGATTTAACCGACTTTACGGCAGCTTCGGCGATTCCCGTGAAATGAGGGGCAGCTGGCGGGTTGAAATGCCAGGTAACCTTGTCTCTCAACATCTCACGGCTGATCTGGCTATTTTCTTTCTCAATGAACTTATAAAGCTCCTTGAGCTCTCTGCTAGCGCCAACGAAGTTTTTGCCGTTATCGCTGAAAATCTCACGACATGGCCCTCGACGATGTGTGAAGCGAAACAAGGCGGCCAGAAAAGCGTCTGTCGACAAATTAGACGCCAGCTCAATGTGCAGAGCTCGTGTAGTGAGGCATACGAAAATGCAGATGTATGACTTTTCGACTCTGGACTTTCGAAGAGTACCTACTTTTGTCATGACTGGGCCCGCATAATCAACGGCGACCTTGACGAACGGTCTGACTTGTTGTATGCGCGCTTCAGGCAGATCAGCCATGATTGGTTCCAGCACAGTCGGACGATGTCTGTAGCATCTCATGCATTTGAATAGCCTCTGCTTGACTACTCTTCTGGCTGTCAAAATCCAGTAGTATCTTGCAATATAAGTCAATGTTGCTTGTAGCCCCGAATGCAAATTTGAAATATGGTAGTGGTCTACTATGAGAACCGTCAGGTGGCTACTCGATGGAAGCAATAATGGGTGTTTTGTGCCGAAATCGAGTTTCGAATACTTCAGACGCCCGCCCACCCTGATGAGCCCAAGCTCATCAAGGAACGGATTAAGACGCTGGAGACCAGTTGAGCAGGGCTTCTTGGCTTTCAGATTTTGAATATCTGCTGCGAACCAGCATCTCTGAACAACCATTACGAGACGAAGCGAACACTCATGAAGCTCACGTACTGTCAACGGTCCAGTTATTTTCGATTTCGTCCGACAAGCTTTAATGAATCGTAGACAATACGCCATTACATTGGTCAACTTTTGGAACGACGAAAAACGAGTAACGAAAGAAGGTTCACCCTCAGAGTCTACAACATGAGCCGTTACCTTTGGACTCGTCGCTCAGGCACCTGCACGCTTTTAAGATCAACGGTGGACACCGGCCATTGTTCTTCCGGCAAACGCAACCAAGACGGACCCGTCCACCACTGTTCGTGGTCAACAATTTGCGATGGAGTGAGACCACGTGAAGCGCAGTCAGCAGGATTATCCGAAGAGCGTACGTGTTTCCATTTCTCTGGGGATATAACCTCTTGGATCTCCGAGACTCGGTTAGCAACATACGTGGCCCAATTGTGAGGAGAAGCTCTCAACCAACAGAGGACGATGCTCGAATCAGTCCACGCGAATTCCTTTTCGATTTTTACTTGCGAAGCAAGCGAACGACGAATATAGTCGAAAAGTTTGGCAAGAACTGTTGCTCCACACAGCTCGAGGCGAGGAAGCGTACGCTTCTTCTCACCTTTGGGCGCGACACGTGACTTTCCGGTCAAAATGTGCACAGACACAGTGTTGTCTGGATGTACGACACGAAAATAAACGACGGCTGCGAAAGCTACTTCTGAGCTGTCGCAGAAACCATGCAGCTGAACTCGGCAGCCTTTGGTGGGTACGAAACGAGATATTTGGATTTTGGACAGATCTGGGAACTCCTTAGCCAGACAGAGCCATTTTTGACGAATAGCGTCAGGAACCTCTGCGTCCCAGTCTACACCTGCTAACCAAAGTTCTTGGAACAGAATTTTGGCAGAGATAATGACTGGGCACAAGAATCCGAGAGGATCAAAAATGCGTGCCGTTTCAGACAAAATGACACGTTTCGTCACCTGGTCGTTCAAAGGCCTGACGCTATACGAAAATACATCCTTGTGAGGATTCCAAGCGAGCCCCAGAATCTTCACCGAACCATTCTCGTCCAATGACACCGTAGCTGAATCGATGTTTTTGGTCGAGTCTGGCAGTCTGTCCAGGAATTCATGACTGTTCGAGCACCATTTCCTGAGGTCGAAGCAACCTTTCTGCAGCAACCCAATCAACTGCCTCTGGAGATTCACGGCGGAGTCGATCGAATCTGACCCACTGACCACATCATCCATATAGGTGAAACGACGAAGAACTTCTGCAGCCTCAGGAAATTCTGACTGATGATCATGGGCGAGCTGTTGCAGCACACGAATTGCGAGGAACGGCGACGACGAAAGCCCATAGGTCACAGTCTTTAGACGAAATGTTTGTGGCTCTTGATCTAGAGTCTTTCGCCACAATATAAGCTGGTAGTTCTGATGCTTTTCATCCACCAGAATCTGCCGGTACATTTTACGAATGTCGGCTGTGAAAGCGACAGCGTGAAGTCGAAAATTACAAATGAGATCTCCACATCTTTCTGCAGTTTAGGACCAACCAACTGGGTATCATTCAGAGAGGTTCCATCACTCGTTGCAGCAGCGGCATCGAAGACAGTCCTGCATTGAGTGGTAGTCGACGAAGGTCTCAGAACACCTGAATGAGCGATATAGCAATGGTTGCCTTTGATCTCCTCAGTGACCAACTCCATGTGACCAGATTCGAGGTAATCATCCATGAAGTCGGTATACATTTGGCGGAATTTATCGTCACGAACGAATCGACGTTCCACCGAACGAAGACGAGCCATCGCAAGATGGCGTGACTCGCCTAGCGAAGGTTCTCCATCTCGAAATGGGAGCGAAACGACATACCTACCTGAATCCAGTCGTCTGTGTGTTTTACGAATATTTCCTCACAGCGCTGATCTTCAGGAGACAAAATGGGCTTTTCTGGGACAGATTCAATCTCCCAGAAGCGACGAATGCTTTGATCGAGGCGTTCCTCGATACTCGAACTCGAAATATGAAACGACGAATAGGGCGGAGACATATCTCCATTACGAACGAATTTGTTGTCGACCTTTCCAATTATGAGCCACCCCAATGAAGTGGAAACGGCTGCAGGAGTCCCAGGTGGGCCACGAATCTTCTTTCCTAGTAGGATCTCCTCATAAATCTCACCACCAATGAGAATCTCCACGGGTGATGGAGTATGGAAAGTAGGGTCAGCTAGGACCAAATGCGAAAGAAATGACCATGAATCGGTCTCAAGCGGGAGTCTGGGTTTATCCGAAGTGATATGACCCATGACTAATCCTCAAAATGAAATTCAGGTCCCGAACCAACGTGGGACTTTATGACGGTAGAGACCACCCCGTGACCGGGTCATTACGTCACCTATCCCGTGGATTGGTGTAGCACTTTTACGACGTGGTAGCCCTAACCGCGACACGAGACTCTCGGTGATAAAAGAAGAGTCCGAACCAGGATCGACGAGAGCCCTAGCTTTATGAAAGTTGCCCAACGAATCACGAATTAAGACCACGGCTGTATAATGGAGCATGAACTTTCTTTCAGGCTCATCCTTCCCTGCACAAAGTGACACTATATTTGACGAAGTTCCTTCCCGGAACCATGCGAATCTGAACCTGACTCTTCCTTTACACCTCATCCTGCTTTTTGTCTTTTGCAAAATGAAGCAATGCACAGTGGTGTGAAGCAGAACAAATGGAACACCGAATAAGTGCACACTGGGTATCAGTCGAATCATGCATAGGTTTCAAGCACCTCAGACACAACCGATTGTCCTTAGCGAAAATGAACCGATCATAAGGATTCTTCTTTTTGAACTGGTGACATGCTATCAACGAATGAGGTAACCTTTTACACAGGATACATTTGGTCGATTTAGCCCCTTCTGTCGACGAACCAGAGACTAAGGCATGTACACGAGGTGTCGACGAACCACTACTACCATTACCATGGTTAGAGTTGAAGTTTTGGTTAACCCTTGAAAAGATCGCGATGACTCCCAGGAGATAATTTCCCTATCCAGAAATTCTCTGAGCTCATGAAACTTAGGAACACGATTAGTAGTAATCGACTTGTCGAAATCTCTACGGGTAGTTGGATCGATTTTTCGATACAGCAAGTAGTAAAGCATGAAGTCCCATTCATCAATTGGGAACCCCATGGATTCAAGAGCACCCATGTTCTCGAGAAAGCCCGTCAAGATGGTCCGCAGACCTGAAGCTGAAGCTACGTTCAGGGAGGGCAACTTGTACAGAGAGTCCATGTGTTGCATAGCAATCAGGCGCTCATTATTGAAGTTGTATTCAAGAATACCCCATGCCTTCTTATAGTTGCTACCTGTGACAGGCAATCCCCCTAAGCAGCTTGCTAGCGTCACCACGGACATACGAAAGCAAATACTGAAACTTGGCTACATCCGAAAGTCGTTTGTCGTTGTCGATCAAGGAAACGAAAATCTCGCTGAACGGCTTCCATTGGCGAAAATCTCCCGAAAATGGAGGGACTGAGAGCTTTGGCAGCTGAACCGGGGCAATCGCCTTCTCTTCTTGATTCTTCAGAGTAGACTCATGCGCTGCCTTAGCTTCTTCCTTCCGCGCGCGCTCTACTGCTTCTTCTTTTTGCAGCTCGAATTCGAATTTAATTGACTTTATCTCCCGGATCAGGTCGTTAAAAGCAGAACGAATTTCGACATGATCCTTACTGAGAGTCTGCTTCTCTTTCATCTCGAGGCCTTCAATCGCAGTCTGTATTGACTCGAATTGGTCTTGGATTCGAGGCAGTTCCATACAAGAAACCATGAATTTTCGGTACGAATCTTCATTTGAACTAGCTTCTATGCCTAATTGCACGACAGTGTCCAACTCGGTGTCAATACAGCTCCGCTTATGCATGAGAACACTGAGATTATTTGCGTCCTCCGACATTTTTATTCTTTTTTAATTAATTTGCGAAAAGGAATAAAAAAGAAGAGAAGTAGAACGAAAAAAGAAGAAGCGTATAATGATCTTCTGGAGCGACTAAAGCGATAACAAGAATAAAATTAAATTTTATTTTTAATTCGAAAAATTATATCGAGCGAAGTCCTGCGAAGTCGTATCGAAATCGGATGGTGTAAAATCCGCTTAAGCAGACTTTTTCGAGATAGAACAAATTAATGTTGAGTGAAATTAAATGACGAGATGGGAAAAATATAAACCGATACAAATATGAAATATTAATTTTTAACGAAATATTATACCGATTGAACTCAAAAACCGCTAGGTACCTACCTATTGTTTGAGGTAAATCCTCACGAATAATGCCACACAAAATGATCGAAATATCCTTTGTGTAACCGAAATGAAACGAAAGCAGAATAACTAGCGTTCAAGTTGACGATATTAATATTTAACGAAATTTAAAACGAGAGAGAAGGACACACAACCCTCTTTCCTGAGCGGTCGGGTAAGTACGTAGAAAACGATGAAAATTTGAACCGAAACTTTTCGAAATGAGTAATTATAACGAATTTAAATTAAATGGCAGTACGAATTACAGTTTGCTTTAACGAAAAAATGGCGCGATGCCTCAGACAAAGGACAAAGGATTCTCAGAGCAAAGATGGCGTCCGGAAGGAACGAGAATTTTGCAACGGTCAAAAGGCAAAGTATTACAAATTTTGAATTTCCGAATTAAATAATCCAAAATAAATCCGGCTCGAAGGACCAAAATGTTGCGAATAGGCGTTGGGTTTCGACGAATTTTATTATTTCGAAAGAAAGTGGACTGTAATATTTTAGCGAACGAAAATTTGCCTGTAGATTAGATAATGAATATGACCGCGGCGCGGAACGAACAAGGTACAGAATAGGTGCCGAGGGCAAAAACAATGAATTAAAATACCACTGACCTTTTGATGTACGTTCGACCGTAAGAAAGCGCCTCGACTCGCCGTTCTGGGGATCCCCTCTGCACTATGATCTGTGCTCAGTCTGAATGTTCCTTTAGTCCGATTTTAATAGTTCACCGCATGTAGTTTACATGCAAAACAATAAAGTAAACTGCACTTTTGAGAAAGTCGAATACGAGCAAAACTCGCGATGATGATCGCTTGATAGATCTGGCCTTCTATGCGCGCGAGTTACCGATGAGGCCGTCGGATGTTGACTGGCGATCAAGGGCGTGGAGGTCGCGAGCGCCGATGACCGTTGGGATCGAAACTAACACAAAATGACGGTGGCATATAAAACATTGCCTCCGCGTCTCGAGCGACTACCTGTAACTTGTTCGCATGATTAAGGGTGTTTTACACTCGACGATATTTTCGAAGTAGCGAAGTAAAACCGACAGGCATATTCACGAACAAACACAAAGCAAAAAGTAATTAAAAATCCTGTTAGTACTTTGTCCTCGGATTTTGTTCTTGTTGCCAGTGATGTGACTTAATTAATACAAATCGATTTTTAAATAATCAGTAATTTCTAGTCAGAAAAAAAATCGATCGATTTTACCCAATAAAAACGTCGTTTCGTTTACGTTTTACGCAATAATAATTACTTACTGATTTTCCACAAATGGAAAATAAACATCATGCCATTTTGTTTAGGTTGACGTTGCGTCATTTAGGCACAATTGCGCGTACTGCCATCTGTAAAAATCTTTGCGTTTTCCTCCTTTCTGCGTAACTAATTATTAGAAATCGATTATTTTCCAAAGAATATCGATAATTGTAAAAATCAATTATTTTTGACATTCGTGCTTGTTACCCAACAAGGCTTTTAATTAAATAAATAAATTCTTATAAACACGTTTCGATTCATGGGCGATTCGACGAGTAATATTTACAGTGAATAATCTTGCCCCGCATTAAAGCAAAGCTTCACCTTATTTCTACCTGTGTGTGTCGTAAAAGGCGACTAAGGGATGATGTAATGGGCAGCAGCGTTCCTAGTGAATAGCTACAGCACCTTGCACTGCGCTCGCCAATCCGCCTGCTAAGCATGGTAAGCATGGCAATACCCCCAATTTGGGGGAGACCAATGTCCAGCAGTGGATTCTTGTGGTTGAAATAGTACCTAGTAATGATATAGGTATTTCAGGGGAAGTTACGATAACTAAGAAGATGGTTGCGACAAACGTCATATTTCTTGGATTTAAATTGGCTCAGTTTTAATATTCATAAAGATAGGCTTAAAAACCAAGCGACGCGACAACGACGCGCGTCGTTGTCGCCGTCAAATTTTGACGGCGTCGTTGTCGCTGCGGTCTTGTAGAAAAACCCGACCGCATCCCATACAAACTCTAAGCTTCTCAGCGCGCTGTCAACGTGACGGCGTCGTGGCGCGCCGCAACGACGCCGTCGCTCGGTTTTTCTGGTTCCCCATACAAACCCATACAAACCAGTCATTTGACAGCGGCAACGACGCGCGTCGTTGTCGCTGTCGCTTGGTTTTTAAGCCCACCTTTAGATTTGATATTTTTGACAGTAGCAACCCTGGCTACAACCAAGTGACAATCGCCATAATCCTAAATAGGGTCGAGTGAACCTTCTGTGAACATTCTGTTGTGCCCATGGTGAAAATTGTTAAGAACGATGTTGTCCTAAATAAGTGCCATTACGTGCTACCTCCGAAGCATTGTATTGTTTGTTAGTCTCTTTTTAATGATCCGCCATTTTTAAGCCACCAAGAAATCCATAACCCAATTCACCAAGGCTCCGCTGAGTAATTCACCCGCAACGAAAATGACTTCTGCATCGTCATCCCTCAAGTGCAATGAACCCTATTCCTTTCAAAATTTCCTTTGATGAAATTAACAAGGTTGTTCTAAAGGGATCTAAAACCACACACATCCGTGTGGTAGCGGCCAAGAATACTGCCACCCCTAGTCCACTCAGGGTGCTTCGTAAAAGGCGACGTAGAGTTTTTGACCTCGGCTGAACATCTGCCGACTACGGTCAACAGCATGGTGGCGGTGATACCACCTACAATAGGCAGGTGGCCGGTCATAAACCCGGACCTCTTATACAAAATTAACAACTCAGGTCTCTTGAAATTTTTTTTTGTTCCGTTTTTATTTTATTCTAATTTTTAGTTTGTTGTTAAAGCGGCAGCAACGTCTGTCAGTATACGGGTTGTTAGGGACGGTGTAACGAAAACTTTGTAGGCATGACCAGACCATCAAACTGAACAACTTTTACTATGGAGCCAATGGTGGGAAACGATAAAAAAATTCCGACCTCCCATACAAAATTCACGATCAGCTGACTGACTTTGTATGGGAGACCGGAAATTTTTTTTCGTTTCCCACCATTGGCTCCATAGTAAAAGTTGTTCAGTTTCACGGTCTGAGCACGCCTGCAAAGTTTTCGTTACACCGTCCCTAACACCCTGTATATGGCATCTTTATCTGTTACGGTTTTGAGTTACATCCTGGTGACAGACAGAAAAATCTTCGTAAAGCGAGAAGCTATATTTAGACACGTGGTAGTGTGTGCCAGCCAAATTTAAGCAAAAAACTGGTGCATGTTATTTATTTTACGAACCATTTGGTGCTACTTTTCACCCCTTCATAAAAACCAAGCGTCTTATTTCGACCCTTTGTGTGCAACACCCTAAGGCCTAGACACATAATGTCCGTTTCTACGTTATAGCGCAGCGCAACAAAATAACGTCAATATAGACGTTATTGTGTGTAAAGCGCAAATATCCTGGACATTTCACACAGCGCCATCCAGCCCCAAACTAAGCAAAGCTTGCACTACGGGAACTAGATATCTAAAATTAATACTTATATGTATATACATTTTTTTTGTTTTTGTAAATACATACATATTATACACAGAAAACACCCAGACTAAACACAAATATTTGAAAATTTACTAAACAAACATTTGTATCGGTGGGGATCGAACCCACTACCCTCGGTGAGGCAGGCAGGTACCCCTGCCTATCTAACCTAACCTAACCACTACGCCATCGGGCCAGTAGTAGGTAGGTACATTAATATTTTGAGAGCGCGGTGTGGCACAATCTAACCAAATTTAAGTCGGCCGAAAGCGAAAGGTTATTCAAAACGAACTTAGCGTATCGTTAATCTTGATTCCTTTCATACTAATGAGTTAAGGAATTTTGCTTTCATTCAGCGACGATGAAAGAAAGCTTAATCATAGTTACACCTAATTTAAATTAGGTATAATTCTTGTAAATGTGTACAGTTTTCTATGGGAGATATAAAAAATATGTCCAGATCTAAGTTGTTCATTTTGACATGTTCTTTGTTGGCAAAACATCCCCCTGCATATAGGAATATAAGCACCCCATAAGCTCTCTACAACGAAATTCCGTCGTAAATTATTTTACGTATATTAGGGTGTTTGGAAGCTGGGTGCAAAGCCTTCAAGGGTCAAGGTACTCATGAAACTGAACAACTTTCCCCATGGAAAATGGGTCTAAATATTAAAAAAAATTGGACCTCCCATAGTAAATCAATCAGCTGATCGGAGATTTTGTCTGGGAGGTCCAAATTTCTTTTTCATATTTCGACCCATGTTCCATGGGGAAAGTTGTTCAGTTTCATGAGTACCTTGACCCCTTGAAGGCTTTGCACCCAGCTTTCAAACACCCTGTATAATTATTTATTGATAAATAATCATTTTATTAATGTTTTATTCTATTATTCTAAAACATATCAACCAAATAATAAGAGTAAAAAAAATATTTTTTAAAATGACTATCTTTATTATTACTAGAGATACACTAATTTCAAACTTAAAAACGCTCTCCTGTAAAATTTACTACTTTCACTTAGGTACGTCATTATACCTACGTAGGGACCGTC
Source organism: Phthorimaea operculella (assembly GCA_024500475.1). NCBI lineage: Eukaryota > Metazoa > Arthropoda > Insecta > Lepidoptera > Gelechiidae > Phthorimaea > Phthorimaea operculella. Next base: position 1,624,720 of record JANFCV010000058.1, on the reverse strand, counting down.
GTAAAATCGTAACACAAAGCAGGTATACATAATGTTTGTAACATAAAAGCTGCGTTTGAAGCTATTCCGGAAACGGGTGCGGGACCGGAAGTGACGCGAGCGGATGTGTCACGCACCTGCTGCGGATACGGGCTTTAAGGGAGTAACACACTGTTACCGTGTGATGCCGGCTTAGAATAGCATCACCCCATTTCTTCCCGGCGGGTGTCGTAAGAATAAGAAGCGACTAAGAATCGAACAGGTAATTTTAGGCGTAAGGCTGACAACCTGTCACGCACCTGCTGCGGATACGAGCTTTAAGCAAGTCACACACTGTTAAGATACTTTTTTATTATTAGCCTATATTGTCCCACTGCTGGGCAAAGGCCTCCCCATACTTCTTCCACTCATCTCGATCCCTAGCAACCTCCCACCAGTTCTTGTCATAGGCATCCAGGTCATCGCGCCATCTTTTGCGAGGTCTACCCCGTCGACGTTGTCCGTCAGGGGGAACCCTTTGGGTGACAACATGTGCCCATCGCTCAGGGTGCATACGGCTGACGTGTCCGGCCCAGTCCCACTTTAACTTAGCCGATTTTTTGCCAACATCAGCAATACCAGTTCTGGCGCGAAGCGTGGTGTTCCTAACTCGGTCTATCCGCTTGACACCCAGTACGCTGCGCTCCATTGCTCTCTGGCATACCTTGAGTTTGGACTTTTGACACTCAGTGAGAGACCAGGTTTGTGCACCGTAGGTTAGGATAGGCAGGATACAAATGTCGATAAGTTTACGTTTTAATGAAAGAGGAAGATCTCCTTTCATGAATTGCTTCATGGACCAGTAGCTCTTCCAGGCGTTCTCGATGCGGCAATCGATTTCTTTTTCTTGCCTGTTTTCGAAGGAGACTAGCTGGCCCAAGTAAATGTACTCGTCGACATATTGTATTACCTGCCCATCAACCTCGACCCTACGTCTCTCGCTATTGGTCATGGTCTGTGTCTTGGTCATGTTCATTTTGAGTCCAACCTCAAGGCTTGCCGTGCTCAGATCTTGAAGCATTTGTTGGAGTTCCGCTGACGTGGACGCGAAGAGAACAATATCGTCAGCGAACCGCAAGTTTGACAGTCTCTTGTTTTCGATGGCTATTCCCTTCGTACTCCATGGGACCGCTAATTTTTTGAAAACTTCCTCCAAGGTACAGGTGAATAGATTAGGGGAAAGGGGGTCGCCCTGCTTCACGCCCTTTTCTATATGAAATGCTGGACCAGGAGAGAGAAGCTTTACTGAAGCTGTACTGGCCATGTAGACCGATTCCAAGAGCTTTATATATGTGTCATCTATATTTTGAGAGCGTAAATAAAAAAATCGCTTCGTGATTGAGACTGTCAAAGGCCTTAGAATAGTCCACAAAGGCCAGGTATAGTGGAATATTATATTCATTATACTTCTCCATCACTTGGTTGAGTGTGAACAAGTGGTCTGTTGTGGAAAAGGAAGGGCGAAATCCGGCTTGTTCGACTGGTTGGTGCTGATCTAACTGACCTCTTATACGATTGTGGATTATTTTTATAAATAATTTGTATAGATGTGAGATCAGACTTATAGGTCTATAGTTGTTTATGTCGGATTTATCGCCCTTCTTATGGAGAAGTATAATGTTTGAGTGGGTGAACTGTTGAGGCATTTGTCCTGAACGTAATATAGTGTTAAAGAAAGTGGTGACGTGAGGAATGAGAGTGTTTTTGAATAGTTTCAGTATTTCTGTGCTGACACCATCCTCTCCTGGGCTTTTGTTGTATTTCATGCTTTTAAGGCAATATCAACTTCATGCTCGGTAATAACAGGGATAGTGTCAGAACAGAAATACTCAATCGGTGCAACAGGTCGAGATGGGTCTGAATACAAGTTTTTATAAAAATCGGTACAGATGTTGGCTACCTTTTCCCTGTCGTTCTGTTCCACTCCGTTTGGATCACGTAAGCACGTAATCCACGTTTTTCCCTTTGTTATGCCGTCTTTCGCGGCTCGTAAAGACCCACCACACTCAAGTGCAATTTTGATAAGATTTGTGTTGTGATTTCTGAGATCTTTCCGGATATTCCTTTTGACCTTTCTGTCTAAATGTCTAAATTCGTCTGTGTGTCTTTGAGTGTTTGTTCTATGTTCAATGAGTTTCAAAGTGTCGCTTGTCAGTTTGTCTGTCTTGGTCCTATTCTGTTTTATCGCTCTCGTTGCTGTTTTAATGCTAACTTTAATGTTATCGTAATGTACCTGTGTATCACTTGAGCATATGTCTAATAAACTAAAGCTATTTTTAAGTTCCAAATTGAATCGATCTGAGTTACCAATGAGAGTCTGTTTGCAGAGCTTTTTAATTTGGTTTCTAATTATTTGGTGTCTGTGAATTTTGAAATTAAAAGCGAGTTTTGCCCGAAGAGGTCGGTGGTCGGAGTGGAAATTTATTCTGTTAATGATCCCTACATCATTGAGAATATATTTGCAGGATGACAGAATAAAATCAATCTCGTTTCTGGTGTGGCCGTTGGGTGATATCCAGGTCCATCGACGCTGTGGCTTTTTGGTAAAGAAGCTGTTACTGACACTCAACATTTGCCCGAACGCAAACTGTAGAAGACGACTTCCCCTTTCGTTGCGAGTACCAAGACCGTATGGGCCGATAATATTGTCGTCATCCAAGTTTTGCCGAACACCAATTTTGGCATTAAAGTCGCCTAGGACTATGTTGAATGTGCCTCTGTTCTCATCGTAAGCCTTGTTTAACAGGTCGTAAAATTCCTTAACGTCGTCATCAGTATACGCAGATGTTGGGGCGTATGCCTGCACGACTGTGAGTATTTTGTTGTTGGACAGTCTGAACCTGAGAACGGCAATCCTCTCCGAGTAACCCTTAAATTCGATTATGTTGTTTTTCCATTTTTTGCCAACTAGGAAGCCCACTCCGTGTATTCCACTAGTTGTGCCATATTGGTAAAATATATTATCTGCTCTTTCCTCAGTCAATTCTCCTTCCCTTCTAACCTCTGAGAGTCCTACAATGTCCCAACGAATGTCCTTTAGAGCATTTTCGAGTTCTTCTAAACGCTCTTCCATCATTAAGGTTCGGACATTGTAGGTCAGTATATCAAGTTTGTCGGAGTCCGGTAAAACGTTAGCCGTGGTCGTCTGACGGGGAATCGTCGCCGCCCGGGGATTGTATGCGCCCCTGGTCCCAGCGCCAGCACGTCTTCAGGGACGGTGCGACGACTGGGGCCGCCGGGCACTTGGGGCCGGGTTCTTGGTGTACTATTCATGTTGGTTGGGGGTATGGACCGTTTACACTACCATGCTGGTCCAGTGCACTGTTGGTAGATGTTTCGCCAGAGCCCCGTTCGTTAATCAGCAGGGTGCACCGCGTGCAGGAGAGGTTGACTTGGATCTCGATAGTTGGAAGTTGAGTCCCCCTACACCCCTTTTTAAGTTAAGTTAAGTCACCCCTAGTTAAGATACTAATCATATTTTATCTGTAGATATCTTAACGTGTAAAGATAAAATTAATATTGCTGGCCGAAACTACGATTGGTATGAAATCGCCGTAGTATCAGCATCACTCCATTTCTTCACCGCGAGTATAAAAAAAAATCGGTTTAAACATCACCCAATATCTTCCTGAGTTGAAAAAAGTGACTAACAGATATTCATCCAGGGAATGGGCAGCAGCGTTCCCTGTAAATACAAAATCTTACACTACGCTCGCCAATCCGCTTGCCATACGTAGTAAGAGGCAATACCCCCTGAAATGGAGAGGTCCATCTCCAGCAGTGGACAGTTGTGACTATATTATACTGCATTTCACATAAGAAGGGTAGGCTGACGTTTTGTGACATAGTGTTGCCGGCACTCGACTACAAAATATTTGAGAACTATCTATTTCTATCTATTTCAGCCTATTGCAGTCCACTGCTGGACGTAGGCCTCCCCCAGGGAACGCCATAAGGCACGATCTCCCGTTTTTGCCATCCAGTCGCTACCAGCCGCCTTTTTCAAGTCATCGGTCCATCTGGCTGGAGGGCGTCCAACGCTACGCTTGCCGAGGCGTGGCCTCCACTCGAGAACCCGCTTACTCCACCGTCCGTCGGTTCTACGACAGATGTGGCCAGCCCACTGCCACTTCAGCTTGCTACACTTCCAGACTATGTCCGTCACTTTGGTCTTTTTTCGGATGGCCTCATTCCGGACTTTATCCATTATAGAGATACCAAGCATAGACCTTTCCATAGCTCTCTGAGTGACATGTAGCCGGTGGGCCAGTTTTACTGTCAAGTTCCACGTCTCGGCTCCGTAGATCATGACTGGTAGGACGCATTGATCGAACACCTTGGTCTTGAGGCATTGTGGCAAAGATGATTCGAGGATGTGACGCAGCTTTCCAAATGCTACCCAACCAAGCTGCACTCTTCTGGTGATTTCAGCCTCAAAGTTGTCTCTTCCCATCTGCAAAGTTTGCCCAAGGTACACGTATTTCTGGACAACTTCAAGGACTACACCTTCGACGGAGACCGGCTCGGGGATTATGTGTTGATTGAACATGACCTTCGTCTTATCCAAGTTCATCCCAAGTCCAACACGTCTCGAGGCAGAGTTAAGACTAGATAGCATTTTTTGCAGGTCCTGCAGCGATTCGGCCATTATGACTATGTCGTCGGCAAAGCGGAGATGCGTGAGACTTTCGCCGTTGACGTTGATGCCCAGTCCATCCCACTGTAGAGTTTTGAAGACATCCTCCAATACGTTGGTGAAGAGTTTCGGGGATATAACGTCACCCTGTCTTACACCACGGAGCACGCACTTGATGGGTATTACGACGCGAATGCCTTACGGCCAAATCCGTCCAAAACCCAATCATGTGCGTTCCACCTGCGAAACCGCGAGGCGAATCGTGCTCTTAAACTTTCGTGGCGAGGTGTCAATATCGAGCACAGTCCCAATCCTAAGTACCTGGGTATCACTCTCGACAGAACATTAACCTTTAAAACCCACTGCATTAATACGAAACAGAAAGTCGGTGCCAGAAACAATCTGCTGCGGCGGCTAACATCTTCAGCCTGGGGAGCAGCACCAGATGTTCTAAGAACCACAGGACTCGCGCTCTCCTACTCCGCGGGCGAATATGCATGCCCGGTATGGCACCGATCTTCCCATGCAAAACAGGTTGATGTAGCCCTGAACGAGACGTGTCGCATCATAACGGGGTGCCTTAAACCTACGCCCTTGAACATGCTGTACCCTCTAGCAGGCATAGCGCCACCGGACGTTCGGCGAGAAGTAGCTTGTGCAGTGGAGAAACAGAAGCAAGAATTAGACACTCGACACCCACTGTACAACTACTCTATCCCTCACGCTCGTCTGAAAAGCCGCAAAAGTTTCATGAGGAAATCAGCTGCCACAGATAATGCGCAACTAGCCAAGGAACAATTGTGGCATGCCCGTTGGCCTCCTCCTGTGGGGTTCATATCACCATCAGAGACCTTACCACCTGGGCATAAACTGCAGTGGCCAACCTGGAGATCATTAAACCGCCTGCGCACCCAGGTTGGCCGATGCAGAGAAAATATGGCTAAGTGGGGCTTCACGGATGTAACGCGGACCAATTGCGACTGTGGAGCCCCATCCCAATCAATGGCTCACCTGATGACATGCCCTCTTCTGCCCAACACCTGCACCGTGGAGGACCTAAACTTGGCGACAGAGAGTGCCGTGACCGTTGCTAAATACTGGCAAAAGTTTATTTAATTACTAGTTTTGAGTCATTGACACGAAGAAGAAGACACCACGGAGCAGTTGGATGGGTCTTGTATTATGGTTTTGTACTTGAACGGACATCGTAGCCATTTGATAAAGGCTTCTCAGCACCTCCACATACCGCCAGTCGACTTGGCACCGCTGCAAGGACTCCAAAACAGCCCAGGTTTCGATAGAGTCGAAGGCTTTTTCGTAGTCCACAAAAGCCATACACAGTGGTTGGTTATACTCCTCTGTCTTCTGTATAACCTGCCTTACAGTATGGATGTGGTCCACGGTACTGAAGCCCTTACGAAACCCGGCCTGTTCCGGTGGCTGAAAGGCGTCAAATCTTGATGCCAGACGATTCGTGACGACTCTCGAGAACAGCTTATAGACGTGGCTCAGAAGTGTGATCGGCCTATAGTTTTTGAGAAGCGTTTTGTCTCCTTTTTTGAAAAACAATGCCACTACACCTCTGCTCCACGCCTTCGGGGTTATCCCATTGGCTATTACAGAGTTGAAAAGCCTTTTCAGCTCCTCGAGGACAGGTTTTCCACCGGCCTTAAGTAGCTTAGAGGCCACTCCGTCTTCCCCGGGAGCCTTCCCATTCTTAAGCTGTCTGAGAGCCGCCGCGATTTCGTCTATATCTACGTCCGGGAGATCTTCTGTAAAGTGGCGGGAGAGAGGAGCTCTTGGGTCTGGGGTCGCATCAGGTGGAGGCTTTTTCGCATGTGAGGCATACAGATTTCCATAGAAGTCCTCAATTTCAGCGAGAATCTCTGGAACCGATGTGACAGTTACACCATTCGAGGTAGTTAGCTTTGCCAGATGACTCCTTCCCAGTGTCTTCGTAAAAACTTTCGACCCTCGGTTTTTCTCAATCGCCTCCTTTACGAGTCGAGTGTTATAGCTTCGGAGGTCGCGTCTTACCATACTTCGGATCATTTTGTTAAGTGACTGGGGATCTGGCAATGCATCCTCTGGTGTTTCCCGTCTAATTCGCATCAGTTCCAGGGCCCCGCTTGAAAGTTTGGACTTCTTGTCTGTTCGCCTTTTACGAAAATGCTTCGTCCCCACTTCGCGAATTTGAGAACTAGTCTGACTTGTTCCAATCGGATCCGATGTTACCCAGAAGGGTCGATTAAAATTTAACTATATTGAACCCTTACTTTTTAACCACATTTCTTTCTTACACTTGACTTGTATATTTTTTCACGATTTTCGTTGTTTTTTATAATGTTTTACCCATGGATACCCATCCGTCGTTTACAACACGCCAGGTGTGGCGAGCGCGTAAATGCACGCGCTAACCCACCACTTGTGTGATGCCACGTTAGAATCCGCTCATACTAAAAATATCCGCAATCGCATCTTATGATCCGCGCCGGCAACTTTACTAGAGATGTAGAAGGGTGAAAAGAAAATCGAACGAAAAAGAAACGATTACCTATATCGAGTATTATTACCCTAATAACCTAAAAAAGGCATTTTATTGTCTTAATATTATAATACTACTTAAATAGTTAGTTATTCTTCAGCAGACGAGTCGCTATAATTCACGCTTAAATGTATGACTAATTGGTTGTCAATAAAATTATTGATTTGTATAACGTGGAGCACAATTTTCTTTGTCTTTTTCAACCACTTTGCTCCAGTCCTCCAGTTTCATCATTTTGGTAGACAAAAACCGATTATTTTTTCGTTCGATTAAACACTACTACATCACTAGTTATTTCAAATTATAAACGTCACAGTACCCATCGGCTGTGAAATACATAGTAATGGTATAATAGTAAGCTATGTAATGATAAAACTAGGCATTGGAAGAAAAAATAAATAGTGTGAAGTTTTACTAATAGTGACGTAGTGACCGATAGCGAAAACTCAGAACCGGCTGGTGATAAGAAACAACTCTCCTCAAGAAAAATAGGTCGACATAGCTATGTAAAAAAATTGGACCTCCCAAACAAAATTGCCGATCAGCTGATTACAGCAAGGTCAAAATATTTTTTTCATATTTCGAACTATGTTTCTTATCACCATCCAGCTCTGTGTTTTCGCTATCGGTCACTATTAAAATTTCACCCTATAGTCACCCGTGTGTGACGCTCTTTATATCAAAAGCAAAGGAGTCAAGTTTGTGATAGGAATTTTGCTGTTACAAAAATACGTTTTTATTTTTCATTTTACTTAATGGAATCTTTTATTTCCATTATGCGGGTATTTACCGTCTATTTTGCGAACATTCACATTAAATTCATGTACTTTACTAAGTAAAAAAAAACCTGTCAATAGCGTATAGAATAGGCTCAAATATAAGGTCCTATTAAATTCAGTGCAAATATTTTTAGGATGTGGTCTTCTCGTGAAACTGAACAACTGAATCAAACAATAAATTTAATTTTTAGCATTAATTCAAATTTGGGTCAACACGAACTAACTATCTTCACACTAAATGGTGGCGAAGTTATGAGGGCGGAGCATACAGACAGACTTGATGAAATTATAAGGGTTTGCAGTATTGTACCTAACCCTAAAATATTATATAAACTTTCGTATATTATATTTAAGTAGTAGCTTAGGTAAGTGCACATTCATGTAAAGAAATTATTCTAAACCTAAATGTTTAGCAGGAGAAATGAAATCAATTTCAAATTTCACTTTAGTTATGAAAATAAATATTTTAGCTTTTCGCTTTAATATTAGAAATTTATGATATCAAAACCATAACCTTCGTCAATCTTTATTATGTGCGCATCACATTTATTAAACAAGCAGATGTATAAAAACTAAAAACCCGACTGCGGTAATTTCAAAGTCATATTTTCCGTTGATTTAGTGTAACTCGCGGTATTGAGACGAATCTAACGACACCTCAAAATAAGTCAACATCCGTCAAGCCATTTAAGCTCTAGCCCGTGAACAATTATTTACTTGTCCACATATAAACCGTAAATACCCACATACGTACTTTCGAAACACATAACCCTCCTTTTCAGGCGTAAATGCGGTAGGGTAAAAATATCGAAAATACACTACCATTTTATAAGATCACTCCAAGATATTTTAAACATAGTAGGCACTATCAGCAGCATATCAACCTGTCAATTTAAGAAATCATTTTCTTTTGTTTAATCTAAGTAAAATATAGGGTGAAATTTCACAGAGTGACCGATACCGAAAACTCAGCACCGGTTCGTGATAAAGAACAACTTTTCCCATGGAACAAAGATAAAAAGTTTAACACCAATTAATACAAAAATAGTAAACAATAAAAAATATTTAGACGTCCCACAAAAATTTACTTGGTTGGCTGGTACAACCTGCAAAGTTACCTGATTCCCCGTGCGTAGTCGGGAAAGTTAATTTATATGGAAGGTTCAATATCTTTTTCAGTATTTTAACACGTTCCTTGAGAAAAGTTGTTTCCTTAACTTATCACCAGCCTGTCCTGGATTTTCGGTATCGGTCTAGTGACCCTAAGTATTTCACCCTAAAGCACGACAGCCGTTTGAATCGGCCATATTTGATAGCTGTCAAACCCATACTAGAAGACATGTCAACAAAGAAAAAAGGCCTTCTGTCATAGCATTAACTTGACTTTGACAGCTGTCAAATATGGCCTACTCGAAAGGCCAAATTGAAACAAAAATAATATCCTCGTAAAATTATACCCCGAAAAAAAATTGGATTGGTTCTTTATATGGGTAATTAAACGTTCTGCTGATGCCTGATAGTACCTACTCCAATATTTTGCCGTAAGAGCAATTTTGTCTAAAACGTTTATACCGGGAGTAACGGAAAGGGTATAACAAGCCGAAAGGAGGTCAAGGTACTCATGAAACTGAACAACTTTCCCCATGGAACATGGGTCGAAATATGAAAAAAAAAATTTGGACCTCCCATAGTAAATCAATTAGCTCATCGGCGATTTTGTATGGGAGGTCCAAATTTTTTTTTCATATTTCGACCCATGTTTCATGGGGAAAGTTGTTCATTTTCATGAGTACCTTGACCTCCATTCGGCTTGTTATACCCTTTCTGTTACTCCCTGTATTGTTTACATCAAGAACACTTACAAAATATTATAATGCTTGGAGAATAAAAATTAAAATGTAGCCAGCTCGCAGCTCTCTGTAAAATACTTAAACCTATAAAATACTAGCGGCCCGTCAGCGGTGTTAACTCATTTTCTCGCTGGAAAAAAACGTTTTCCCGCCATATGGTTATACCCATAAATAAAACTTCCTCGATCCGTTACTTTAAACCGCAATAAAATCCATTGGGTGCTTTAGGAGAAGTTGTGTTGTAAGTGTAGGTATGAGAAATTGGTAGCTAAGTTAAATTATTAACTGACTAGAATGTTACGTGTTAAATAAGTCCCTAGTTAGGTCGATAGTGTACACTATTAAAAATCAGCACCAAACGTGCTTGACGATGCACAAAAATAAAAATACGGTCCACCATTCGAGTAGTACGGTACGATCAATAAAACATGGCGTCCAAAAAATAATATTTCCTTGTCTTTTTTCCCTACTCCGTCAAAAACGGGTCGTGTCATGTTGCCCGTCATTCAATCATCCGAAATACCCCGCCAGGGACGGGCTGGGAAAAAATAAATTAACGTTTTTTGCGTCGCTACCGGATGGCGGGTGCTAGCAACCCTATATCACCACATAGTCACATACATAACCAATACATACTATAAAATGAAGTCGCTTTTAGCGTTTCTCTGTCTGTCTGTAGTGACACAACAGATAGCTCACTCAGTACTAGCGACGATTTTGACGCTTTCTGACTTTAGCTGGAAATAACCGGAATCTCAGGGGAAGTCAAGGTAACTAAGAAAGTGGTTGACACGAACGTCATATTTATTGGATTAAGAATTGGCTCAATTCTATGACGCTCTTGTCAGATTTTGCTGTTTTTATATTTTTTACTTCTAAAATTTTGATAGTAGCAACCCTGGCTATCACTGGCTATGTAACAAATGCCAATCGCGAAAATCCAAAATAAAGCAGAGTGAACTTTCTGTAAACTCTTTATTTTGTAGTAGTACGGTACGATCAATAAAACATGGCGTCCAAAAAATAATCTTTCCTTGTCTTTTTTCCCTACTCCGTCAAAAACGGGTCGTGTCATGTTGCCCGTCATTCAATCATCCGGAATACCCCGCCAGGGACGGGCTCGGAAAAAATAAATTAACGTTTTTTGCGTCGCTACCGGACAGCGGGTGCTGGCAACCCTATTTCACCACATAGCACCCACATAGTCACATACACAACCAATACATAGTATAAAATTAAGTCGCTTTTAGCGTTTCTCTGTCTGTCTGTAGTGAAGTGACACAACAAATAGTTCACTCATTACTAGCGATGCTTTTGACGCTTCCTGACTTTAACTGGAAATAACCGGAATCTCAGGGGAAGTCAAGGTAACTAAGAAAGTGGTTGACACGAACGTCATATTTCTTTGATTTAAAATTGGTTCAGAATCATATGACGTTCTCTATCATATTTTGTTGTTTTGATATTTGTATACTTTGAGATTTCTGATAGTAGTATAGTAACCCTGGCTACGTAACAAGTGCCAATCGCGAAAATCCGAAATAGGGCCGAGTAAACTTTTTGTTGTAGTACGGTACGATCAATAAAACATGGCGTCCAAAAAATAATATTTCCTTGTCTTTTTTCCCTACTCCGTTAAAAACGGGTCGTGTCATGTTGCCCGTCATTCAATCATCCGAAATACCCCGCCAGGGATGGGCTCGGAAAAAATAAATTAACGTTTTTCGCGTCGCTACCGGGTGGCGGGTGCTGGCAACACTGTATCACCAGATACATAATCAATATCAATCGTATAGTACGAATGAAGTCGCTTTTTGCGTTTCACTGTCTGTCTCTCTGCTGTAAAATTCGCTAACTTCTCTTAAATAACGCAACGGATTTTGATACGGTTTTTAGGGTTTCGTAGTCTACTAGAAACCCTTACCATTTCGTCTAGTCTTATTCTTCCTCTTAAATCACTCCATGTAATACATGAAAAGTGTGTGTGAAAATTGAAACAGAACCGGCTAGTGATAAGGAACAACTTTCCCCGAGGAACATAGGTTGAAAAAAGGAAAAAATAATTTTGATCTCCGATAATAACTCAAATCAGCTGATCGGCAATTTTGTATGGGAGGTACCAAATTTTTTTTTCGTATTTCGACCTATGTTCCTTGGGGAAAGTTGTTCCTTATCTTATCACCAGCCGGTTCTGAGTTTTCGCTATCGGTCACTAGTAAAATTTCACCCCATATAGGGTGACATTTTACAGCTATTGACTGATACCAAAAACTTATGACGAACTGGTTATAAAGAACAACATTTCCCAAGGAATAAAATATAATTTAGCCTTCCATACAAATTCTTTCGGTCGGTTGGAATATTTTGTTAGGAAGTTCAACATATTTTTTTTACTTATGTTCCTTAAAAAGAGTTGTTCTATATCACTAGCCCGTCGCATTCTAAGGTTTTGGTATCAGTCAATAATAAAATATGGACTTTGAACGAATATAGGTACGGGGTGTTAGGGACGGTGTAACGAAAACTTTGCAGGCGTGCTCAGACCATGAAACTGAACATTTTTTACTATTGAGCCAAAGGTGGGAAACTAAAAAAATTTTCCGGCCTCCCATACAAAGTCAGTCAGCCGATCGTGAATTTTGTATGGGAGGTCGGAATTTTTTTTTCGTTTCCCACCATTGGCTCCATAGTAAAAGTTGTTCGGTTTGATAGTCTGATCATGTCTGCAAAGTTTTCGGTACACCGTCCCTAACAGCCTGTATATCATGCCTTAACTCTTGCGAAGTAAGCTAAGTGTAAACGGCTCTAAGAAACGGCCATTAATGCAAGCTGTGATTTCTTCTTATTTTTTCCCACGAAAAAGTGCAGCCGCCAGACGGGCCGCTATTATTATTATTATTTTTACTCCAAATATCCAATATACCTGACTCCGGCCCAGTGTCTAACAATACAATATAATGATGGAATCCAGTGTCGTTCGAAAAACGTATCAAATTCTACAAGGGACGGTTCATTTGATTCGATTTATGTTTTTGTCTGAAAATACTCCACTCACACTCGAAATATGAGGATGATGGGATGGCAACACCATTTTGTAGCTATACGCTACGAACGCAGTGTCGTAGTATTATGCTACAGATGAGCGTAGCTGTTTGCTACGTTATTGCAACTATTATTTGGGATGGAAATGTTTTGCAAATACTGTCGATAGTAGTTTATTTTTCGAGTTGCAAGTAGCCTTAGCGGCTCGCTGGCCGAATGTATGGAACATGCTGCACCTGAGAGAAGAGTTCTGAAATTTGGTACACTTAATCTTTAGGGTCAATGAATCGATTTGACCCGTAGTACACAATTAAAAAAAAATCCTATGAGGAGTAATGACGTCATCTTTTTTTTTGTATGGGAAAAAAAAATTTTTTCTTCCAAAACCTATTGTGTGTGGTATCAAATGAAAGGCCTTGCTAAGCCGATTCTAAAAATATATGACATTTTTATATTTAAGTCACTTGTATAAAATTAAATAGGAAATAATTCTCGAAACATGCCACGTTTGGGCTTCTCCAGGTTTGATACGGTTGAATCATTACTTATGAAATATACGTAATATAATGTGTAATATCCTCATCTCTAACCTCAAGAAAGGTATTACGGATTTTTTGTTTTAAAGTAATTTTTTTTGAATTTTAGAGTTACAGAAATTTATGAAAACACACCTTAGTTGAAATTTGCCATCGAAAGTTCAATTTTGGACACCGAAAATGATAAAAATATAGCCAGTTAAGATTACAATCATATTATTATGTACATCACATCATATTCGTTTTGCAAAAAGAATGTTATGTGCTTCGGAGGGCACGGTTAACCCTCGGCCCCATCGCAGTCGCTCTCTATGAATAATTAGACGGCGGCGGTCGGTCAGGGTCGATAGATAGGGGCCGAATAGTAACCAGGTTCATCGGGTCGTTCGTAGACTCAGTGTCCCACTTGACAGAACAAGATTTATTAATTATAAAATGATAAATACAGATGCGAGAGGAGTTTTGGTTCATCTTTATAATTTTCATTTGTCTATACACACATTATTCCCACACCAGCATCCTTACATTTATTCCCAGGGTATCCATCACCTTCATTAGCTATTTGCCAGCAGAAATGTCCCGCCATGCTAAATATTCTTTTTCTTGAGGCCATATGTATATCTCATGTACCTATTTAAGCTGGGCTATTTTTGGTACTCCTGATGGTCTACATCAGGTTTTCAAAACCTTTGATTTCTTATTGCTAGCAGGAGGGCCCAATCAAGCTGTATTATTTTTTCTTCGGGGACGTATATGTATCTCCTGTAGTTCTCCAAACCTTCGATTTATATTTTCCAGCAGACACGTCCCATCGCGCTAAACAATTTTTGCTTTCGGACTATATATACGTAATATGTGTCTCCTGTAGTTTAGCTGGGCTCTTGAAGGTGCACCTGGTGGTCCACATAAGGTTCTCCAAACCTTCGATCTATGTTTGCCAGCAGGAGCATTCCATGATGCTAAACAATTCTTGCTTTGGTGCCATAAATGTATTTCCCATTGTTTAGCTGGGCTCGTGGTTGTGCTTCTAGTGGTACACATCAGGTACTCCAGTCCCTCAAGTGGAGAAAAAAAGTAGCCTTTACCTTCTTTAATGCGATAGCAATCTTTGTACCAAATTTTATCAAAATCCGTTCAGTAGTTTTTCAGGATGCTGTCACATACAAACATCTAAACGGAAAAAATATGCAAAAACTTTTGAAACGTGTTTTGTTATCAATTTCAAGAATTCGCTGACAATTTATTTTCCAATATCTTTTATGTACAGGCTTTCTACCCTCTACAACTTTATTATTATGTATAGATTCCGTTAATTTTGCAGGTGTGTATATAATGTGTGTATAGAGAAATGATCACTTTAACCATCAATCGAAAACTTCTCTCACATTTGTATTTATCATCCAATTATTAATGAATCTTGTTCTGAAAAGTGGGACACCGAGTCTACGAACGATCCGATGAACCATGGTTAATATTCAGCCCCTAACCGACGACCCTGACGGACCGCCGCCTTCTTATTATTCATAGAGAGCGACCGCTATGGGACGGAGGGTTAACCGTGCCCTCCGAAGCACATAACATTCTTTTTGCAAAACGAATATGATGTGATGTACATAATAATATGATTGTAATCTTAACTGGCTATATTTTTATCATTTTCGGTGTCCAAAATTGAACTTTCGATGGCAAATTTCAACTAAGGTGTGTTTTCACAAATTTCTGTAACTTTAAAATTCAAAAAAAAATACATTAAAACAAAAAATCCGTAATACCTTTCTTGAGGTTAGAGATGAGGATATTACACATTATATTACGTATATGTCGGAGAGCGATCAAATCGTATAGCGCTGGCAACATTCGACATGGCGTTGCGCTTTATTTGCGGACAGTAAGCTATAGACGGTAATATTGACCGGAGTGACAGTGAAGATGTTCTATGGAGGTGTTGTAGTACGTTCTCACTCACAGTTCATTGTTGGCTACGTTTGTGATAATGAAACGGAACTCAGGCGGCGAACTAAGTAAACAACTTTGACAGTTCCAGCTTGGGTGTGGTTTGGATCGTATCGTTCTGAGGTTAGATTCTGAATCCGGTGAAATCTCGGTAATCTTGGGGTATTTCAAGAAACTGTGGTCTTCGGGCTATGGCGGAGCCCTAGATTCGAAAGGCTAGTGGAATATTTGTGAAGATAATGACAGTTTCAGTTAAAGTGTGGTTTAGTCTGTGTCTTTTTGAGATAACGTTCGGTACGGTGATACCGTGCCTGACGAGGAATCATATTCCGAAACAAGCACATCGGAGGAGCTGACTACGTGATAGTGAGTATACTGTGGTTTATCATTATAGTGGCAGTGGTTCGAGAATTTGAGATATCATGTGACAATGTAGTATCCTGACAAGAGTTACCAGTTTGAATATTAAGTATTCCATCCTATCTAGTAGTGTTTTTGTTATTATACGCCCACAAGCGTGTTAATTGTTGTTTTTATATCCCATCCTGATTCGTTATCAGAAGTTGGGATGACCATTGCTTTAGTGGTTTGCGTTATGAGGAATATGGTACTAGGATGAAGTATCAATGGTGATAGTTGTGTAATGATGATTATTTGAGAGAGTTGTCAAGTAAGTGCATTCTATCGGAATGGATTATTACCATCGTCGTTGTGGTTTAGGTTGGTGGGACTTGACAGTTCCAATGCTGATTGTTGTTGATGGTATACTCGTAGTTGGTCATAATTGTTATGGTTAAAGTACACTATCCTACCATTATTTAGATAGGTTTGACAAGTACTTGTTTGGCATTGTATCACTGTTTATTTGGTTACGATACAAGGAGTGCTCGTATAAGCTAGTGCAGCGGTGCGAACGAGATGGCGAACCCCAGATTTTGACATTGTGATGGTGATGGTGAACCTTTATTGGTACGGCGTTGTGGAGTATTCTGGCGTAATGTGTACCTAGTGTACAGTTGTTTTGGTTGCTTGTGTTGTAGCATACTCCTTTGCTATTTGGTATAGTATACTGTCATTTGGACGTGTGTAACATCGTCAGACACGAGGTGTTGTAATATGATAGTGTGATATTGTTTTGTTCGCTGTAACAAAAAAAGAGTTTTCTTGTGCTCCACTAAGCAAGCTATTTGGACGCTTGTGATAAGTTCCCCAGTGAGATGATTAACCACTTATTTAACCATTATTATGAGATTATGTTTTGAGACGGATCATCGTTGTCTAGTTGGATGTGACTACTTATCAAATGTGAAGTTTTCTTATGAGATAGTGGAACAGTAGTTTGTCCGGTGTTGACAAGTGTTCTAGCGAGACGAAGTACATTTCACATTGGACGTTTGTTTAGTTATAATACAGAGTACCATTGTTGATGGTTGAGTGTGATTAGCATAGTGTACACTCGTTAGAGAAGTATTATGTTGGGTGTTGTGGTGTGCCACTGATTATTTGGTTGTGACATGAGGTGTTGGCTTATTTTATTTTGGATGGATTGAACAACAAACATGACATGACAGATGTAAGTTATTGCTTTTGGAAAGAGACATGACTGTTTGACAGGACATAAACTATGACAAAATGGTTTTGTGGGTTGTCTTTTCCCTTGAGACTGTGATGCGATAATATAGGTGGGTTTTTGTTTTCCCATGAGACCCGAACCAGGTGTTGGTTCCTTGAACCACCCTGGGTTCCTTGGGTGTAAACCTTGAGATCGCAATTGCAGTAAAATAGGGATGAAGCCTTGAGATTGTGATTGTGATAATTAGGGAGTTGCTGTGCGTAAAGCACTAGTGACCCTCGAGCGTGAGATCGCAATTACAGTAATATAGGCTGGTGTATCCTTGAGACTGTATTGTGGTGAAATAGGGTATTGTAACCCTTGAGACCGCAGATGCAGTAATATAGGGTGCTATGTTTGATTGTCCCTTGAGACTGTGTTGTGGTAATATAGGTGGTGTAACCCTTGAGACCATAGATACAGTAATATAGGGAGGTGTGTTGTTTTGTCCCTTGAGACTGTGTTGTGATAATATAGGGTGGTGTAACCCTTGAGATCATAGATGCAGTAATATAGGGTGGTGTGTCCTTGAGACTGCGTTGTGGTAATATAGGGTGGTGTAGCCCTTGAGACTACAGATGCAGTAAAATAGGGCGCTGTTGTTGGTATTCCCTTGAGACTGGGTTGTGATAATATAGGGTGGTGTAACCCTTGAGATCATAGATGCAGTAATATAGGGTGGTGTGTCCTTGAGACTGTGTTGTGGTAATATAGGGAGGTGTAACCCTTGAGACTACAGATGCAGTAATATAGGGCGCTGTTGTTGGTTTTCCCTTGAGACTGTGTTATGGTAAAATAAGGTAGTGTAACCTTTGAGACCATAGATGCAGTAATATAGGGTGATGATGTGTGGAACTTACAAACATTGACTTGACTATGTGACAAAGTAACCAACTGATGGTCGTGTGCTCTTGTTAAACCTGTGTGTACCTGTGTTATTTTGGGGTACATTATGTGTCTGTGTTTTGAGATAAAGAACTTTTTGTGTTTTATGAGATGAAACGTTTTTGATTATGACATGGCGGGTAGCCTGATTATTACATGGCAGGTGGTCTAATTTGGCGGAAGCCTGGCAACTTGGTGGTTAGCCAAGTTGGTACTCCTTTGGTGGGTAGCCAAAGGAGAGCCTTTATTTGGTAGGTAGCCAATTAAACTCAGCGTTTTCTCTTTAGCTTGGTGGGTAGCCAGCTCTGATGGTTTGGTGGTTAGCCAAACTCTCTCGTTACGCTTGGTGGTTAGCCGACGTAACAACAGTAGTTCTTGTGAGCGGAAAAACGTAAACTGCTATCATCATATGGCAATTACGTGCTTCGCGAAGATTGGAAGCTCTGTTGAGATGGTGTGGAAACCGTACTTTGAACAAGTGCGTCATGTCCAAGACGGGCATGCAGACCGATTAGACTGGTCAGTGTGAGAATTTGTCAGTGAGCCTAAACTAGACGTGATCTTACGTGACGTGAAAATATTGAGACTGTTGATTTGGGTACAGTTTTGTTCTTGAACTTTTGAACTGAGTGGCTTATTGCTTTTGATTGATTTTAATTTCGTTTTGATTATTGTTTTGAGCTTTATCGGTTTGATCTTTACTGATTCGTTACGGACTGACTTGGTTGGAATCACAGGGATGATTCTTCACAGAGTTGACTTAGTTGAATCACAGGGATGATTCGTGACAGAGATGACTTACTAACGAATGAATCACAGAGACGGTGTGCGTTACAGGGATAACGTACGTAATGTTTCTTTTATGACTGACTTGTTTGATACGAAGAGACGATTTGCGTCACAGGGCTGACGTACG
Source organism: Phthorimaea operculella (assembly GCA_024500475.1). Classification (NCBI taxonomy): domain Eukaryota; kingdom Metazoa; phylum Arthropoda; class Insecta; order Lepidoptera; family Gelechiidae; genus Phthorimaea; species Phthorimaea operculella. The sequence continues at coordinate 1,605,948 of JANFCV010000058.1, read as the reverse complement.
TAACGTTTCTTATTGTTATGAATGACTGACATGTTTGACTCAAAGAGACGATTTGCGTCACAGGGCTGACGTACGTAATGTTTCTTTTCTATTATCACTGAGACGTTTGACTCTAGTTTAGTTAGCCACACGGATGATTAGCAAGCTACAGGGATAGCTGGAGGATAGAGACTCGTAGTTGTTTTTACGATGTTGTCTATTTTAAATGTGTAATTGTGCTATACAGCTTATTGCGGTTGGTTTACTGCAGAGCATTCAATTGTTTCTTGGTTTTGGAGTGAAAGTCGTTTTTGTATTTTATGAAGTGTACACTTGACTTGGCTGTATATTGATGACTGAAAGTGAATCGAGTTTTGATTGAATCAAAAGTACAGTGTATTCCCACTAGTTCATGGTGAATGTTTATGTAGCGTCGATGATTCTCTTGACAGAGAAACATAATTGGCAATCATCATATTGCTGTTATGTGCCTTGCAATGACAGACAGCTCTGATATGTTAGCAACCATTGTGTTGAAGTACATAGGGATTGTCTTGGGCTAAGTTCAGGTGTAATACGGCCGTTGTCTTCAGATCTATCAGACACCAGATTCAGGATGTCTTGAGGTGAATTGTATGTGGATAGCGTTGCTATTTTGGTTGGGTTCAAGATGGAGAAATGAAGTCACGATTGATGTGTTAGATGTGCCTGCGTGTACATAGTGACAGTGTTGTTGGATCATAATAGTTTTGTTTGATCGGGTTTTGGTGAAACAGATACAGCTGCTTATGTTGAGGTGTAGTTCTTTGGGTGAACGGAGTTGTAGAGGTTGTGATGAGGCAGTTGACATAACTGTGTGTATTGTGATAGAGGCTTTGAGATGTGATTGGCAAACGACATTCTTCGTAGACCGATGACAGCCTTAGCTATCCATACGGTAATGTGAACCCGGTGCTAGGATTTCTGACCGTCTTGCCTTGTTTGCTAGGCATAAGAGACAACTTATTTGGTCATGACATTGATTCTTTACCAATTGTGTGGGTTGATTCTTTTTGCTATGGTCAGAATGGACGAGCGGAATGCAGAGCATAGTTGGATTCTTTTCCTACGCATCAGCCGAGGACGGCTGACTTGTCAGAATGGCCGTGTCGGAGAGCGATCAAATCGTATAGCGCTGGCAACATTCGACATGGCGTTGCGCTTTATTTGCGGACAGTAAGCTATAGACGGTAATATTGACCGGAGTGACAGTGAAGATGTTCTATGGAGGTGTTGTAGTACGTTCTCACTCACAGTTCATTGTTGGCTACGTTTGTGATAATGAAACGGAACTCAGGCGGCGAACTAAGTAAACAACTTTGACAGTTCCAGCTTGGGTGTGGTTTGGATCGTATCGTTCTGAGGTTAGATTCTGAATCCGGTGAAATCTCGGTAATCTTGGGGTATTTCAAGAAACTGTGGTCTTCGGGCTATGGCGGAGCCCTAGATTCGAAAGGCTAGTGGAATATTTGTGAAGATAATGACAGTTTCAGTTAAAGTGTGGTTTAGTCTGTGTCTTTTTGAGATAACGTTCGGTACGGTGATACCGTGCCTGACGAGGAATCATATTCCGAAACAAGCACATCGGAGGAGCTGACTACGTGATAGTGAGTATACTGTGGTTTATCATTATAGTGGCAGTGGTTCGAGAATTTGAGATATCATGTGACAATGTAGTATCCTGACAAGAGTTACCAGTTTGAATATTAAGTATTCCATCCTATCTAGTAGTGTTTTTGTTATTATACGCCCACAAGCGTGTTAATTGTTGTTTTTATATCCCATCCTGATTCGTTATATATTTCATAAGTAATGATTCAACCGTATCATACCTGGAGAAGCCCAAACGTGGTATGTTTCGAGAATTATTTCCTATTTAATTTTATACAAGTGACTTAAATATAATAATGTCATATATTTTTAGAATCGGCTTAGCAAGGCCTTTCATTTGATACCACACAAGATAGGTTTTGAAAATAAAAAATATTTTTCCCATACAAAAAAAAGGTGACGTCATTACTCCTCATAGGATTTTTTTAAAATTGTGTACTACGGGTCAAATCGATTCATTTACCCTAAAGATTAAGTGTACCAAATTTCAGAACTCTTCTCTCAGGTGCAGCATGTTTTGAACTACCGCTAGGACTAAAGCTCTTTCGTTTGTCACTCAAATAGCATAAAAATATTATTCCGCCATCTTTAGAAGACTTCTATATTGAAAAGAGATATTAGAGTGACGTTGTTAATCGGATTATTTTTGACGTGCTCTCATAGGAGCGCATTAAAAATAACTTGCGTGTTCCGCCATATTCAACTGAAAATAACCACAGATAGCCTAATAAGCATTGTCATCCGAAAGCTTGGCCTCCACTCGAGAACCCGCTTACTCCAACGTCGATCGGTTTTACGACAAAATATGTAACCAGCTCACTGCCACTTCAGCTTACTACACTTCTATATCAAAACTTCAATGCAATGTATCAGTTTACAAGACTATAACGTTAGTTTTTATAGCCTACAGCAAAAATATCAGATAGATTCTAGCCGAGAAAACACACCAGGAAAAAAATATAGTAGCCTTAGCGGCTCGCTGGCCGAATGTATGGAACATGCTGCACCTGAGAGAAGAGTTCTGAAATTTGGTACACTTTATCCTTAGGGTCAATGAATCGATTTGACCCGTAGTACACAATTTTAAAATAATCCTATGAGGAGTAATGACGTCATCTTTTTTTTGTATGGGAAAAAAATTTTTTTTGTTCCAAAACCTATCGTGTGTGGTATCAAATGAAAGGCCTTGCTAAGCCGATTCTAAAAATATATCATATTATCATATTTAAGTCACTTGTATAAAATTAAATAGGAAATAATTCTCGAAACATGCCACGTTTGGGCTTCTCCAGGTATGATACGGTTGAATCATTACTTATGAAATATACGTAATATAATGTGTCATATCCTCATCTCTAACCTCAAGAAAGGTACTACGGATTTTTTGTCTTTAAGTAATTTTTTTTGAATTTTAAAGTTACAGAAATTTATGAAAACACACTTAGTTGAAATTTGGCATCGAAAGTTCAATTTTGGTAACCGAGAATGATAAAAATAAAGCCAGATGAGATTTTAATTATATGTACAACATATTCGTTTTGAAAAAATAACATGTTATGTGCTTCGGAGGGCACGGTTAACCCTCGGCCCCATCGCAGTCGCTCTCTATGAATAATTAGACGGCGGCGGTCGGTCAGGGTCGATAGATAGGGGCCGAATAGTAACCATGGTTCATCGGGTCGTTCGTAGACTCAGTGTCTCACTTGACAGAACAAGATTTATTAATTATAAGATGATAAATACAGATGCGAGAGGAGTTTTGGTTGATCTTTATAATTTTCATTTGTCTATACACACATTATTCCCACACCAGCATCCTTACATTTATTCCCAGGGTATCCATCACCTTCATTAGCTATTTGCCAGCAGAAATGTCCCGCCATGCTAAATATTCTTTTCCTTGAGGCCATATGTATATTTCATGGATCTATTTAAGCTGGGCTATTTTTGGTACTCCTGATGGTCTATATCAGGTTTTCAAAACCTTTGATTTCTATTTGCTAGCAGGAGGGCCCAATCAAGCGGAATTATTTTTTCTTCAGGGACGTATATGTATCTCCTGTAGTTCTCCAAACCTTCGATTTATATTTTCCAGCAGACACGTCCCATCGCGCTAAACAATTTTTGCTTTGGGACTATATAATATGTGTCTCCTGTAGTTTAGCTGGGCTCTTGGAGGTGCACCTGGTGGTCCACATAAGGTTCTCCAAAGCTTCGATCTATGTTTGCCAGCAGGAGCATTCCATGATGCTAAACAATTCTTGCTTTGGTGCCATAAATGTATTTCCCATTGTTTAGCTGGGCTCGTGGTTGTGCTTCTAGTGGTATACATCAGGTACTCCAGTCCCTCAAGTGGAGAAAAAAAGTAGCTTTTACCTTCTTCAATGCGATAGCAATCTTTGTACCAAATTTTATCAAAATCCGTTCAGTAGTTTTTCAGGATGCTGTCACATACAAACATCTAAACGGAAAAAATATGTAAAAACTTTTGAAACGTGATTTGTTATCAATTTCAAGAATTCGCTGACAATTTATTTTCCAATATCTTTTATGTTCAGGCTTTCGACCCTCTACAACTTTATTATTATGTATAGATTCCGTTAATTTTGCCGGTGTGTATATAATGTGCGTATAGAGAAATGATCACTTTAAACTTCTCTCGCATTTGTATTTATCATCCTATTATTAATAAATCTTGTTCTGAAAAGTGGGACACCGAGTCTACGAACGATCCGATGAACCATGGTTACTATTCAGCCCCTAACTGACAACCCTGACGGACCGCCGCCGTCTTATTATTCATAGAGAGCGACTGCGATGGGGCCGAGGGTTAACCGTGCCCTCCGAAGCACATAACATTCTTTTTGCAAAACGAATATGATGTTACGTACATAATAATATGATTGTAATCTCAACTGGCTATATTTTTATCATTCTCGGTGTCCAAAATTGAACTTTCGATGCCAAATTTCAACTAAGTGTGTTTTCATAAATATCTGTAACTTTAAAATTCAAATAAAAAATACTTAAATCCAAAAAATCCGTAGTACCTTTCTTGAGGTTAGAGATGAGGATATTAAACATTATATTACGTATATTTCATAAGTAATGATTCAACCGTATCATACCTGGAGAAGCCCAAACGTGGCATGTTTCGAGAATTATTTCCTATTTAATTTTATACAAGTGACTTAAATATAATAATGTAATATATTTTTAGAATTGGCTTAGCAAGGCCTTTCACTTGATACCACACACGATAGGTTTTGGAACAAAAAAATTTTTTTTCCCATACAAAAAAAAGATGACGTCATTACTCCTCATAGGATTTTTTTAAAATTGTGTACTACGGGTCAAATCGATTCACTTACCCTAAGAATTAAGTGTACCAAATTTCAGAACTCTTCTCTCAGGTGCAGCATGTTTTGAACTACCGCTAGGACTATAGGTAGAGTTCAGATTTCCGAGCTCTGTGATCGGTATTTTTGCGGCACCAGTAATTGGTTTAACCATGGTTTAACTCTAGTCATAGGGATGGTAACGATGTAATAACAACCTAGTATTTTTAACTGGAAGTATGTTTGTAAATACGGCTAGAATAGCATCACCCCATTGTTACCCATGGGTATTGTAACAGGTGACTAAGGGTTAAACCCAGGGATTGTGCAACAGCGTTCCTTGTGGATATCTCTTCAACACATCGAACTTTGTTCGCTATTCCATCTGCCAATCATGGGGAGTATAGCAAATGCCCACAATCAGTGAGAGGGACATGTCTTGTAGTGTGCTAATGTGGCTGAAGAAGTATATCAGTAGACAGAAAAGGGGGTTGCAGGAGAAGCTGAAAAATACTAGCTGCCCTGGCCTGGCCGGGTTATGTGTCGGAGGACCCACTTAAATGACCATTTCGATATTATTAGGTTCGTCTTAACACAATGCCACAAAGTACGAAAGTATAAAAAAGGGCCAAGAACTGTCAGATAGACAATTCCCCATTGATATGTAAGTAGGCAAAACATATAACATAATCCTCCTTTTTAGAATCGGGTCAAATACCTGTTCTGTAAATGCTGGAAGTATTCAGCTGTCACAGCTAATTATATCAGAAGTCGCTTGCATGCTATCGGTATGTGTCAGGGTTCGAAGATATATATCACTTGATATATATCATTGATACATATCGGATATATATCACGATATTTACTCCCTAATAAATATCAAGTGATATGTATCGCTTGATATTATGATATTTATTTTTTGGATATATATCACAATTTTTAACTAAGTTTTCATAAAATTTCATAGTAAAATTGACTTAAAATAAATCGTTATAGATCCAATAATAAAGTATCCAGTTACTTGTATTTTGAAATATTTTATCACACGACAAATAAATAAATTAGTTTGATGTAAATTCTTTGGAAGGTTCTTTCTTCCTATACATACATACGTAAACCACGCCTTTATCCCTTGCGGGTAGGCAGAGCGTCAACGGCCGTGAAAATACAGTCGTTATCGCCACATCTGACAAATATTTGAGGGCCATCTAAGCTATTGTCGTGTATCACTATAGTGACAGGTTGTCAGCCTATCGTCTAAAATTGCAATTTAATTTATATTTTGTTTTTGGTATTTATTTACATTAAGTCATCTTATTACGTTTGGGGTAAGTTTGATAATATAATGTGTGGATTGTATTGTACTATACCTACAGTTTCTTCCATCCTATCATTGTATGATTTATTTTGATACACAAATTATCTTATGATAAAGTGTTAAATTCTCTTAAATTAACAGATTTCACAACGAAACTAATTCAGTGTAAAAAAGTTTTCGGAATGATTGATATATATCCGATAAATATCCGAAAATGGATATTTATCCGATTTATTTGATATATATCGGATATTTTGATATTTATTATAAATATCCGATATTTTCGAACCCTGGTATGTGTTCTGCATACTGCGGTATCTGTCAAAAAGGAGCTACTATGTTGTAACAAGTATTCAAATTACACTTCCCATCACTACCTCGGCAGTCAATCACAAGTAGGTTGCATGCTATCGGCAAGTGTTATGCACGCTCAGTATCTGACAAAAAGAACTGGTATCATGGATCAAGTATTAACATTACCCATCCCATCACTATCTCGGCTGTTAATCACAAGTCAATTGCATGCTACTGGAATGTGTTTTGCACGCTACAGTGTCTAGAAGCTGTTATAATGTAACAAGTATTCAACTTACACTTCCCATCACTACCTCGGCTGTCAATCACAAGTCACTTGCATGCTACTGGCACGTGTTACATAATTATTATTATGTGGTAATACCACATAATATACACCACTAACAAAAGGAGCTGCTATTACAAAACAAGTACACGCAAAAAACACTTCCCAACTTCCCATAGTTCCCATCACTACCTCGACTGTCAATCACAAGTCGCTTGCATGCTACTGGCATGTATAGTACACGCTGCAGTATATAGGATTATAGCTCTTATATCAAAATGTACAAAAATGTATAAACCACCCAAATTGCTTTCTCATATTTCGAAGAAAAGTTTCGAATTAAAGTTGTTCAGTTTTGTGAGTAGAGCACGCCCTTAAAATATCTAAATAGCTTAAATGTCAAAAATAATCTGCTAGTACTACGAAACAAGTATTTAACACACACTTGCCATAGTTCCCATCACTATCTCGGCTGTCAATCACAAGTCACTTGCATGCTACTGGCATGTGTAGTACACGCTGCACCGCTTACACGCTTTGAGGCCTAATAAGTTCGTGTCTATACTGGCTTTTGCAGCTTTCCTGTGTGTAAACTGTCGGTTGAAACATGTTGCAGCTTAAATTGTGATAGGGAAAATACTTGTAACTAATAGTCAAGTATTACAGAAACCCATCTTGATCAAAGAGATAGAAATATGCTTCGGTCGCATTTATGTCACACACTTCATGTTATGCACATACTGTGTAATGTATTGGGATTTTTAATGCACGCACAGTGCTATATTATTCTCATAAACTGAAAATGAGAAAATTGAAAATTACGTTAGTGACCGCCGGGACTTGAACCCGGGACCGTAGGGTACCATTCCACAGCTCTGCCAATTGAGCTACGGGCGCCTGGCGGACGTTGATGAATTTCTTAACCTCTTGATGCTCGTCTCCAAGCGACGATCAAGCGACATGTAGTAGTCGGCATCGAGACGAGCATCAAGAGGTTAAGAAATTCATCAACGTCCGCCAGGCGTCCGTAGCTCTGTTGGCATAGCTGCGGGACGGTACCCTACGGTCCCGGGTTCAAGTCCTGGCGGACGCTAATGAAATTTTCAATTTTCTCAATTTCAGTGTGTATTAGATTCGTCAACATTCGATTATCCGTTTAGGCTTTCGCTTGTGATAAAAAATTTACTTGTCCGCATACAAACTTATTTACAAACACCGAGATAACATAATTTTGATTCAGACTGGCAAAATAGTGACTAGTGTTCAAATGGAGTACTTTATATTTAAACTTCATCCGGATTATAACTCTTCCAAAATGCATTAACGCTACGCTCACAACATAGTAACTCAACCGGTTTTTCATATATCTATAGTTACTGTAATCTTCTTCTTCAATTCGGACACCAAGTCGTCCAAGAATCCAATGAACCCTGGAGTCAGAGTTTTTCAACTGCCTACTGCAAGTAGCAGGCCTCTGACATGGTTGTGTAACGACCTCCATCATAGAAAGCGACCGGGACCGACGGCTTAACATGCCCATCTGAAGCACGGAACCATCTTGCTTTTCAGACAATCAGGTGGTCGAGCCTGCAATGTCCTAACCAGACTGTGAACAAATCCACAAAGTGATACATATCAACTTCGTGAGTGAACCCACCGGGAATTGAACCCGGAACCTTCAGCGTCGCAGGCAGTCGTACTAACCACTGCGTCACATCGTAACCTGTAATAAAAAACAGGGTAAAATAGTCCTTAGAAGGGTACTTAGTTTAATGTACATTTGATGAGTAAGTATGCAAATACGAACACAAATTTGATCGATCGCTGTGTAGGGGATGGAAACGGGATTCCTAAAAGAACCGGAATATCAGACTGCTACTTAAATACCTAAAAATCTGCTCACGACCCCGCGAACATATTTTTATAGTTATGTATTTAAAATTACCATGTGGTAGCGGCTAAGAATACACTGTAATCCACTTAGGGTGTTTTGTAGAGTTCTTGATTTCGGCTGAATATCTGTCAACCATGTTCAATCGAATTATGGCGGTGATACCACGTACAATAGTATCCCCAAACCGGGTTGACGTCAGGCAGGCGGCCGGTCATAAAAAATAGTCAAACCCTTTTGCTATACGATTTTGTGTTCTAACAAAACATGTTGCGCCGACCCCAACTGATTTGGGAAGAAGATGATTATTTATTCAAAATTGACCAAAACCGGGAACCACAACCGGAACTCCAGTCGATCTGCAATATGTTAAACCAAAACCGGTTTTGAGGATTTTAATCTGCAAAATGGGAAACCAAATCTGGTTTTGAGGATAACATCTGCAATATGGGAAACCAAATCCGGTTTTGAGGATTTAATCACCAAATCCGGTTTTCAGGATTTTATTTGCAATATGGGATACCAAAACCGGTTTTTAGGATTCTACATGCCCTGCTGTGTAATGTGATTATGCCAGTCGATGGGGTAACAAAATTAATCATCAGATTAGCCACACTGCAGCTGCACATGGTCCATTAGCGGCAGTTAGCGCCCTTCCCATGACAACAATCAGTACTAGCGACCATTAACTGGGAATAACCGGAATCTCAGGGGAACTCAAGGTAACTAAGAAGGTAGTTAACACGAACGTCATATCATTTGACGTTCTTTATTAGATTTTGCTGTTTTGATATTTTTATACATTAAGATGTTTGACAGTAGCAACCGTGGTTATGTAGCAAATGCCAATCGCGAAAATCCGAAATAGGGGCGAGTGGACCTTCTGTAAAATCTGTATTTTGTGGTGTAAGACTGTGAAGACATAAGTAAACCTCTGTCCTGTATTTTGAGTTTACCAAGCGAAATCTTAGTTGCCCTGCAATGGGACATTACAAAGGCTACGTAAAAAATACATAGTCCGTAATCAGAGTGCGTCTAAACTACAAAATTAATATTAGTCGTTAGTAGGGAGGTAAGCATCAAGGAAGACCCACAACTTTGAGATAGAAAACAGAAATTTGGCACGAAGATACTTCTTGACCTACTGATAAAAACTGGGTGTAGTGCCAAGCGTGAATCACCGTCTTAATATTGAACCGCTTAGCACTACCTTCAGTTTAAATCAGTAGGTCAAGAAGTACCTTCATGCCAAATTTTAGCTTTCTAGCTCGATGTGCAAAGTTCAGTACGTTAGCCTCCCCGTTAAAGTCCGGCCGCTCGAAAAAGCCATATTTGACAACTGTATAAAGGCCTAATTTTCTTTGTTCCCATGACTTCCAGTTTTGGGTTAACAGCTGATAAGAAGAAGCTGTCAAATATGACTTATGCAAGCGGCCGTACTTAACGTCATAGAATTCAGAAGTGATGTCACCCATTCAGTCCATGACACGGATAAACTATCTCAATTTAGGTGGCACACCTCCCTTGCCCCGGTTTCGAAATGGTTCAACTTGTCTCTGACTGAGTGCAATAGAAACTACATTGTAGCAGTAGAAACTCGATGTGCAAAGTTCAGTACGTTAGCCTCCCCGCTAAAGTCCGGCCGCTCGAAAAAGCCATATTTGACAAATTTCAAAATCGTTTTAAAGCTATGTCAGAAGGTCTATTTATCTTTGTTGCCATGACTTCTAGTTTTGGGTTAACAGCTGTCAAATATGACTTATTCGAGCGGCTGTACGTTACGTTGCAGAATTCAGAAGTGATGTCACCCATTCAGTCCTCCACACGGATAAACTATCTCAATTTAGGTGGCACACCTCCCTTGCCCCGGTTCCGAAATGGTTCAACTTGTCTCTGACTGAATGCAATAGAAACTTCATTGTAGCAATTGCAATTTATAGTTAACGGTACCCATGGTAGACATACATACATACAAAGAAACGCAAAAGGTGAATTTTATAGTTATTGATTCATAGTTTCAAGAAAGTATTCTATCGGTAGCGGGTTAACCTCCCTAGATGAGGGATCTACTTATACTGTACTTTTTTAGTTAGTTTTTCTTAGTAGGTGGATATTTATCTAATCTGTGTAATGAATGACTATCAATAAGCGACATTTTTGTATTCTACGTTGAATAAATACATACTTAAATAAATTAAAGCAGTGTAAGTTGGTCCTTTAAATGGTTAGGTTGAAAACCTCATGGCACCACTTTTAGTTTTGATCAGTAGGTCAAGAAGTACCTTCATACAAAATTTCAACTCTCTAGCTCGATACGTAAAGTTCAGTACGCTAGTCTCCCCGCTAAAGTCCGGCCTTTTGAAAACGGCATATTTGACAACTTTCAAAATCGTGTTAATGCTATGTCAGAAGGTCTATTTTTCTTCGTAGCCATGACTTCTAGTTTTGGGTTGCAGCTGTCAAATATGACTTATTCGAGCGGTCGTACTTTACGTCTCAGAAGTCAGAAGTGATGTCACCCATTCAGTCCTCCACACGGATAAACTATCTCAATTTAGGTGGCACACCTCCCTTAACCCGGTTCCGAAATGGTTCAACTTGTCTCCGACTGAATGCAATAGAAACTTCATTGGTAGCAGTAGAAACTTTTAGTTAACGGTGTCCATGGTATACATACATACCCGAGATACATACAGACAGAGAAACGCAAAAGGCGAATTTTATAATTATTGATTCATAGTTTCAAGAAAATTTTCTATCGTTAGCGGGTCAACCTCCCTAAATGAAGGGTCAACTTATACTGAATTTGTTTAGTTAGTTTTTCCTAAGCAGGTAGCTATTTGTATGAAAGAGCAGTGTAAGTCGGTCCCTTAAATGTGTAGGTTGATCACCGCATGGCTACACTTCTAGTTTTGGTCGGTAGGTCAAGAAATACCTTCATGCCAAATTTTAGCTTTCTATCTCGATGTTCAAAGTTGAAGATACTAACCTCCCACTACATCTCAGAATTCAGAAGTGATGTCACCCATTCAGTCCTTGACACAGATAAACTATCTCAATTTAGGTGGCACACCTCCCTTGCCCCGGCTCCGAAATGGTTCAACTTGTCTCCGATTGAATGCAATATAAATTTCATTGTAGCAGTAGAAACTTTTAGCTAACGATGTCCGTGGTAAACAAACATACAGACAGAGAAACGCAAAAGGCGAATTTTATAGTTATCCTACTAATCCTACTAATATTATAAAGGCTTGTTGTTTGTGTGTGTGTTTGTTACGACATCACGCTAAAGCGACTGATTAGATTGACATGAAATTTTGCACAAATATAGAAGAGTATCTAGAATAACACATAGGCTACTTTTTACCACGGGAAAATGTCTTATTCCTACGGAATCACGCATATTCCAATAATTTTGCAAAGGTGGCGTGACTGAGCCGATTCGCGTTTTAAACGTTTTCGCCGAAAACTAACAGCGACATCTCTTGGCGAGTAATGCTTTTTCTTCCGAGGAGTAATAGGTTGCAGCGGGTGAAACCGCTGACGGGCAGCAGTTTGATTCATAGTTTAAAAAAATTGTATTATCGGTAGCGGGTTAACCTCCCTAAATGAGGGATCAACTTGTATTGTAGTTTTTTAGTTAGTTTTTCTTAGTTGATGTGTATTTATCTATATCTGTGTAATGAATGACTATCAAGTGTATTTTTTGAATCCCACATTGAATAAATACATAGGTATATAAAAAAGAGCAGTGTAAGTTAGTCCTTTAAATAGCTAGGTTGATCACCGCATGGCACCACTTTTAGTTTTGATCAGTAGGTCAAGAAGTACCTTCATGTCAAATTTCAGCTTTCTAGCTCGATGTTCAAAGTTCAGGATACTAACCTCCCCACTACGTCTCAGAATTCAGAAGTGATGTCACCCATTCAGTCCTCGACACGGATAAACTATCTCAATTTAGGTGGCACACCTCCCTTGCCCCGGTTCCGAAATGGTTCAACTTGTCTCTGACTGAATGCAATAGAAACTTAATTGTAGCTGTAGAAACTTGTCTAACAGTTAAAAGGGTCCACGGTAGACAGAAAGGCGACTTCGTTTTATACCATAATAATAACAGCCACAACAGTCCACTGCTGGACATTGGCCTTTCCCTATCGGAGGGTATTGTCATACTCTCACAATGCTTGCTAGGTGAATTGGCAAACGCAGTGCAAGATGTTGCATTAACAGGGAACGCTGCTACCCATTCCCTGGATGATTATCCCTTGGCTCTTTTTATGACACCTACCTATGGTAGGAATAGGGTGATGCTATTCTAAGCCGGCATCGAACGGCAAACACGCTTTCTTTAAATACCAAACGCTTTCTTTCTTTTCAGACTCACAGGGCGTTCAGCCCGGAATATCGTAACCAGACTGGAAACAAATTACAAAGTGATAAGATGCTTTCTTGCGTTGGAGGACCCGGTTGATTACTTTGTGCCTTGACCTGTATTTTATTTTTCTTTCTGTAGGTTGTCGTTTTAGTTAAATGCGATTTGGAATGGTGAAGTGATATGATAACATGCATAGGTACTTAGTTACTCTCGTTACACAACCATGTCAGAGGCCTACTACTTGTACCTTGCGGTCGAAGAACTCTGACAGCAGTTTTCATCGGGTCATAGAACGACTCGGTGTCCCACACAAAAGAAGAATGAAGAGGCTATTACTTACTAGATATAAATACCTACGTTAACCCTGTAGACGCAAACACAGAAACATAAAGTAACAATGTTTGTAGCAACAGAAAAAACATTTATCACTTTGTATTTTACGAGACTCAGTTCTTTAATTTCCCCGTCTGCAGCTGAAGAAAGGAAATGCAAGCTGCAAGAAAATATAAGGTCCTATTAAATTCACTGCAAATATTTAAGGGGCAGATCAGATCAAATAAAATATAAGCATGTACTAGGCAAATTTTTAAAGAAATCTACACGCTAGTTTTCGAGAAAATTGCATTTAATTAAAAAAAAACAATACGAAAAAAGTGCACCCTGTTTGTCCTAGAAACTCACACCTCGATGAATTTAAATTACGCGCCAAAAAATGTGCTGTGATTGGTTGGTTGTTAGTGTGCGTGCCGTGTAAGTGAATCCTGTCTACGTGGCGGAACGTCAGTCGGGTCAGTCAAAGGATGTTCACATAATTAATTAAAAAGTTTGTTTGAAAATGAAAAAAAAAATATAGCGTGTAGATTTTTTTAAAAATGCCTAGGATGTTTTTCTTATACATATTTACGCATGCCCTTAAAATATTTGCAGTGAATTTAATAGGACCTTATATTGTAAGTCGTGAATCTACTGATTGTTCCCGGTGGAGGTAACAGCAGGAAAAATGTATTCTTTCTTTAGTTTTCTCCCTTGAAATAAGTAGGTTCATGAACAATTCTATTTTTAAGGTTTCGATTTTCTTGCGATTGATACCGACAAGCGGCACAAAAACTTTGTTGAACGATTCAATAAATGTAGCTGCATCTAGAAAAGTGTCAATTATTGGTGTAAAATGTTACAGTCTGTAAAAGTCACATTTTGGATTGTTAGAGTGAGCGGGAAAGACTGTGCGTACAAAGTAACAACAAATAGCTACACTGAAATGGTTCTGGGAGTAGTAAGCATGTTTTTATTAGGTGAATACATTCTTTGGCAAGTAGGTAAAGAATGTATATTTACCTAATAAAAAAGTTTAGTTAAATAAATAAATTTTGCCAAGCGAAAGAGGAAGGAATGTCTATCGACAGACCTATATTTCAGCCATATTTCAGCACAGCTGCCCTCTTATATTAATATGCGGCACATATACAAAGGTTTTCATACCTGAAGAATAGGGAGATTTCGCCTCTGCGTCCCACCATGATTTTGAAAAGAGTTATTGTGCGAGCGAAATGTGGAACGGTTTTTTTTTTTCGGGAATAAAAAGGAACTTTTATTCATACTTTCTTATTACGCGTGGTATGTGGGGTAAATAGGTATTCCAAGGTCCAGACTACCTACTCATTTTACTATAAAAATGCTTCGCAAATTGTTAATGTATTGCGTGAAATGGCAACAATTTAAGGTTTTAATGTCTATAATATTATTCTAATGTAGGTTCTAAAAATTGAAAACCTTTCCGGTTTTTGCGCGCAAAAAACAAAATTCGGGTTTCTGACTGAGTTAAATGTTTTTTTTAATTCTTTTTGAATGAGTGGCGCTTTACGTGGAAATTTTGAATTAAATAGGTAAACATTAACCCAGGCTGTGGGTCTCACATCCACTAATAGAAACTGACAGCCGATGTGGCGCAGTGGTTAGTATGCCTGCCTGCCACGCAAAGGTTCCGGGTTCAATTCCCGGTGGGGTCACTCACAAAGTTGATATTAATCGCTTTGTGAATTTGTTCCCAGTCTGGTTAGGACACTGCAGGCTGAACCACCTGATTGTCCGCAAGTAAGATGGTTCCGTGCTTCGGATGGGCACGTTAAGCCGTCGGTCCCGGTTGCTGTCTATGATGGCGGTCGTTACACAACCATGTCAGAGGCCTGCTACTTGCAGTAGGCGGTTGGAAAACTCTGACACCAGGGTTCATCGGGTTATTGAACGACAGGGTATCCCACACGTAAAAAAAAAGAATTGAAACTTTGTTTTTTTTTTAAGAATGCCTCTTTCAATTGTAACGTATAATTCCTTTGGATTTTTATCTTTTTTGACAATATTGACACGGCTACTTTCCAAGTATATTAACTGATCTATAATAGCGATGCGGCTGCCTTGCAAATACCGCAATCATTGGCAGAATAACCTTATTAAAAGAAGTTTTTAATTTATAATTTACGTTTATTGTTGTGTTTCAAAAATTTATGTTGTAATAAATAAACGATTACCTAAAACACTCCGCATTTAAATTCAAAGTGGCGACCATAATTATACGATTTACCTACCTACGACGACGCCAGACTAAAGTTGCATACAGTTTAAGAGTAGCTAGTTAGTCCTGAGTGAGGCTATTCATTCCTCTTTGAGAACTAGAGGGTAAATCACGGAAGTGTAAACGAGGCACGAGACTAGTCGTCAGTTTAGCAAAAAACCGACTTTACTGTAGAAGCTCTTACCTCATATTATTGTTAATTATTATAGTTCGAGAGCCCAGGGGGTAAGTGGCTATATCTCATAAGGTACCACGATAGGCTAGGTTTGGATCGTTAACCAAGACTTAAACAAGTCGTATGACCCAGGTCTGCCAGAGCCAATCCTGCCGAAACATAAAAATAATCGATATTTTTTGAAGATATTTTTTCGTAAAAATTATGTCATAAGGTACCACAATGAAAGTGCTGGCATCAGTTAACCATTGAAAAATTATGTAAAAAAAGCTTGGTCTGCCACTGCGTACCCTGCCGGAAGTGCTTGCCAGACCTCTCCAAAGATGCCCTTCCGACACCCCTAAACTATCTCATCGGGTACCACGACGCGACCACCACAACATAATAGCCAAGATCACTCTGACAATAGATCACAAGGTCTGCCAGGCCTAAACTTGCCGCATCCTAGTGTTTCAGACATTTGAAGTTGTAGGTCCAGTGTATGAAAAATGACCTATATCTTTTTCCCCCCGTGTTTGATTTTGATGGTGCCTTAATACGAAATGCTCTCCATAATGAGGAGCTTCGAGTCATATAGGACAGTTGGGTGGAGGTTTTCAGTATTGAACGCAATCCTGTCAAAAAGTTTGAAATGGAGGTTTGGTCTATGAAAACTGGCCTATATCTTATTCCCCGGTTTGATTTTGATGGCGCCTTAATATGAAATGCTCTCCATAACTAGGAGCTTTGAGTGATATAGGTCAGTGAGGAGGAGGGTCTCTGTATTGTACACAATCCTGTCAAAAGTGTGAAATTGTAGGTAAAGTGTATGAAAACTGGCCTATATCTTTTCCCCACTGGTTTGATTTTGATGGTGCCTTGGTATGAAATGCTCGTAATGATTAGGAGATTCGATTTGTATAGGTCAATTGGATAGAAGGTCTCTGTTCTGTGCACAATCCTCCTAAATATGAAAATATTCGATAACTTCTGCAGATTTTATCAGTTAAAATTGTCATATCATAAGGAACTCGAATAAAAGTGCTTGCATCAGCTTACCATTGACAAATTATGTTAAAAAAACTTGGTCTGCCACTGCGCACTCTGCCGGAAGTCCTTAAATGAGATAGGTTAGGGGTGTCGGAAGGGTATATTTGGAGGGGTCTCCCAAGGACTTCTGGCAGAGTGCGCAGTGGCAGACCAAGTTTTCTTAACTCAATTTATCAATGGTAAGCTGATGCCGGCACTTTTATTCAGGTACCTTATGATATGACAATATTAACGGCAAAAATCTGCAGAACATATCGAATATTTTCATGTTTAGCAGGATGGAGATTTTTTCCGTTAACATTGTCATTTCATAAGGTACCCGAATAACAGAGCCAGCATCAGCTTACCATTGATAAATTGAGTTAAGAAAACTTGGTCTGCCATTGCGTACTCTGCCAGAAGTCCTTGGGAGACCCCTCCAAATATACCCTTCCGACACCCCTAACCTATCTCATCTAAGGACTTCCGGCAGAGTGCGCAGTGGCAGACCAAGTTTTTTTAACATAATTTGTCAATGGTAAGCTGATGCAAGCACTTTTATTCGAGTTCCTTATGATATGACAATTTTAACTGATAAAATCTGCAGAAGTTATCGAATATTTTCATGTTTAGGAGGATTGTGCATAGAACAGAGACCTTCTATCCAATTGACCTATATAAATCGAATCTCCTAATCATTACGAGCATTTCATACCAAGACACCATCAAAATCAAACCAGTGGTTAGGTAGGGGTGAGATAGGTTAGGAGTGTCGGAAGGGTATATTTGGAGGGGTCTACCAAGGACTTTCGGCAGAGTGCGCAGTAGCAGACCGAGTTTTCTTAACATAATTTATCAATGGTAAGCTGATGCCGGCACTTTTATTCGGGTACCTTATGATATGACAATATTAACGGCAAAAATCTGCAGAACATATCGAATATTTTCATGTTTAGCAGGATTGAGATTTTTTCCGTTAACATTGTCATTTCATAAGGTACCCGAATAACAGAGCCAGCATCAGCTTACCATTGATAAATTGAGTTAAGAAAACTTGTGTGCCATTGCGCACTCTGCCAGAAGTCCTGGGAGACCCTCCAAATATACCCTTCCGACACCCTAACCTATCTCATCTAAGGACTTCCGGCAGAGTGCGCAGTGGCAGACCAAGTTTTTTTAACATAATTTGTCAATGGTAAGCTGATGCAAGCACTTTTATTCGAGTTCCTTATGATATGACAATTTTAACTGATAAAATCTGCAGAAGTTATCGAATATTTTCATATTTAGGAGGATTGTGCACAGAACAGAGACCTTCTATCCAATTGACCTATACAAATCGAATCTCCTAATCATTACGAGCATTTCATACCAAGGCACCATCAAAATCAAACCAGTGGGGGAAAAGATATAGGCCAGTTTTCATACACTTTACCTACAATTTCACACTTTTGACAGGATTGTGTACAATACAGAGACCCTCCTCCTCACTGACCTATATCACTCAAAGCTCCTAGTTATGGAGAGCATTTCATATTAAGGCGCCATCAAAATCAAACCCGGGGGGAATAAGATATAGGCCAGTTTTCATAGACCAAACCTCCATTTCAAACTTTTTGACAGGATTGCGTTCAATACTGAAACCCTCCACCCAACTGTCCTATATGACTCGAAGCTCCTCATTATGGAGAGCATTTCGTATTAAGGCACCATCAAAATCAAACACGGGGGGAAAAAAATATAGGTCATTTTTCATACACTGGACCTACAACTTCAAATGTCTGAAACACTAGGATGCGGCAAGTTTAGGCCTGGCAGACCTTGTGATCTATTGTCAGAGTGATCTTGGCTATTATGTTGTGGTGGTCGCGTCGTGGTACCCGATGAGATAGTTTAGGGGTGTCGGAAGGGCATCTTTGGAGAGGTCTGGCAAGCACTTCCGGCAGGGTACGCAGTGGCAGACCAAGCTTTTTTTACATAATTTTTCAATGGTTAACTGATGCCAGCACTTTCATTGTGGTACCTTATGACATAATTTTTACGAAAAAATATCTTCAAAAAATATCGATTATTTTTATGTTTCGGCAGGATTGGCTCTGGCAGACCTGGGTCATACGACTTGTTTAAGTCTTGGTTAACGATCCAAACCTAGCCTATCGTGGTACCTTATGAGATAGCCACTTACCCCCTGGGCTCTCGAACTATTATGTTTTAATGATATTTACTCAACATTATACAAAATCCCAGTAAAAAAAAACTTTTATTTTCCGATTTAGTCAAAACTTTTTTAAATCATTTTTTGACACTGTTGTTGTTTAGAGAGTGCCCATTCAAGTTTTTTAGTCTACAACTTTAAGATTTCAGTAGAGAACGAATTCCGGCTGAGATAACTAGGCATTTAAATCAAATGTCAGACAAGTAAAAAAAAAATTGTGGCTGGGGTTTTTTCAATATTTTTACGGCATCTTTTATCGATACTAAACTTACCCTGAAGCTATGGCACGCATTTAAATTAACACCCTGTATAAATATATTTTTTCTAAGTCTTTTAAAAAAGCAAAGTGGGGTGGTTAATGCATTCAACTTTGCACATCGAGCTAGACAGTTGAAAATCGGCATAAAGGTACTTCTTGAACTACTGATTGAAACTGAAGGTGATGCCAAGTGGAAACATTTGTTGTTATTAAATCTCACTCACATCGTACAACTCCCAGTTTCAGTCACTAGATCAAGAAGTACCTTTATGTCGATTTTCAACTTTCTAGTTTTAATCGCCGTGTGGTGCCGGCAGAGTAGAATAGCACCACCCCCTCTCTTCCCGTGGGGGTCGTAAGAGGTGACCGAGGGATAAACTCGACCCAAACAGCCAGGGCCAACCGTATGGTGGCGGTAAATCCACCACAAAAGCATTCCCAAGGAGGGTTGACGTCTGGTAGGCGGCCGGTCATAAAATTAAGCCAAATCCTTTGCAACACGATTTTGTGTTCAACAAAACGTGTTGCGCCGACCCCAAGTTATGGGATAAGGGCAGGAAGATGATGATAGTTTTAATCTTTGACACTGTCCTCCCAACATGGAAAACATAATATTATTATTTTTTATTGTATTTCAAATTACCTAAATACCAAATTTGTAAAACACTTCCAGTGTTAGGTACGTATACAATTTAGGAAAACTAGCAAAAATGTTTTTTTTGCTAATTTTTTTCTAATCCATTCTGCGGTGAAAATTTTGCAAGATTTCCTATAACGTATTTCATATTCTTTTCTTGACGATCACATTATGACGGACATTTATTTTAGTAACTGTAATTTAATTTTTAGAACCTGTAATAAACTAAACATCAAAGTAAAATAAACGTGATTACCTAAGCTATAAACGGAAAATAATTTGATCTCAGATTTCCTCCCATATTAATTGCCAAGTAAACATTATTGTTTCATTTAATTATTATAGCCTATTTGTAGCTTATACCTCATTAAACTGACTAATATACGTCCTTATTCTGTATTAAATTAACGACGAGGTGAGGTATAGTCAATACATAGTATACAGGATGTAAAAAAATCAACTGCAATTATTTTAAGGGGTAAATCAGCACATGAAACTAAACAACTTTCCCCAAGGAACAAAGGTCGAAATATGAAAAAAAAATTGGACCTGCCACACAAATTGACTCGGCCGGCTGGTACATTTTGCATGGGAGGTCCAATTTTTTTTCGTATTTCGACCTATGTTCCTTGGGGAAAGTTGTTCAGTTTCACGGGCTGATTCACCCCTTAAAATATTTGCAGTTAATTTTGTACACCTTATACAATGAAGTAGCTTATTGCTTTTCTCTGTTTGTCTGTCTGTCGTGGTGTTCGCTAACTTCTTCTAAACCACGCAACGGATTTTGATACGATTTTTGTAACAGATCATCACTGGCTTCATACGTCTGTGTCAGACGATTTATTCAGTGTCCGAGGCAAGATTTTCGTGGCTGTATAAGCCGATACGGGAGCGGCATGGCTTTTTGCACGCTCTCCACAGACACTGCGTTGCCTTGGACGCAATTATGGAAAACGCAGGGCTGCCCAGGACCTGCGACACCATAGAGTAATCGTTTTATTTGTAATCGAAAAATCATGCTAGACATGTATGTATTACATGCTAGAAAAACATCTTGTTCCCAAGTGCAACCGCTGGGTGGGTCACTAGTTCTGCATAAGTGTAACGATGTCGCTTGCGAGTCACATTTCGTCCATTTCCGCCGTAACCGTAACCGTAAACGTAAAATTCACGATGAAGTCGTTCACGGGGCTGTTACGTGGTTACGTTAGACTTTTGACGTTACAACGAACGTGACTATTTCTGTGTATGACGGTTGTAACCAAAGAAACATCTGTAACATTTTGTCAGAGTTTGAAAACAATATTGAAGTCTTCGTTAAACGTATCTAAAAGTCGGAATATTTTTTGTAAAAATCTGCTGAGTACTCTTATAGATACAGACTGCACTTCACATGGCTACAAAGTCAGAGAACCATGCATGGTTCTTAGCCAATTAACTTTTTAAATGAAATTAATAAACATTTTTACGCAGAAGAAGAGGAAGGCCTAAAAAAGTTTGGATGGATTGTATAAAAGACGATATGAAAAATAAAGGCGTAAGTGAGGATTTGACTGGTGATAGAGACCAATGGAAGAAAAAGACATGTTGCGCCGACCCCAAATAAATTGGGATAAGGGCAGGCAGATGATGATGATAATAAACATTTTTATTTATTTATAAATGAGGTGACACCGCGAAGTTTTGCATTTTTCTCAAAAACTGTTCATAAAAAACTGCAATGAACGCAAAACTCATTTACTAGTGACTTTTCGCTCCCTGCACTCAATAAAGATTTTTACTAGCACTTACTGAAATGGCTCCCACATAGCGCCAGATTTCTTCCTCCCTGGAATTGAATGAGCATTTTATAGCCAAATAAAACATAAAAGATTACGCGTATGTTGAGTTTGGTTTCGAGATATAATATTTTGATGACGTAATAAGGATGCACGTAGGTGGAAGAGTACCTTGTTGAGGCTAAGTTAAACTAGTGGCGCCCCCAAACTGAAAAAAAAACCCTGGCTGAATACGCTGGTCATCTG
Organism: Phthorimaea operculella; assembly: GCA_024500475.1. Classification (NCBI taxonomy): domain Eukaryota; kingdom Metazoa; phylum Arthropoda; class Insecta; order Lepidoptera; family Gelechiidae; genus Phthorimaea; species Phthorimaea operculella. The sequence goes on along the minus strand of JANFCV010000058.1, from coordinate 1,583,930 downwards.
GAAAACAATGTATCAATTAGCGACAAGACAATAACTAACTTTGAAGATTACTTATTCGGATCCAAGACGATGTTGAAAATATATCATATACATTACAATAATCTAGATCAATGAAAATTGCCATCGAAGTACTTCTTGAAGTACTGATCACATGTCCGCTCGGCACTACCCATAGTTTTGATCAGTAGGTCAAGAAGTACCTTCATGCCGATTTTCAGCTTTCTATCTCAATGCGTAAATTCGAGGACGCTAACCTCCCCACTATTACCGAGCTATAGTATAACGGATACAGGCTTAAAGAGCAGCTCATCAAAGTAAGGAAGTTGCCAAAAACAGCTTCCATTTGAATATCGAAATGAATTTGTGAAATGAAAGGAAATTTCTCAACTGCCAAGTGCCAATATTGAAAATTGAATTTCAATTTTAGTGAAATGCCTTTTCAGGGAAAGAGGATTTGCAAGCGATCTCTCAGATGTTCTCTCCCTTTGTTAAAATATTTGTGATTACGGAGAGTAATGGACGGTGTAACGAAAACTTTGCAGGTATGGTCAGACCATGAAATTGTACACTTTTTGGGGGCTATGATGGTCTTGTCTTGTTTAACGTATGTCATCCCTCTACTGTCTAGGCAGATTATGTTGATTAACAAGATAATTATTGGGCCTTCTATACCTACAAATGGACTCGATTCGGACGGCTGGGTACATTTTGTAAGAGAAGTACCTACCTAATTGTTTAATAGTTGTTTAGTTTCATGGACTGGTACACCCCTTAACATACCTATATGTAGTATTTTTTTTCATCCTATGTAAATTACGAGACAGCATAAATATGTTACGTTCTTTTCAATCGCGATTTGTTTTCATTCGGCCTCAAAAAGAATGGTAATCCAAACCACCACTATAGAAACTAATTTGCTATGAATACTTACATTGTACAGCTAAACTAGGATTGTCACTGTTACCAATAGGAAGTTAGTTAGCAGCAGGGATGTGAAAAAATAATCGATTATTTAAATAATCGATATTTCTTTGAAGAATATGATTTTAATCGAATAATTAAAAGAGTAGAAATAATCGATTAATTTAAAATCGATTATATTTTCAAAATTTCCGAAATTGCAGGAATCGTTTTTTTGCGCCTCTATTCTTTTACCAAACGTCTTGATTGATTATGCATGAATTTATAACACACTTCTTAAATTCGAATTAAGAGTTCGACTATTTGATAAAACTATCATATTTTTGATAAAATTAAGGTGCAAAACGAAAAAAAACGATTTTCATGAAAAATTTATCTTTTTTATATTAATCGGTTTATTTTTAATTAATTTTTTTGCGACTAGAAATAATCGATTATAAAAAAGACGATTTTTTATTACTCAAGTCACATCCCTAGTTGCCAGTAGACAATTGTGGAGATCCAAAGATAGTTTGCGGAACAGAATTCCTAACAAGTTCGATCCCCTGAAGTTTCAAGTGTCTGCTAAACAAGGTCTGGAGGGAGCGAAGATGTTTCAATCCAGTTAATAAGTTTACTTCTACCTTAGAGTATACAGGGTGTAAGGGACGGTGTAACGAAAACTTTGCAGGCGTGCTCAGACCATGAAACTGAACAACTTTTCCCATGGAATATATTATAGTGGTAAACGAAAAACAAATTCGGGCCTCTCATATAAATTGACGATTAGCTGACTGACTTTGTATGGTAAGTAAATATTTTTTTCATTTACCACCATAGTTCCAAGAAAGTTGTTCAGTTTCATGTTCTGAGCACGCTTGGAACGTTGTCGTAACGTTACACCCGGTATACGGGGTGTTAGGGACGGTGTAACGAAAACTTTGCAGGCGTGCTCAGACCATGAAACTGAACAACTTTTACTATGGAGCCAATGGTGGTAAACGAAAAAAAAATTCCGACCTCCCATACAAAGTCAGTCAGCTGGTCGTGAATTTTGTATGGGAGGTCGGAAAATTTTTTTCGTTTCCCACCATTGGCTCCATAGTAAAAGTTGTTCAGTTTCATGGTCTGAGCACGCCTGCAAAGTTTTCGGTATACCGTCCCTAACACCCTGTATAGGGGGAAATTTTACCAGTGACTCAGAAGCTGGTGATAAGGATTAACTTTCCCGGAACTTTTAGGTCGAACTATGAACATAATGGTCAAAATTTGGACCTCCCCTAGTAACTCAAATTAGCTAATCGGCAACTTTGTATGGGAGGTCCAAATTTTTTATCATATTTCGACCTATGTTCCTTGGGGAAAGTTGTTGCTTTTCTAAGCGGGAAACACACGGCAATTTCATTCATTATACACTTGTGCGAAAACATCTAAAAAGCGGTACACGGAATTAAGGCGATATGTCACATACATTTTTTACGGGTAACTACGCGACGTAACAACTTAAGGCTCTTATCCGATAAACAAATTGGCCGATCTGTCTTGTTGACAGCTGCCCGTGAGTAGTTGATGGAGGTTTCAGAGCAGGCAGGATTTGGTATAAGAAGCTGACGAAGAAAAAAATTCCGGCCTCCCATACAAAATTCAGGATCAGCTGACCGACTTTGTATGAGAGGTCGGTTTTTTTTTTTCGTTTCCTACCATTGGCTCCATAGTAAAAGTTGTTCAGTTTCATGGTCTGAGCACGTCTGCAAAGTTTTCGTTACACCGTCCCTTATACCCCGTATACAAATCATGCCTTTGTCCCTTGCTGGGTAAACAGGGTAAACGAATAACAAACGTAAAGTTACGGTCGATAGCCGCGTCTGACAAATATTTGAAGGTCGTTTCAGATATATAAGTCGTCTGTCACTATAGTCACAGGTTGTCAGCCTGTCGCCATGTCAGAGGCCTGCTACTTGTAGTAGGCGGTTGAAAAACTCTGACACCAAGGTTCACCGGGTCGTTGAACGACTCGGTGTCCAACACGAAGAGAGAGAGAGCCTGTCGCCTAAAATTATAATACTCATAAAAACCTCAAGTCCCTTAGTCGCCCACGGAAAAGAAATGGGATGATGCTATTCCAGCCAGCCAGCGTCACACGGAATGAGCCATGAGAACAAATATAACGACGTTACATCGTTTGTTACACGATAGTATTAAAAAAAAACTTGGTAACAATTCCGCTTGGTACCACCCAATTATTGATAAGTAGGTCAATAAGTACCTTCATGCAGATTTTGAGATTTATAGCTTGACGTGCAAAGTAGATGACGTTAACCTCCCTACTATTCCCACCACATGTCAAAAGTAAGGTCAAAAGTCTTAATCTCGTAATTACTTAACCATTTTGGCCTTTGCACTTTACCTACACCGAAATGAAAATTATAATATAACTGCTAATGAATGAGCCAAAAATTAGCACTATTTTGATATTCGAATAGGTACAATCTTGTTTTTGTAAAATTAATAATTTTCTCACTTACTTCACTCTCTCAGTTGGATAGCAAAAGCGCATTAACTAAAAATATAAAAAGCTTTTCAATTTCAGAGCGCTGGTTTCATATTGCAAAATGAGCTCCTTCCTAATATTGAAATACCCTTAATCCTCCTTTCACGATTTTTCCAAAGTAAAGAGATTTTCTTAGCGCTGCTACCCATTTGCCGTGTGATGCCGGCTTAGAATATCATTACCCCATATATTTTCTGTGGGTGTCGTAAGAAATGTCAAAATTTAAGAGTTGCTGTGTACATTGCAATTTTAGGCGACAGGCTGACAATTTCTAGCTTGATGTGCAAAGTTGAGGACGAGCCTCCCCACTATAATCTCTCTCTTCGAGTTCTCGATGAACCCGAGTGCTGTCTAAGCAATCATAGACAGCAACGGGGCCCGACGGGTTAACGTACCCTCTGAAGCAAGGAAGCATTTTTCTTTTCGGCCAATCAGGTGTTTCGGCCTGAAATGTCCTTAGCAGACTGGGATAGACAGAGATAACATATATTTATTCAATAAAAAGTAATAGGTATAAAAATAAATCAAAACTCCATAGCATAATATATAAAAAAAACACTTATTGACAAAGTGAACCCACCGAGAATTGAACCCGGTACCTTCTGCGTTTTTGACTTCTCTACTTGCGTGATGCGCAGTCATAATCTCTAGCCTGCAACATTAAGCGTCCAACTTTCCCGAGGATTAGGAATTAGGAGATACAAAAGCAGAATATAGCTCAAACTTAGCAACTTGAGGCCAGCAGAGTCTCGGTAATACCGTTCTGTCTGAGAAAGATTAAGTTTAACGCACAACATTGAAATTACTGCAGTCGGGTTTTGTTTTTACCCGACTGCCGTAGGAGGGTAATGTTTTTCGAGAGTAGATAGATAGATACATTCCAGCAAAAACGTATTGACATTAAAATAAAATGGAACTAAAAAAAATCATACTAAATTGTTGCCATACATAGTCAATGTTGCCATTTAATTTTGAAATTTCATACAAAGTGGCGCCCTCATTTTTTGTCTACTCTTTTTGCTGGACTGTAGATAGATTAACACTTTATTGCTTACATATATTTCAAAACAACAATACAGAAAACTTAGAGCTAGAAGTAAGCAAAGCTGGCCTTATCGCTTGCAGAGTACGTATTCTATAATACCTACTCGTAATAGGGTGAATTTTTACTAGTGACCGATAGCGATAAGGAACAACTTTCCCCAAGGAACATAGGTCGAAATACGAAAAATAATGTTGGACCTCCCATACAAAATTGCCGATCAGCTGATTTGAGTTACTATGGGAGGTAAAAATTTATTTTCGTAATTCGTCCTATGTTCCTATGGGAAAGTTGTTCCTTATCACCAGCCGATTCTGAGTTTTCGTTATCGGTCACTTGTAAAATTTCACCGTATAGATAAGAAGTTAAAACGGCTGGGCGGATTTTAACATGTGAGGTGTCTCGGCAGCGCGTGTGGCATTAGATGTAAAATCATTAAATTCAAGATGGCAGATTTTCATTTCAAAATACAACTTTGTACTTACCGCAGTCGGGTTTTCGTTTTTTAATACACCTGTTTGGTTCATAATTAGGCTTGTTTAAGTCGGGTATCAAATAGGACGCAGTTCTACATATTAAATACGTGTAATACGTCACGGAAACACAAACGCTTTTGGCACTACAATGTTTGCTGTTGCAACACGCCTGGAGGGTATTTCAACCAGCTACCAAAGAACATATAAGCCTTCCGCCATGGACGTATAAAAGGGCGGACAGAATGCCAGTTATGTCAAAACTGAATAACCGTAATGGCGGCGGATAAACTTGTGTGAGTGAATTAGGGTTGCCATAATAGGATTTTTTTACCAATATAACACAGATATTAATACGATAATATTGAATAATTCACTTGTCCCCATACACACATGTCCACATACATACATACATACATACATATTCACGCACATATACATATTCTTGAAATGAAGGAATGGTAAAAGTACCTTTCTTGGTACTGCATACACAATACAACGAAATCCTTTCTTTGTAGTATACATATCCTTGTTATCAAAATGTGTACCTACTGCAAATGACACTGTGAGGAACCCATTATTTGTTGCCATTGCAGTTCCTTATAATTTTAATCCAGTCATTTTCCAGACTTCATTTGTTTGAGAAAATCTAATCAAAATAATTAGGATAATATTACGGAATGATTAATATAAATGAAAATGAATTCATAAAACTACCCATCATCATCATCCTAAGCTCAAATAAACCCACCCACCCAATAATTACCCATACTTTGGGGAAATTTCTAACGTGAATATTGGCAACACCAGCCATCAGTCGATTTTTTTTCTTGACTTTTGGAGGCTAATTTAAATAATTTAAAACATGAAAATGAGTGATCAAATTATTAATTTATCTGTCAAACGTGATTCCCGAACTTTTATTCCTCCTATCACTGCGGTTTTTAGAAATTTTTACAACGCACGACATGATGTTTTGTTTTTGTTTATTTTGCAAAAGTCGGTAGGGTAGGCTGACGTTTGCGTTCAGAATGGCTGGTTTTGGTGTGAATGTGTGCGTGCGTTCTTGTACGTACAGCCAACTGGCTGACTTGGGGCTACACAGAGGTTTTATTAGCACGACTCTGTCCGCCCTTTTATACGTCCATGCCTACCGCCGTATTGGTTTATCGGTTTATGTGTAACATCAATATAGCGACTTCATTTTGGTATACTATGTATACCTATTGATTTGATATTATTTACTTGTACGAAATAGCAATATAGAGGACAAAAATACAACGTGTTACAGAGTGAACCAAAAGTTATAATATTTTTCATTATCGTCTATCGATGAAATATTTACATCACTAGTCTAGATCAGTAGCTTCAGCCTCGGAAGCAGGGAGTGCCACCTACAGGACTAGTGAGAACAGATCATGTACATAAATGGATGGCATCCATTGAGCAGAATATAACTGAAATCTGCACTATTGCAACAGAGAGCAAGCTGAACATGGACCAAAAGAGCAAAATACAACATTACTGCCGCAAAATTACCCAGGAAACTTCGCACATATTAATTGAATATCAAGCTGCAAAACAAAAAGCGATGACCAACTTTGTAGCACTGGAGGCCTCCCTAGAAAAAGAAGAAATAGCAGAGTGTTTGAATGAATTAAAGGAATGTCTTAAAGAGACACCCCAACCAAAACAGTCTACGCCCTCTTTTGCTGACATGGTAATAAAAGGAAGCAGTAACTCACTTATCCGAACAAATAGCCTAAATGCAGTAGCCGTCTACCCAGCCGACAAGAATAAAACCAGTGACGACACAAAGGAACTGCTCCAGAACCTTATTTGCCCTGAAACATTGAAGTTGCAACTTGGAGGTATACGTAAAATAAAAAATGGGGGAGTAATAATAAGTGCAGATAAAAAAGGCGATATTGACAAGCTGAAAGAGACGGTGAAATCATTCTCATCAAAACTTACCATTGACGAGCCCCGAAAAAGAAGACCTAGAATAATAGTCATTGGTGTGCCCACAGCTATGGCCGAAAAGGAAGTATTTGAATGTATTTTTAAACAGAACCTTAGTGAAAAAATGCCGACTTTAACTCTAGAAAAATTCTTGCTGGAGACAAAACTCAGCCATAAATCTGGTAAGAAAGGATTCGAGACCACCAACTATATTTTAGAAGTGTCAGCAGAAATACGTAAAGCCCTCATCATACAAAATCGAGCGTATATAAATTGGTCTTCCTGTCCAATAAGAGACTTTACGCTGGTCACGCGCTGTTTTCAATGCCAGAAGTACGGTCACGCTGCCAAATTCTGTAGAGAAGAAAAACCTACTTGTGGCCATTGTGGTGAATTAGGTCATCAAATCAAGACCTGTGGAAAACAGAATGATGCACCGAAGTGTGCTACATGTCTGCACTTTAAAAAGCCGTGTCAACATAAAACGGGTGACTTGGAGTGCCCAGCCAGGAAAAATGCCGAGGTTGCGTACATTAACTCTTACTTTGGGTTTACTTTGGTTTTACTTTATTTTTAGCAGATTATTATTACAGAATATATTCATGTGGACATAGTGGCGTTACTTAATTTTCGGTCTTTGACATAGTTTTAAGTTGTGTTGTGTTAATTTGTAAAATAAGCAAATTTTCTGATCAGTATTTTATTTTTGTCGCGTCCGAACATTATGCTGTATTTGCAATACAAACTAAAATGTTAATCTAGGTCACTAATTGCACGCATGATGATTATTGATATTTGCACTAGTAAGTTATTTATTAGTTTTAGATATTATATAGTATAATTTATTTAAGTTTATTTACTTTGTATAGTATAATAGTTTTTCATTATAAACAATAGTTATAACGGCTATCCATTTACCTAAGATACAGGAATTCTAATTCTTAGTTTAGGAAATGGTCAAGCCTTTTAACTATTTCATACTATTAGTAATTAAGTTTATTGAATAAAGACATTATCTTATCTTATCTATCTTATCTTATCTAGCTACACTATTTGCTGAACAAATTTCGATTTGGTATACATTGCTGGTTGACTTGAGTTTCTTATAATGCAATGATAACATCCTTGTAATAGCCAGAAATCTGAACTAAAATGCGATGCGCCGCGTCGGCAACTTAATTTGAACTTTTAATTGTCTTTAAATGAGTACTGCAATGCCACGATTAAAATTGAATGTCTATGATGATGATGATAATGATATTTTTGTAATTTTTAAAACCGACACAACTGCTATTTGTTTTATTAATTGACTTTTTATAACAGACCTTTCCACTCCCTTTCGTATTTATTTAATACTCATTCAGTAACACAGGGTATACATACTACATAGTACTTAGGTACAACCAAAATGCAACGCAACGCAGCCCAGAATTTGCAAGTTTAATAAAGGAACGTGCCGGAGCCGAGAATGACCCAGAAATTATGCGAGAGAGCCTCGGAAGCACCCCTAAGGGCACTACCCTGTCAAAAATACCTAGGCATGTAGGTAGGTAAGTACAACACGATAAACATGATATTCTAAATACGTACAATATGTTTGCGGGGCAGGCAAAGCAATAACGGCCATAAAAAAAATACTTAAATTGAGTGTGTGTTCTGTGCTCTGCTCTTACTTTTTTCTCCTTACGTACGGACTTGCCTATTTCTTGTGTCCAATTTCAACCCATCTACCAACATTTGTTTGACTTTTATTTTTATTCCCGTCCGTAAATTGTGAATATTGTTTTGTTTGAAAAGTGTTTTATTTGAAGTAATTTCAAAGGTAGTTTAATTATTGATCAAAATATATGTGTTCACTGAAACAATTGAATAAAACGAGCTTTTTCAGCTTCGGGGCTGAAATCGGATTATAAACTCGAAGTACCTAACTTAAAGCGTAGGCAGGTATCTAAGCTAATCTGTGTTTGAAACAAAATTATATTGCACAAATTAGCAGATCTATAACAAAGCAAATTTATTCAATAAAAATCAATAAAACATGTCAATATCTTAAAAACTAAACTAACACTACATCTTAAAACTAGTCAAACAGCCCGCCTTTTATCAAACCGGGTGCAAAGGTCCCCATAACGCTCGCAGCGTTACCGCGTTGAATCGCTATGGCCAACCTCTGCACCAGGTAAGAACCAGCGCGGGGGTCACCAGCTTTTTCTCTTATCCTGCTGCCTAGCTCTTCCACAAAACATTTTGCCTCCCTGCACCAGCATCCGGCCGTTTCCACAGCAAAAATTAGCAGATTGGTAAGATGATGAAATGTAAGTAAAAATTTATAAAGTAAGGTCCTTCATAGACGTGAGCATTTTTTTACCCGATTGTATCAAAAAGAGCTCATGTTTTTCGAAAGTATGTTTGTGTGTGTGTGGATAGGTAAATTATTTTTCTCGAGCTACAGGCAAACAGCCAGACGGATGTTAAAATAATATGAGGTGTAGTTAGATTCGATAGTGTCAGCGTGAGTGACATCTGCCTGTGTAAATTTTCGTACCTTCAAAATGGCAGATTACTAACGTAAAATGTATATTACTGTTTTTTAATAATCAGGCTTGTTAACCTCAATCATCCCATGACGGGAGAACGTCAAACTGTTAGCCCTGTATAATTTGTTTTACAAAACCTATTTCACCATATCTCTCGTCAATACATGGGACTTGTCAGGTTAATACTCAGGGGAACGATCGAAGTCTGCAATCCAATAATTATACTGTAACTAAATAATAGAGAATTTTCAGAAAGATACTTTGCCTCTTTTTCGATCATTTATACCTATACTCTAGGGTTGCCACTTTTTCTCTCTGAATTTTTGAAACGAAGTACCGATGATGATGATGACTTTGATGATGCTTTAGGGTAAAGTACGGATAGATGCGCCGTTGGGATAGTTACGCAGGTTTCGAAAACACTATGTTCTAGTGAATTTCAGCACTATTGCTCGTTAAAACATAGTAGTCTTCCTCCTAAAAACCCAAGTACCACGTTAATTATTGGAGTAATTGCACAATTTACGCCAGTTTAAGCAAAAATCTTCGGTAGCGTGGTCAAACCGGGCGTCGAAATTATTTTAGCACATTTTGTTTTTCGGGTATCTTTTCTCACGATTGTAGAATCGCTCTCATTTTTATTTCCTCATATGCACTACTTTGTAAAGTATGTGCCCATTTATTAATTATTCCAAAATATCAAATCATTATTTTTTTAATTAAATGCGCAACTATCCGTACCAAAAAGGATATTTGCGCAGGTTTTTTGGACGGATAGTTGCGCTTTGGGGGATAGTTGCGCAGATTGATATTTTTGTTTATTTTAGATGTTGCAGATGGATAAAATGCTTCTAAATTACAGTCTAGATATGGACGTTGTTCAACATACATTTTTGTGCTACTACGCGTTGATACAATTTTTTTACTGAAATAATGACTTAGCACTCAATAACTTTAGAAATAGTAATAATATTAAGGTTCGGAGGCCTATTCGATTTTTAAAATAAGTATTTAATCAAATTAATTTCAAATAAGTTTGATTTCAATAAAGTACAAACTTCATAGTAAGTCACCTAGGTAATCTTCAAAGCGCAAGTATCCCCCCATGATTTTTTAGTGCTGCGCAACTATCCGTGCGGGTGCGCGACTATCCCTTTTTCAAGAGGTTAAATAAAACTGGATTTACAACAAAACAATAAAAATTAAATTCATGAATTAGGGCTTTAATGAAAGATTAAAGATCAATCCTTTAATCTGTAAAGATAATTTTGTAAATAAGTTCTTAATTATTGAGTTATAGAGCATTTTCCAAAAGGTGCGCATCTATCCGTACTTTACCCTACAGATGGCTCACTTAGTAATAGCGACGATTTTGACACTTAGTGACTTTAACTGGAAATAACTGGAATCTCAGGGACACTCAAGGTAATTAAGAAGATGGTTGTCACAAACGTCATATTTCTTGGATTAAAATTGGCTCTGAATCATAAAAATATCGTTCTTGTATCAGAGTTTGCTGTTTGATATTCTTATACCTACTTTGAGATTTTTGACAATAGCAAGCTAGGCTATGTAACAAGAGACGATCGCAAAAATTCTGAAAAGGGTCAAGCGAACCTTCTGTAAACTCTCTATTTTGTGGTAATACTTTATGTTAACACTCAGGGGGACGATCGAACGGCTACAATCCAATAATCATACTGTATACGTGTTTCGACAACACAATCCTGTTACGATGATTGATTGCCTTCCGCAAGGGAACATTGATCATTATATTATAAGCTAGTATACCTATAGCCTGAAATTTTACTAGTGACCGATAGCTTAAAACGAGGTCTAGTCATGAACAACTTTCCCCATGGAGCATAGGTTGAATATGAAAAAACAATTTGGGCCTCCCTTAGCAGGTAACTCGAATCAGCCGATCAACAATTTTGCATGGGAGGACCGACTTTTTAATCATTCTTGGGAAAAGTTGTCCCTCATCATCACCAGCCCATCCTCCGTTATCGGACACTATAGTCTAAGCTCCCGTCGACCAAGTCTTACCTCATAGGTCTACCGCACGGACGTATACTGTAGCGATAGATACCACTTAGGAGGTCAGGAAAATACTGGGTTGCCATCTCCTAACCTGGAGGAAACTTTTTTATTCGAGTTGGAAAATGCAAAAAAAGTCCAAAAATTATCTCATATTTCTACCGCTCCAAACGTTTACCTACCTAAAGAGACTCCTTTTGAGATGAGAATGCGCTAGGGTTGCCAGCTCCAATCCTGGCAGGTTCCAAGGTCAGCCACATTTTATGAGGCCCAAAAATGGAGTTTTTTACCTCATCTTTCTACCGGACGAAATTAGTGTCAATCGATAGCTCTAAGCATGCCATTGACAAATATATAGGGTTGCCTGCTATCAGCCTGGCAGGAACTCTGGTAAACCCCCTCAAAGAAACGACGGTAAAATCTTCAAACAAAGAAAAAGTCATGAAAACCACTAAGATTCCAGCAAAACTTAATGTAAACTGCGCCATAGAGTTACAATCTGTTGTGTGGGACACTGCGTCGACGAACGACCAGACGGAACCTGGTGTTTTCAAAGCATCTCTAATTAGGAAGTACAAAGCAGGCCACTGACAGGCCTTACCTTTCTTGCAACCAAACAAAATTTATGCCAATCGATACCCCTAGGTATGCCATTTATAAATATATAGGGTTGCCTGCTATCAGCCTGGTAGCATCCCTGGTAGACCCAGTCAAATGAACGCAGGTAAAATGTTCAAACCCATAAAAACTTGTGTTACACTGCTAAGATGTCTTGCTACCAAACTAAATTAGTGCCAATCGATAACCCTAGATATGACATTGATGAATATATAGGGTTGCCTGCTATCAGCCTGACAGTATCCCTAGTATACCTCCTCAAACAAACGTTGGTTTAATCTTCAAACCAAGAAAAACTTACGTAACACTGCCAAGATATTTTGCTACCGAACAAAATTAGTGTCAATCGATAGCTCTAGGCATGCCACTGATGAAAATATAGGGTTGCCTGCTATCAGCTTGGAAGTTTTCCTGGTATACCCCCTAAAACGAACGGTGGTAAAATCTTCAAACCAAGAAAAACTTATGTAAAACTGCTAAGATATCTTGCTACCGAACAAAATCAGTGCCAATCGATAGCGCTAGGTATACCGTTTATGAATTTATAGGGTTGCCTGCTAACAGCCTGGCAGTTTCCCTGGTAGACTCCGTCAAATGAACGCAGGTAAACTATTCAAACCCAGAAAAACTTGTGTAAGACTGCTAAGATGTCTTGCTACCAAACAAAATTAGTGCCAATCGATAGTCCTAGACATGTCATTGATGAATACATAGGGTTGCCTGCTATCAGCTTGGCAGTATCAGCAGTATACCCCCTCAAACGAACGCAAGATTTAACCAGCGTTCGTTTGAGGGATACCCAGGGTATACCAGGGATACTGCCAAGCTGATAGCAGGCAACCCTATGTATTCATCAATGACATGTCTAGGACTATCGATTGGCACTAATTTTGTTTGGTTGCAAGAAAGGTAAGGCCTGTCAGTGGCCTGCTTTGTACTTCCTAATTAGAGATGCTTTGAAAACACCAGGTTCCGTCTGGTCGTTCGTCGACGCAGTGTCCCACACAACAGATTGTAACTCTATGGCGCAGTTTACATTAAGTTTTGCTGGAATCTTAGTGGTTTTCATGACTTTTTCTTTGTTTGAAGATTTTACCGTCGTTTCTATGAGGGTTTACCAGAGTTCCTGCCAGGCTGATAGCAGGCAACCTATATTTGTCAATGGCATGCTTAGAGCTATCGATTGACACTTTCGTCCGGTAGAAAGATGAGGTAAAACTCCATTTTGGGCCTCATAAAATGTGGCTGACCTTGGAACCTGCCAGGATTGGAGCTGGCAACCCTAGCGCATTCTCATCTCAAAAGGAGTCTCTTTAGGTAGGTAAACGTTTGGAGCGGTAGAAATATGAGATAATTTTTGGACTTTTTTTGCATTTTCCAACTCGAATAAAAAAGTTTCCTCCAGGTTAGGAGATGGCAACCCAGTATTTTCCTGACCTCCTAAGTGGTATCTATCGCTACAGTATACGTCCGTGCGGTAGACCTATGAGGTAAGACTTGGTCGACGGGAGCTTAGACTACTAGTAAAATTTCACTCTATAGCTATCTGTGTATTATTTGCCGTGTGGTAGCGGCTAAAAATTCTGCTATCCCTATTCTACTCAGGGTGTTTCGTAAAAGGCGACGTAGAGTTTTTGACCCTGGCTGCAATATCTGCTGACTATGTTCAACCGTAAAAAGGCGGTAATAGCATTCCCAAAGAGTTGTTAAGAGTAGTTAAACAAAACATGTTGCGCCGACCCCAAGCAATTGGGATAAGGCAGGGAGATGATGAGCTATCCTATGTATTACTCTAAGCTGACGTCACGATTAACGTTCCGCCAAAATCACGCCCTTGATCGATGGTTCGCTAAAAGAGAGATTAATGTTTTTTATATCTGTTTCCAGGTGAATTTCGCTGCATACAACATTTTTTTGCTGTTAAAAAAAGGTGATAGCTTGACAAGCTATACAGGATGTAACGAACATTCCTCCTAATACTGATAAGGACTGAAAACATTCGGTATACTTAAGGTCTTTACGCAAACGGTAACTGAACGGAAAGTTTTTATTCCCTTTTCACTTGGAAACCGACATTTTAAAATCAGTAGAGACGCGTAGGGGCTATCTTCACAGATGAGACGTGCGACGCGGGATATCAAATGACATCTGTCAGACAAGTGATCGTAAGCCGTCATAGATGCGACGCGCGTGTAGACAGCGTCTATTCTGTTTATATGGAAACGGTTTCATGCATCGCGATTTTGCATGTCTTGGCTGTGGAGCTAGCGCCGATCAATTGGGTTTATTTTTGTACAGGTTAAAAAATATGCTTCTACTTTCTAAAGTTCATGTCAGAATAATCTTGGCTAAGATTTACGAAGATAAAACCCTGAGACCAAAAACATTCAGAATCCATTTAAATTTTCATTCAAATGTAATATTATTTACCTCAATTCAACAAAATGCGTTCTGTTGTCTCTTTGGGCGTCTAATTTACAAATTAAATTACCAGCTGTCTAGTTATTTCTTTACTTAGAGTGTTAATAAGCAAGCTATAGTGCGTTTTGTTTTATCAAATACCTACATAGTTCCTCTGGCGTCATGTTAGTAGCATTGGAAATGGGCGCCTTCTTAATTCGGACTATGAATTAAAAAACCTATAAAATTCGCCTTTTGCGTTTCTCTACCATGGAAATTGTTAACTCGTAGACAAGTTTCTACGGCTACAATGAAATTTCTATTGCATTCAGTCAGAGACAAGTTGAAACATTTCGGAACCGGGTTAAGGGAAGTGTGCCACCTAAATTGAGATAATTTATCCGTGTCGAGGACTGAATGGGTGACATCCTCGTGACATCACTTCTGATTTCTGAGAGTAAGTATAGTGTGTTTCATCAAATAGTTCCTCTGGCGTTATGTTGGTAGCATTGGAAATGGGCGCCTACTTAAATCGGACGGATTGTACGGCGGACATAATTGTACGTGCGGCTCAATTATGGTCGCCGTATAACACATCCGAATTGAAAAGCGCTTATTTCCAATGCTACCAACATGACGCCAGAGAAACTATTTGATGGAACGCACTCTATAGTGAGAGAGTGTGTCGCCCCGCGCCATACTGTCAAGTGTAAGCAGTAGTTCCATAGATGACTACGTCAAATATATGAGAAGTAATAGAGATTCAATAGTGTTGTCACTGGCGTTATGCTACTGATAGACTGTTATGTTCATGGTTGTGCCACTCGTTCACAGTTGATTAGGCGCACTGTATAGCTTGCTTTTATTATATACTCTAAGTTTCTTTTATAATAGCAAAATCGTGTTTTGCAAAATGAATGCATCTGTGGATTTCTAAACAACACGATTCGAATAAATTTCTATTTCTATTGAGTTTTGTTAAATAGATTTAGTAATTCAATATTAACAGTAACTTTACAGCTACTTTTTTGAACATTGTATTTTGTGTTTTTTCACCAACTCAAAATCACATTAACTGCATGTCAAATTTAATATTTCATAGCAATGTCGAAGCCAAAATGTTTTTCAAGCTAATCAAATCCTGCATGCACGGCTTCCCTGTAAAATTAGTTTCCATGCTGGTTTATTCCAAAAACGGCAAGCTGTTTCAAGCGCATGCACGTAACACATTTTGAAAATGGCTGGAACGAAATGTAAATTAATTTTCTACTACTGTTGTCCATTTTAATTCGCCATCTGTTGGAATAGAATATGACTGGAAATTTCGTGATCGTGATCAATTAAGCGATTGAAAAAAATTTACAACCGCCTTTTACAAGTAGGTAACAAGCAAGCTTCTGACATGGTTGATCATAATAAATAGCAACTAGGTATCTTCTTTTTCGGACAATCAGGTGGCACAGCCTGCAATGTCCTTACCATACTGGGAACAAGTTCATAAAATGATAAATATATAAATTTTAGTGATATTTAGGAAACACAATAATTTGAATAGACGAACTTTTCTCATGAACATATACCTACTTATCTTCAGCCCATGTGTTGTAAGAGTATTCATAACTTAACTATATTAATTACCCACTTATAAGCTGTTGGTCCCTAAAATCTTTATGTAGACTGTAGAGTATTACAGGTAGGTAAGTCCTCGCAGAGTGCTAAGTCTAATACAAACAAACATGGTTGTTCATCCAGTGGCCCTCTAGCCACAAAACAAAGACTACAGAAGGTTCACTCGACCCCCTTTAGGATTTTTGCGACTGTCAATTGTTACATAGCCAGGGTTGCGACTGTCAAAAATCTCACAGTAGAAGAATATCAAACAAAACAGCTAAATCTGATACAAGAACGTCATCTGATTCTGAGCCAATTTTAATCCAAGAAATTTGACGTTCGTGGCAACCATCTTTTTAGTTACCTTGAGTTCCCCTGAGAATAAGCGTCAAAATCGTCGCTAGTACTAAGTGAGCCATTTGTATAGGCGCCCCGCGCGCTGTTTCCCTAATTTGTGGATATAGTGTCACAAGTAAGTCCTCACAGAGTGCTAAGTCTAGTACAAACACACACTCAGTTCAATGTTTGTACATCCAGTGGCCCCCCAGTGATATACAGGGTGGAGGTGTAATGTCCTTACACACACACAAACACACACAAAATTACACAAGGGACATACGAGATGCGTATTTAGAAATACATACCTCATTACATTGCGTATAACCTTGAGCTGACCGTGAACCGAAAATATTTCACCGTAAATAAATTGTAAAACAAGGCAATCAGGTTTTATTTCAATGTGTCTTTATTGAATCAACGAATTATAACTAATACATTTTTAAGGCTGCTTTTGTACTAAACAAAACCGTTTCTTTAGACCTCCCATCTTCACCATTTAGTACCGCTAGACTAGAGCGCGTCTAACGCTACGCTTGCCAAAGCATGTGAAATAAAATAGGGTTTATAAGGATTCCCACTGAAATAATCATAAAAATGTGGAGCCGGCTTAGCTCCCATGTCTTTCCCGTGGATGTCGTAAGAAGCGACTAAGGAAGGGATCTGAGAGTTGATGTGTATTACAATTTTTGTCACTATGTAAGCACACATTAGAGAGACGGTGCGCTGAGCGCCTTTACAGATGGCTCACTCAATACTAGCGACGATTTTGACGCGTACTACCGGAATCTCAGGGGAAGTCAAGGTAACTAAGAAGGCGGTTGACACGAACGTCATATTTCTTGGATTTAAAATTAGCTCAGAATCATTTGTCGTTGCTTATCGGGCTTTGCTGTTTTGATGTTTTTATACTTTGATATTTTTGACAGTAGCAACTCTGCCTATGTAACAAGTGCCAATCGCGAAAATCCGAAATAGGCCCGAGTGAACCTTCTGTAAACTCTCCATTTTATGATGTAAGTATGTGTACATGGTTTCCAAAATACGCATCTCAGCAAACCTGCGCCGTGTTCCAAACAAAGGGGTATTTCATCTTGCGTATAATTATAATATTTGTGAGACCTTTACTGAGGTCGTTAAGCGTAATTGTTGGTAAATTAAGATAAATATCCTCACTCAGTACCTACAACCCTTTTGTTTCTGAGGAATTGTAAGGAGACGAAATAATACATAACAATATTTTATCTACACTCATTTCGTAATATTCGTTTTACAGAATCAAAAGTAGGTACTTAATGAACTGCTTTAAGAAATATGCGGAGGTTTGAATTATTTTTCATAGTTGTTCTTGTAGAGTGTAGATAAAATAGTGTACGCAACTGCATAATATAATTAATTAGGCTTTAGAATGCTCGTGTCAAACTATTATCACACTCCGCTGCGCCTCGTGTGATAAACAGACACTCTCATCCTAAAGCCTCTCATTATAAGGCAATTGCATAAACTACTATTGTAGTTATACGTGGCAATAAATACTTTCTACAGATGTCGCTGAATCGTCGCTTGGAGACGAGCATCAAGAGATTGAGAATTTGGCATTCATCAACCGGTGCAGAGTTAGCTCAGTGAGAGAGCGGTGGGGCGTTAACCCAGGCGGCCCGGGTTCGATCCCCGGTCGATGCATGTCATTTTTTCTATTTCTTATTTTCATTAATTCAAAATCCCAATAGAATATTTTGTAGGTGGATTTGCCGTGAGATGCCGGCTGAGTAGCAACAGCATTTTGACCATTGAGTGTCGTAAAAAGGAAATGGGCAGATCAAAATCGTCGCTAGTACTGAGTGAGCCATTTTGTAGTAAAATATTTTTTTGCCCTGGTTGACCTTACCAATTTCGAATAAGTCCTCCATTCGGACAGGAGCTTCAAATCACTCCCCCGGGCTCCGCCCAGGGAATTTCGCTTGTCACGTTTCATGACAGTTTAACATGTACAGTTGTCATCGAGTTAGGGCGCACCGGTTTGCAACTGTTTCATACAAACTTATTCATTACTCCCAGAGGACGTAGGTGGAGAGTGATTTGTGGGTACTTGAATGTTTGAATTGATGTATTGTGTGATTGCCTATCAAAGTTACAGTAAAACCACAAAATGGAGAATTAACAGAAGGTTCACTCGACCATATTCAGGATTTTTGCGGTTGGCATTTGTTACATAGCCAGGGTTGCTACTGTCAAAAATTGCAAAGTATAAGAATTTCAAAACAGTAAAATCTGATACAAGAATGTCATATTACTCAAAGTAAATTTCAATTCAAGAAATATGACTTTCGTGGCAACCATCTTATTAGTTACCTTGAGTTCCCCTGAGATTCCAGTTTTTTCAAGTCAGTTAGCGTCAAAATCGTCGCTAGTACTGAGTGAGCCATTTTGTTGTAAAATGTTCATTTTGACCTAATTAACCTTATCGTTCTCGGAAAAGTCATCTATTCGGTCATGATATGTTCAAATCACTCCCCCGGGCTCCGCCCAGGGAATTTCGCTCGTCACGTTTCATGACAGTTTAACCCCTCTTACCAGTTGTTATCGAGTTACGGCACCGCACCAGTTCGCAACTGTTTCATACAAACTTATTCATCACTCCCAGAGGACGTAGATGGAGAGTGATTTGTGGGTACTTGAATGTTTGAATTGATGTGTTGTGTAATTACCTATCAAAGTTACAGTAAAACCACAAAATAGAGAGTTTACAGAAGGTTCACTCGACCATATTCATGATTTTTGCGAATGGCATTTGTTACATAGCCAGGGTTGCTACTGTCAAAAATCTCTAAGTATATGAATATCAAGCATCCATGCAAGCATCTGATACAGGAATGTCATATGAATCTGAGCCAATTTTAATCCAAGAAATATTAAGTTCATGGCAATATTAAGTTCAAGTTCCTTCCTCACTCCTTCTATGAAATCCTCCACTCATATCTCGACGGAAGAATTTTTCAAGTCAAGGAAGGGGACACACTCTCCGGATTCTATGATATCGAGGCGGGATTGCCACAAGGATCGGTTCTTGGACCAATACTATACTCAATCTTCACCTCCAACTTATCCCAGACAAACGGCGTGACGATAGCTACGTACGCCGACGATACAGCAATCCTAGCAACAAGCGAAAGTCCAAATGCTGCCTCTGAAATGCTACAGAAAGGCCTTGATGACGTCCATGATTGGCTGGAACAATGGAGAATAAGAGCCAGTGCTACAAAATCTGCCCAAGTGACCTTCACACTAAGAAGAGAAACCTGTCCTCCGGTTAAACTAGGAGAGAAAGAGCTCCCACACAACGACTGTGTTAAGTACCTGGGAATCCACCTAGACAGAAGACTCACCTGGAGAAACAAAGAGAGATCAAGAACTTGAAATTCAGAAGTTTGTATTGGCTACTGGAAAGAAACTCCAAGCTGTCAGTTGACAACAAACTACTCATCTACAAGGCCGTTCTGAAACCAATATGGTGCTATGGTATCCAGCTCTGGGGGACCGCCTGTAAATTCAACCTAAGCATTATTCAGAGATGCCAAAACGCTATATTGAGAAAGCTTTCAAACGCCCCATGGTTCATTAAAATAACAGAACTACATGAGCACCTTGAGATCAATACTGTTACTGAAGAGATCAAACTGCACTCCATGAGATACAAAGAAAGGCTCTTACATCATCCCAACACACTAGCGGTCCAGCTAACTGAGCCTCATTTCAATAGACGTCTGAAAAGGCGTGAAGTAATGGAACTTGCCAACTAGTGTACTACTACCACTTAGATGAAGAGAGGTTGTCAATGGAGGACCAACTCTGAACGCCAATGAAGCCCATATCATCTGCTCATAGTTTGAGGACTGATTGCAGATTTCAAAATAGAATAGAAAAAAAAAAAAGTTCATGGCAGCCATCTTCTTAGTTACCTTAAGTTCCCCTGAGATTCCAGTTAAAGGCAGTTAGCGTCAAAATCGTCGTTAGTACTGAAAGAGCCATTTGTAGATAGGCGCCCCGCATGCCTTCACGGTTGTTCACAACACTTAAATTATTGTTTAAAACGGGATTATTACCGCGATTAGTACGAGTCTACTCTAGTAGTCTACTCGTGACCATGGAGCGTGCAATCGCTCCGAAATATCGAGGTGACCTGGTTGACCTTAGCATTTTAGGAACAGTCGTCTATTCGGACAGGAGGTTCAAATCACTCCCCCGGACTCCGCCCAGGGAATTTCGCTTGTCACGTTTCATGACAGTTCAACCCCTCGTACACTTGTTATTGAGTTACAGCGGCCGCAACAGTTCGCAACTGTTTCTGTTTAGTTTCGTATCAAATACGCGCGGTGCGATTTGCGTCTCGAGCCACTTCTTTTTGAGCGGACGGCGCTGGCAACACTGTTTGTCCTTGTCCCGTCCTCTGCCGTGCGCTCGCGTCGTTGATGCGAATTTTAATTATAAATGGTGTAATTTAGTGTGCTTTCGGTTTTCTCGTGTGGTTTTTCCCTGTTCGGTGGGGAAGTGAACCAAGTGGATTTGGTTCCGGCGCTTTGATTGAGAATCACGCGGCCGCCGGCAAAATATAACCTCACTTTTCGTCGCTCGCGTCGCGGCTGCCGATAGCCACATATTTTTAATTGTTTTCTTGATTGGGGGCCAACGGGGCCGATTTCTCATTCGGAGAGAAATCTTTTAGTTATTTTTGTGTTAAAAACATTATTTGATATCGAACTGTGAACTATAGTGAACATTGGAGGAAAGAATTTCGAGAACAAGCGGATGTTCCAGTGCAGTGAGTTTAGGTTATTCTCTATTCCTGTGCTCCTCAAATATCCTGAATACCTGATTCCTGTCATACCTAGACTCACAAAGAAGCAGCGTCATAATTCGCACGGTAAGCAATTCGCTGTTAGGTTCTGTATTGCAGTGATTTAGCAACATTACGTGGAGGTCACCACCCTGATGACCTTTGGTACAACCGGAACTTGGTACATATATTTTAGACATGAGCTGCGATAGTGCGGTGGAATATTAGTCATATTGTAGGAAATTAAGGGCCGTTGCAGACGGATCCCAGAATTTCTCGGCCGGAAACTTTCCGGAACGAAAATTTTCTCATTAAATTTATTTTATTTAGCTATAGTAAAAAGCACTACGAATCGTAGTCAAATGTTGTTCCGAGGCTGATCGACCATTTAGTTTTAGATTTTAAGATAACTTTAATTTGCTTCCACTGCGCTAAGATCAGCTTCGGAATCAAACAGTTTCATACAAACTTATTCATTACTCCCAGAGGACGTAGGTGAAGAGTGATTTGTAGGTACTTGAATGTTTGAATTGATGTATTGTGTAATTGCCTTTCAAAGTTACAGTAAAACCACAAAAAAGAGAGCTTACAGAAGGTTCCTTCGACCCTATTCAGGATTTTTGCGATTGGCATTTGTTAGCCAGGGTTGCTACTGTCAAACATCTCAGGGTATAAGAATATCAAAACAGAAAAATCTCATACAAGAATGTCATATGAATCTGAGCCAAAAGAAATATGACGTTCGTGGCAACCATCTTCTTAGTTACCTTGTGTTTTCCTAAGATTCCAGTTTTTTTCCAGTTAAAGGCAGTTAGCGTCAAAATCGTCGCTAGTACTGAGTCAGCCATCTGTGTAGGCGCCCCGTGCGCCGCCGTGTCCCTAATTTGTTATTTATCATTTTGACCTCATTTGACCTTAGCGTTTTCGGAAAAGTCGTCCATTCGGACAGGAGGTTCAAATCACTCCCCCGGGCTCCGCCCAGGGAATTTCGCTTGTCACGTTTCATGACAGTTTAACCCCTCGTACACTTGTTATCGAGTTACGGGCCGCTCCAGTTCGCAACTGTTTCATACCAACTTATTCATTACTCCCAGAGGACGTAGGTGGAGAGTGATTTGTGGGTACTTGAATGTTTGAATTGATGTATTGTGTAATTACCTATCAAAGTTACAGTAGAACCACAAAATAGAGAGTTTACAGAAGGTTCCTTCGACCCTATTCAGGATTTTTGCGATTGGCATTTGTTACATAGCCAGGGTTGCTGGGCGTTTTTAAAAAAAGATGTACATAGCAAATTTGGCGTGTCCCACATGTTCAGATTAACTTTCTCAGTTTCGTATTGAACTGCCACTTAAAAGTTGTGCTTTTTTTGTTAAGAAATATGAAATTAATTAAGATTTCATCATTAAATATTATTCATTTATCATCAATTAAGAAAAAACGATAAAAAATACAGCGGAAGGAGGTAAAAATGTCGTGTCCCACCTTCATATTGGCAACTTTCAACCTTAATATTTCGACTTGGTAATACTGATCGGCATACAGTTTTAGGGTCTGTATCTGCATGGTGGAGTAATAAAACGAATTGTAAACTCAAATGCTATCGCAATAGAATTAAAAATCACTTAAAATACTAAATTTTTATTGTCCCAAGAAAATGTAGATACCGGAATTCCGGTTATTGTCACAGTAGCGTTTCACCACTTCAGACTTAAATCCTACCAGTGAATAGTCAGTTTTTGTAATTGGCAACATCATTATTGTCTTTAGGTGGCGCCATTTTGTAAATCAAAAGTCAGTGTCAAAAATATCGCCGACGCAACAGGTCGCGTCACGTTGGGTGCAAAATTTGCGTTCCAGATAGACACGGGATTTTATGGGGTAAGTAGCAATTTGCACACTTAAAGTTCAATACACTAAAATATTTGGCGTCAGAAAATGTCATACGCGTGACAATCTATCTGTCCTTGTCACACTTGGGCGAATTTCATATTTTCATCCTTTTTTAACATGACGTCTGATCGTCATTTGTCATTTGACGCCAAATACTTGCTGCACATTCCGCGATGCGTATTCTCTGCTGAATGTTCCTCGACGCGCATTGTCCGCACCCCTTACAGAGACATTTGTCTCCGCTTCTACAGTGAATTGATTCTTAGGGCAGTTTACTGGAAAAATAGTCAATTTTTTTATTGTCTTCATGTATTGCTTTTAGTGAAAACGGCTTATTTTCCAGAAAACTTGTAAGTACGACTTGATATTAAATATGGAATATGTGTGGTATATTTTTGGGGCGCTGTTTGGGAGTTGGAGTATAGAAAAAAAAATTGAAAAAGAGTTTTCTTTTTTTATATTTTTATCGTATAAAGGGGCCTAAAACAAACACTTTTTGATCTAAGCAATTTTGAGCTAGGATCTACCTAGGCCGAAATATATGCCCTTAAAGGTCTAGTTATAAATTATTGTAATAAGCTGTATTAATTTAAGTTGAGTGTAAGCCTTGCCTTACTTTTTCTTGTTAGTCACTTCGTATTCCGGTTAGTCACTGTCCCATATTTTTTGGTTTACAAAATCTAGATTTATGGAGAGATTCTCGATTTGATTAATTTAATTTCCTTATTTTTTGTTTATTAAAGATTAAAATTATTTTGTTTAAAATCTCTGTGCCTTAAACAACAAGAGAAAGTATTATTTTACGTAAGTTTTTAAGGTCTAAAATTCCTACCGTGACGATCTCGATATAAATTAGTGCACTATGCGATAATTATAGCTAAAAAAAAAAGTTTTTACGCTTTGTTTTTATGCATAAGAAGGTAATTTTAATAATAAAGAAAGCCAAACTATTCCATTTGTTGTAGTTTTATTTTAATTAAATATTTTCTATTGTGACGAACCGGATAGCAAGGTTGTGCACCCTAACAGAAAAACGTGTTTATTAGAGATATTTCTTTATATTTTTATATGATTTTTGAACATAACACGGGAAATATTATAAATAATCGAAATTTATCAAAATTTGCGTTTTCGGAAAAGTCGTCTATTCGGACAGGCGGTTCAAATCACTCCCCCGGGCTCCGCCCAGGGAATTTTGCTTGTCACGTTTCATGACAGTTTAACCCCTCGTACACTTGTTATCGAGTTACGGAGGTGAAAATCACGGAAATACTAAATAGGGTCGAGTGAACCTTCTGTTAACTCTCTATTTTGTGCCTTGAGTTCCCCTGACTTTCCAGTTAAAGTCAGTTAGCTTCCAAATCGTCACTAATACTGAGTGAGCCATCTGTAAAGTTGCCCCACGCGCCGTTTCCCTAATTTGTGATAAAATGTTAATTTTGACCTGGTTGCTTTTCTCGTTTTCGGAAAAGTCGTCCATTCGGACAGGCGGTTCAAATCACTCCCCCGGGCTCCGCCCAGGGAATTTCGCTTGTCACGTTTCATGACAGTTTAACCCCTCGTACACTTGTTATCGAGTTACGGCGGGAATAGTGAGTAGTAGATGAACATTGGGTAAAATCACAACATAGAGAGTTTCCAGAAGGTTCACTCGGCCTTATTTCGGATTTTCGCGATTGGCACTTTACATAGCCATGGCTAGGCTCTATTTGTTGTGATTTAACCCAATGTTCATCTCCTACTTACTACTCTACAGCCTTGCCATGCTGTCAAAAATTTCAACAGCATCTGATACAAAAATATCATATGAATCTGAGCCAATTTTAATTTAATCTTCTTAGTTACTTTGAGTTCCCATGAGATTCCAGTTAAAGACAGTCATCATCGTCAAAATTCGTCGCTAGTACTAAGTGAATCTGTAAAGGCGCCAAGCGCACCATTTCCCTAATTTATGATATTACTGAGTAAGTCATCTGTGTAGGCGTACCGCGCGCCGCCGTTTCCCTAAATTGGAGTAAAATGTTCATTTTGACCTAATTAACCTTAGCGTTTTCGGAAAAGTCGTCCATTCGGACAGGAGGTTCTAATCACTCCCCCGGGCTCCGCCTAGGGAATTTCGCTAGTCACGTTTCATGACAGTTTAACCCCTCGTACACTTGTTATCGAGTTACAGCGGCCGCACCAGTTCGCAACTGTTTCATACAAACTTATTCATCACTCCCAGAGGACGTGGGTGGAGAGTGATTTGTGGGTACTTGAATGTTTGAATTGATGTATTTGTGTATCTAATTGCCTATCAAAGTTACATTGGCGAGAAACACGAACAACGTCCGGTTCGACGTTATTTTTGCGCTGCGTAACGCATGCGTTGGGATGGGACATTACGAATTTCGACCTAATTGTCATACAAATATGGTTAATGTCAAGTTGTTTGACAAATGCTTTCGCTAATTAATACATTTTTGCGCTAACGGATGCGTCTGTCAAACCGTTTTACATAAACCGTATTAGTATGATAAAAAGGCGGAAAATCTCAACAAATAGCGCTGCGCAAAACGGACGTTTTATTATGTAAAGCTGAAAGGAGGTCAAGGTACTCTCTAAACTGAACAACTTTCCCTATGGAACATGGGTCGAAATATGAAAAAAAAGTTTGGACCTCCCATAGTAAATCAATCAGGTGATAGGCAATTTTGTATGGGAGGTCCAAATTATTATTTTCATATTTCGACCCATGTTCCATGGGGAAAATTATTCAGTTTCATGAGTACCTTGACCTCCTTTCGGCTTGTTATACCCGTACTCCCAGTATATGATAAAAAACACCATAACAAAATGTGATGGCGTAGCTGTATCATTGTTTACAGGACAAGCAGCATTATTAATTGTGCCCTCACTTGTCTCTTAATTAGCTGTCAATGACGTTGCTGAATCTTTTGCAAAGAAAGGCACTTTCTAACAATAAGAGTGAAGCCAGAGAAGGCAATAGTGCCACAAATTAGGGAGACAACACTTTTACAGATGGCTCACTCAGTACTGGTGACGATTTTGACACTTACTGACGACGTTTACTGCAAATAACTGGAATCTCAAGGTAACTAAGAAGACGGTTTCCACGAATGTCATATTTTCATATTTCATCTTATCAGATTTAGAATTGTATTTCGTCAAACAAGTGACAATCGCGTAAATACTAACTAGGGTCATGTGGTCCTTCTGTAATCTCTGTTCTTTCTGATAGTGCGAAAAATAAGGGAAAACAATTAATAAAGTTCTGCTAGGATTAAAATATTTTTTCTTTCTTTGTGTAAACATCAACCATATTTACCTACCATATCTACATCCCACGGGAAATAATTACAGCTGGTGCAATCACTGGGCGAATCGTTGTCTCACTGTCAGGCAAAAATCACACGTAACGTCCGTTGCTGCCATATTTCAACGCTCCGTAATGCGTAATGCATGCGTTACGAAAATGCGAATTTTCATCTTACTTTCATACATAAATATACGGTTTATGTCAAACCATAGACTTATATATGTGTCAAACGGTTTTACAGACGCATCCGCTAGCGCTGCGTATCGTAGGTATCTCACAACGCTGTGTCGACGGATGCATCTGTCATGACGTAAACCGTATTTGTATTAAAAAAGGCAGAAAAACACATTTTCCTAACGCATGCGATTGCACTGCACTTAAATAACGCACAAACGGACGTTACGTGTATGTGTCGCCTCAGCAGCGGGTGCAACCGCTGGGCAGACCTCTGTATCACTGTAAATTGGGTCAGTGGAGCGAATCTCTTGACTCCCAGGTAGAGGCTTACTAACAATACCTTGTTATGAAAGATGGTTTTACGAATTTTAATCAAAATCCAGAAATCACGTATTTGATGTTAGTAAAAAAAAATCGAAAAAGGTAGCACAGCGCGGGACTGTAGCATACCGGTACTAAGGGTGGTGGTTCGCTACGTCATACAAACGAAAAACTGCACTTCAGTTGGGTTACACATGAGCTGTAGAGTTTCTTTTTAAAGAAACTTTATTCTGAATGATGAAAGCACACGTAAATTTGTCGCAAAACTACTTATAGTTAAAAGATAATCAGTATTTTCTGCACAATAAAATTAAACGTATTTATTGCAGCAGTAGCTCCATCTATTTTCGTAAAGTGGTGACTCGCTTTTTACGGGGACATCTGATGATTTAAATTTTTTTTTTAGTGTTTTGCGACAATCTTATATACCCACGGGACTCCCCATCAAGTTTTTTAAACCGACTCTTGTCTCCTTTACATACATAACTCCATTGAATTTTTGTATGGAAAACGGAACGCCTTAAGACTAAAAATTATAATATTGATAAATTCCATTCCATACGGGGTCAGTAAGGACTCTCCAAATACTGATATGGTGAATGCATACCATGAAACTGAACAACTTACCTAAACCTTACCTACCTTACCTTACAGTAAACCTAAAATACAAAATCACGATCAGCTGATTGCTTTTACTATGGGAAGTCTAGGAACATATTTTCTTACGGGAAGTTGTTTCTTACGGAATGGCAGCCTAGGTGCGTAAAACGTTCAGCCATGGGGGGACATTTCTGGATGAGGGAGGCACAAGACCGTAAAAACTGGCATTTTTCTTTTCTTTTTCGTGTGGGACACCGAGTCGTTCAACGACCCAAAAAACTGGCATGAGAAAGAAGAGGCCTATGCCCAGCAGTGGGCTGTTGATGATGATGATGAAGTAGTTTTGTTCCGTTTCATGGTCTGTATGTACCGAAGAGCTGTTTCTTCTGCTCCCCTCTATCTGTTTCCCTGTATTTATTTCCAAGCTACTTTGCTTTAATAAATAACCATAACAGCAAAAAGCTCTACAAATAATTTTCTCAACAGCAAAAGAATAAAGGGAATCGTTTGAGAGCCAATGGTTTAGTTTTATTTTGTATCCGGGGAACGGACGCGATCTCAGGCCAATCGAATTGTTGCTGAGTCGCAGCCCTAGAGTATACAACGTGCTTAGAGTATAATATAAGCTATAGAGTGCGCCTGAAAACGGTTGGCAGTAGTAGTAAGCACACAACCTCTGTGTCCATCAGCAGCAAAACGCCAGTGACATCCTTGAATCTCTATAATTTCTCATACATCGGAATCTATGGAGCAACTGCTTACGTTTTGACAGTATGGCTTTATAGCTTTGTACTATAGCTTTCTTATTATCTAAAACAATGTGTTACAGAAGGAACCAAAACTACTTTTTTAAAGATAATCATCAATCGATGAAATAATCATATCACTAAAGTCTCAGTACTACACTATACCTGGCGAACAAAAGAAAATTTACGTTTCCTGAATGCAGTCTATCAGTATTCAGAGAGTTGTCCCTTTCACCCCATATAGGACTACAATTGTTTTGTCACTGTCGTTTTGCTACTGATAGATAGAGAGGCTATGTTCGTACATGTTCCTACCTAGAAAGGCGCTCTCTATTGCTTGCTTCTAAAGTTGTTTTGCTCTAAGTTCGTAGCAAATCGTTCTACAAAGCTAAACTAGTTACGAATCTGCTTCTGCAAAGAAAACGGTGTATTTTTATTCTTTTTTGTCGTGAAGTGTGCCAGTGTCGTGATCGTTTATAAATCGAATCCAGAATAGTTGTTTTCATTCTTTGAGCAACACTGGATTTCAATATTTTCCGCAGCAGGCAGGATTTGAACCTGCGACTTTGCCATCTTTACTGGCTTTGCATACTCTACCACCTGACCTACCGCGGCTCAATCTTAGGCCTAGCCTTGCCTTGCCTCGTCATATTTTTACAGTCATAAGTTTTTTTATGGAAGCAATAATTATTTGTTCTACATTTGGCAAAAAAATAAGTGAAACCGAAATGTCTCGATTCTTTTGATGAGGAGTGTATTTTTGTATTTAAAATAAAAGCTTTTTAGTAACAAAAGTTTTTATTTACACACGCAGCAACAAAGAGTATAAAATGAGATAATAATTTATACGGGGTGTTAGGGACGGTGTAACGAAAACTTTGCAGGCGTGCTCAGACCATGAAACTGAACAACTTTTACTATGGAGCCAATGGTGGGAAACGAAAAAAATTTTCCGACCTCCCATACAAAGTCAGTCAGCTGATCGTAAATTTTGTATGGGAGGTCCGAAAATTGTTTTCGTTTCCCAACATTGGCTCCATAGTAAAAGTTGTTCAGTGTGATGGTCTGATTATGCCTGCAAAGTTTTCGGTACACCGTCCCTAACACCCTGTATAGAGTGTAAAAGACAGCTCTCTGAATACTGATACGGGGCATCAAGACTAAGAAGGAGAACAACCTTCCATAGGAAAATGTTTCAGGAAACAATTTATTTTTTACTTCCCATAATAAATGCAATCAGCTGATCGTGATTTTGTATGGGAGGCTAATTTAGTCGTTTTCTGACGACTATGTTCCTAGGGGAAAGTTGTTCAGTTTCACAGTTATCTAGCAGTGTTCGAAGAGCTGAGTGTCCTATGCACCTGGTATATCATACATAGTACAGAATGTCTCATAATAAAGTCTACATTTTGACCTTTAAAATATTCTCATATTTATATTATAACAGTGAATCACCAATTTCTTGTTGGCATCTTACTTATTCTTATAAAAAATCATAAAACTGCCATAAAACACATTTTCTATAAAACCAAATCACTAATTAATTACAACCATAGTTACAAGCACCAGAGTTTACAGGTTACAGTTAAATTTAAGATAAATTTAGCTTTCTTTTTTATCATTTTCATTGATTTCTTTATCTTTACTTTCAGTTTTATTTGTTTCAGTTTTATCTGTTTCAGTTTTAGGTTTATGTACTGGAACATCTTCTGTAACTGGAGGTGTAATAGGTACTAAACTACCGTCTTCTTCGGCTACCTTAAGACCTATAGTAGCACCTAGCTTAGCACTTGCTTTCTTAAATGTATCAGACAATTTCTCTTGGACCACATTGATGCACATGGAAGTTAGAGCCAAACCGAAGACTAGATACAAAATGGAGCACATCATGAATATTGGGTGTTCAGGAACGAAATCACCAAGACCGATAGTGGACATGGAAATGAAGACGAAATAGAAGCACTCGAAGAAGCCCCACTCTTCCCAGATGTTATAAACTACAGCGCCTATAATGATGTAGACTATTAGAATGAAAATGGCGACTGATATAGGTAGGTTGAATTCGTCGTCAATTTCGAAGACTGATGGTGCTGGAGTGTCAAAGTCGGGTTCGTCCGTGTCTTTGACGATTGCTTGACCAGGTTTAGGAGGCAGTGGAGGAGGAACGTCACTGGGAAGATGCTCCAGGGCTGCTGGATGATCCCCATGCTCGCCCACATGCATATCTTCCTCGGAGAATATTTGCGAAGGCCGACGAACGACGTCGTACATTATGTTCAGCCCCTTCATTACCTCCTGGAATCACAAAAACGGAGCATGTCATGATATTGAAAAATAACAAAGAAATACTTGAATTATTGTTTCATTTTTCTGCGTTATACAGGGTGGACCAAACAGTGACGTCGTATAGAAAAAAATATCTCATACTAAGATGTATCCGAATAACCCCATATAATGTTTTGCTTTTTTTGTAGTTTTTGGGATCCTTGTTTTTAGAGATTTTCTTAAATTAGAAATACGACAGGCTAGACATTTTCTTTATTTTTCTTCTGTTCAGGGAGTTTACGAGCGGCTGTTTTTGTAGCATAGTCGGCTTAATTTTTAATTTTTACCATTATAAAACAAAGAAATCCCTTGCCTCTCCCGCCAGTGTATTATTTTCATACAACTTTAAAACTGCAATAACTCTACTAATACTTAAAACCGCGTAACTTTATACATGGGGGTGATTCGGATATTCCTTAATAAGATTTTTTTTCCTTTGTAGTCGCTTTCGAATAGGTGGAATCCCATATCCAGCAGAGGACTTTCGTGGCTCTTAAGGCCTTCACTCTGTAATCCACCCTGTATAACGAAAGATTTTTGAGATACAAAACACAACGCAACCTCAGGCGAAATTATTACTCATTCCTGAATTAAAGGAAACATTTCGGAGCAAAATAAACATTCCTATTGTTTTCCTACAAAGCTGTAATTTGGAGTATGTTCCCGAAAAATGATAAAAGATTTCAGAAGCGCAAAATTATCGTTCCTTGTGAAAAATAATTTAACAGAAATAACATAAAATGATAAAACAGAAAATTACATATCAAAGAATATCTTTACCTACTGTTAAATTAACTAAATTTTCCTTAAATACTTTTTTAAATGTTGCTTTTAATGCATGCAGGCGGGTATATTTGTTCGGGTGAAACCATGCAATTTTGATGCAGATATATCAAAATTGCATGGTGATTGCTTTAACTGATTGAGTGCTGTGTATACAGAACCTTAATGAAACTTTTTCACTGGGTGTTACAGAATAACATATAATAAGCCGAAAGGACGTTGAAGAGTCCGTTGCACAGGGATTATAAACTAATAACAAGTGAAAACAAAATTTAAATTTTAAAAATACCCACGACAGTTTACTGCAGCGGCCTCTGGAAAGTTGTTCGCGTAAAATCTATCTAAGAACATGCACTAAAAAACTATAAATCCATCACTGAAAACCTCATCAAAATCGGACCAGTGGTTTGGGAGATATTTGGTGACATAGGTTTGCATAAACACAAATTCTCTCACCCCAAACGCATATAACGTCTCCGTTCCGTCGTGGGTAAAAAATTAGAGCCATCGTATCTTTTTCATAAACGTAATTTGGTCTACATTGCTGGCTATTACATTACAAGATACTCGAGTAAACCAGCAATGTACGTCGAATCGAAATTTGCTCGCCAGGTACATCGATTGATGATATTAATGAAAATTATTTAATTTTTTCTGTAATACGTTGTATAAAAAATCAAATCTAACCTGTACTGGTGCAGTTCTTCTAACTTTCCTGCAGCTCCTGGTGTAGTAGAATCTTCTGATGAAGGCCCAGAAGAACTTGATGATCCTCGTGAACAGTTTACCGAAGTCTGCCAGGACGATCAGGAAAAGGGGGATCCCGATTATGGCGTAAACTATCGTAGCCACCCTTCCATAGAAAGTCTTCGGGTAGATATGACCATAACCTGGAAAATAATAAGAAAAAAGTTACCATCAAAATCAGCACAATAACTAAAACTAGGAAAGAATTTGATTTTTATGACAGGGGAAATAAAGTACAAACTATCGTGTGTATTGAATTTATTTTCACGGCAAATGATGTGATAGATGATAAGATAACATTTATTAAAAAGTCCTTACCAATAGTTGTTACCAATGTCATGCAATAGACGAATGAATTCATAAAGTTCCAAGACCTCTGGCCGCTGTAAGATGTCACACCAGCTTCATAGGCTGTATGCAACTGATCTTCAAACTCATGCAGCTTCTTTCTTGCCATGGACTTCCAATCGTCTTCGCGTAAATAGTGACTGCCTCGCCACAAATTCTCGATGAAATCACGCTTGACACCTCTAGTTCCGCATTTGTAAGCGTTCTCAAAAGAACCCTCCAATGACTTGAACATTAAACCACCTAAACCGAAAAGTATGATCATTAACACAAAATCAGAAATACATCGATTCCTCAATGATATTAAGCCATCGTAATACGGTTTTTGCTCTTCCTTGAACTGTTGCCAATTCGCGATTAACTTCCATCTTGATTTTGTTGTTTTCTTTTTTACTTCGCCAATTGGTTTTGTTTTTTTGTCACCAATCGACTCTACTTTTTCTTTCTTTACACCACCGTTTTTAGTGTCTACAATTGATCGTTTTCGAAGTACAGATTTAGGCTCATTAATCGGTTTAACTATACTATCTCCAGGTGTCATTTCATCAAGCTTGATTTCTCTTCGCGCGAGTTCTTTGCTCAAAAGATTCAATTTTCGAGTCAATTCAGCCGTACGATCGGATAAGTCAAAATCATATTCATTTTCGCTAGGTGACGAAGAATAGCAACTAGAAGTGTATTCCGATTGACTTGCGTCAATATACCCTGAGCTCTGTCGTCTGGGCTTGACTGGTCTGTGTTCTGGCTCTTCTTGTTTACGAACATTTTTAGGGGTTATTCCCGATAAAATTTCTTTGTCACTGATAATTTGTATGGTTTTGGGACAAGAAATACCTCTACTTGTTCTTGATACGGGAGTTTTATTTGGTGTTTGCAATTTTTTGGTATGTCGCTTGTATTCTTGTGGCAGTCTAGGATCATCTTTTGGTATAGAGAGACTCCTAGCTCTGTTTTGCATTAGTTCTATTATCTCTTTGCTAGTTTTGGTCATTTCACTCCCAGTCTTGTCTACAACCTTAAGTTCTTCAACTCTAGCTACAGATTGAGATCGATTGGCCCTTGGAGATCGGTTTTTCATAAAACGTCGAGGAGTCGGCATCACTTTACGTCTCGATCCAGCTGCAACATTCTGTTGGTCCTCACTCATCTCACTCTCACTAGTCTTATTCTGTAAATGTCATTATAGGGGTATTAGTTCTTCTTACACTACGAGGTTATTCAAACTGTTTACATCCTTTCACTGACTGAACTGAAAGTACAGCGCTATGAACAAAGCAATAAGTAATATCGAAACTAATTTTATGTAAAAACTGACCCCAAATCTGGAAGCCGATTTGCTCCGAGCTGGTTTCACTGGTGGCAACTTAGTCTCCTCTTTCGCAGGTTTGGGAGGTTGTTTTGGAATCAATGGCTGCCAATCTGTAGACATTTTTCTGCTTGGAGTTCTTACAATTCTTTCTCTTATTTCTACCACAGGTCTATTTTCTGGAAGCAACTTTTTACTTGGTGTTCGTTCTACTTGAACAACTTTTGTTATAACTTCTCCAGATTGTATCGGAATTTCTGGTGGGTAGATACTAGGTTTAACAACTGGGGCCGGCGTTTCAGGTGTTTTCTGCAAAGTAGTAGGTTTACTAGTGGGTGTCGATGTTTCAACAGCTCTTTGTTGGTTGACAGCTGTTGCTGTTGTATCAGGCAATTTGGGAGATACAGCTTTGTTAGTTGATACTGGTGTCTCTGCCGGCTTTGGAGACACTGTTTTATTCGTTGGTTTGATATCGTTATCGTCGAATGTAAAAACAGTTTCTTTTGTAATAGGCGTACGCAAGTTTTTAGGTCTTTCTTCAACTGTTTTACTTTTGACCTCATCAGGGTATACCATTTCTTCTAATTTTTTGGGTGTAGTAGGTATGAAAAATGGAGAAGAATCTTTGTCCTTAGGAGAAGAACTAGTTGGTGTTGGTGGCGTTAGTGAATTTTTTCTTTCTCTTGATGGTTCAATTGTCAAAGAGCTACGACGTCTTGTTGCATCTTCTTCTTTTGGACTCATTACGTAGTTTGCACTAAGTAATTTATTGGTAGGATCCGTAAAACTTCCCTTACGCTCTAATCTACCAGCCTCTTGCATCTTAACAAGATCTTGCACTGCAAAAGGTGATATACTTCTACGCCTTCTATCACTTGCTGCCTGAGCTCTTTGTTCTAAGACTTCATCGATATCTAAATCATAAACTGGATCTTTTGCATTGGCTTGCTCTTCTACTAATCGTTTCATTTCTTCGTAAGTACAGTCTGCTTCGACTTCTCTTGAATTTCGCGGTTGCTGGTCATCTTCATCCTCAGAAGTCGCAATGTCTCCTTGGATTCCCATTACTCCTGGTTCGGGTGTCTTTTCTCTTTGTCTTGCAGCTTGTCCTCTGTTCTTCGAAAGGTTTCTTCTCTTTCTAATAGACATTTTCTGTTCTTCGGGCTCCATGATTGAAGGTTTTGTCTCTGGGGATCTGGACACTAAATGGCCTACAGTTTGGGTTTCGGATTCAGCTTTAATGATGGGGATGGTGAGGGTTAGGATAGGACGTTTTCCTTCATTTCCCCCTTCACTCATCACCACTTTGACCCCGCAACTGTAAAAAAAGATAAAATCTGGTCAGTACAACGACCGACAATGAACTGACTGATAATAACAAAGGAACGAAGCAAACGCCAGCGATAGAACAATACATATTTTGGCAGTGAACAATCAATCGTTTGCCAATATTTTATTACATGCATAATCATGACAAGCTAATCATATGATGACAATTAAAACATGAACTTACCTCCGTGACTTCCCGCCCCGAAACTTTTATAACATCGGGGTCAAAGCAGATATCTAATAAAAGAATCTATTTCCGTCCGACAGGCGTTGCAGACGTAAACAAACATCCAGATAGGCGCAAAAAGCTATCCATCCTTGTCACTTTACTGTCACAGATGAGCACTTTGTGTACAAATCGATATTCAATCGGAGTCCGTATAAAAAAGTATCGCGAATTTTCGAAATAGTCTCCCGTCAATCGGGGCCCGTTAGGAACTGTTCGCGTGAGCACAAGCTCGCCGGGCACCGTTCCAAATTTAAAACAACTACACCTACATTCGTGCCGGTATGTATGTGTGGCACCCGAAATATATATCACGAGTGTTTGACCAATATAGTGAGACGCCTCGCGTTTTAATTTATTACTATGTTGTTTGTTGTTTCAAAGAAAGTGAAGATCTATGATGGCTGGACGCGGCAAATTGAGCGGTTGTGTCAATACGCAATGATTATCAGTAATACTAAATGCGGATAAGTGGAGATGAAAGATGAGACTGTGACAATGAAAACAACTGAACACTATACACCGTGTTTCAGATGAAAAGCATTAAAAAAGACACGTTGTTTAGGCTATTGTGTTAAACAACTTTCAGTATTGGGCCAATACTGAAAAACGAGAAAAAAATCGACCTCCTATTTAAAATTTACGTCCCTGACTGAGTTTGCATGGCTCGAATTATTTTTCTTGTTTTTTTGCATTGGTTGCACAGTGAAAATTGTTCAGTATGATGCCCTAAACAACGCGTACAAATAAATGCATTTCCTTTAAAACACGATGTATGGTGCTTTCGAATGAAATTTATGTAAAGGAACAAATAATGATACAAATAAAATCTTTTCAAGATATTTTCCTGGTAGAAAGTTCAATTAAGAATTACTTATGTTAACAATTACTGGAGCAATAGGAATTTTAATGAACCGAACAAGTATAGATACTTACTTTTCCCCAAAAAGCTTTATGCGTCTAATTATGTTTTTTTTTATACAAACGTAGGTATTACTTAGTATTATTATTACTCTGTTATGTTTTGTAAAAGAAAAGTAACGAGAAGAACATATGAGCAATTTTCAAAGATGTTTTTTTTACGTTACAGAATTATTATTATTTATAAATAGAATTCTAGTCCTATATTTACAGAAAACAGGGAAATACGATTGTATGAAAAGGTTGAAAACAGATTTCACTCAGCTACCGTCTTAATTACTAATTAGTGAATAATTATTAAAAAAAAGTTGGACCCATTAGAAAACTTAAAAGGTAACTTTCTAATAGCTTTTAACTTTATTTTATAACATCTTTTAGCTTGTCGATTAAAATGGTAATTTATAATTTTCGGAACTTTAGTTTGGCTGCCCTCACGGGAACATAATGAATTAATTATGATAAAGTTAGTGAAAATAGCCAAGTTAGCAAGAAAATTTAAGATAAATGTACTAATTACGATGGTTCTTTAACGCGAGTTACAGAATGGAAAAATAAATACCAAAGGGAGTGGAAAGGTCAGTTGTAAAGAGTCGATTAATTTTATTTTATTTGCTTGATTTTAAGCGTGGCATCGCAGCACTAATTTTGACAACTCAAAGTTCAAATGCAGTTGTCAACGCGGCGCGGCGCACTTTGATCTACATTGCTGACTATTACATGGATGTCATCATTACAACCAGTGTGTTGACAGCCGATGTGGCGCAGTGGTTAGTATGCCTGCCTGCCACGCAAAGGTTCCGGGTTCAATTCCCGGTGGGGTCACTCACAAAGTTGATATTTATCACTTTGTGAATTTGTTCCCAGTCTGGTTAGGACATTGCAGGCTGAACCACCTGATTGTCCGCAAGTAAGATGGTTATGTGCTTCGGATGTGCACGTTAAGCCGTCGGTCCCGGTTGCTGTCTATGATGGCGGTCGTTACACAACCATGTCAGAGGCGTGCTACTTGCAGTAGGCAGTTGAAAAACTCTGACACCAGGGTTCATCGGGTCGTTGAACGACTCAGTGTCCCACACGAAAAGAGAAAAGAGATCATTACAAGAAACTCAAGTCAACCAACAATGTATGCCGAATCGAAGTTTGTTCACATAAAATATAGTAGGTTTATTTCATCGATTGATGTTGATGATTGATCGATCACATCAGTCAATTCAGTGTGTAGCACGTTATATACCCCCAACTACATCGCACAGATCAATTTCTTAAATTTAAAATTAAAATCCCGTACACCCCTTTAGTTCACACTGTACCTTGGCGAAGACTATTGGTACTCAAAACACAACACCACTATAACAGCCACAACAGTCCACTGCTGGACATGGGCCTCCCCCTATCGGAGGGTATTGCCATACTCACCACGCGTGGCAGGCGGTTTTTCGAGCACAATGCAAGATGTTGCATTTACAGGGAACGCTGATTCCCATTCCCTGGATCATCTTTCTTTTCGAGTGTGACACCGAGCCGTCCAACAACCCAATGAACCCTGGTTTCAGAATTTTTAACCGCCTACATAAATAGGCCTCTAAGTTATCATAATTCAAAGTTATGCAAAAACAAGTCGGTAGATTACGAAAGGAAATACGAATTAATGCATGTATAAAAGGAATAAGCGGAGTTATTATTTCTCGTACGGCGAGTTTTCTTTGTAAACCTGTGCTCGTCAGAATAACGCCGTGCAAAGTTGTCAGAGAAACACACGTTACGTCCGTTTGTGCGTTATTTTTGAGTTGCGTGATGCATGCGTTAGGACAATGCGATTTTCGACCTTATTTCATTACCATTCAAATACGGCTTATTATGAAAAACGGTTTGCGTCCGTCGACGCCGCGTTGTGTGACGCTGTCGACGCTGCGTTTACAGATGGCTCACTCAGTACTACCGATAATTTTGACGCTTACTGGGTTTAACTGGAAATATCTGGAATCTCAGGGGAAGTCAAGGTAACTAAGAAGATGGTTGCCACGAACGTCATATTTCTTGAATTAAAATTGGCTAAGAATCATATGACGTTTTTGTATCAGATTTTGCTATATTGGTATTCTTCTACTTTGAAATTTTCGACAGTAGCAATCCTGGCTATGTACCTAACGATTGCAAGTCGCGAAAATCTTAAATAAGATCGACTGAAATTTCTGTAGGTATCCTCTCTATTTTGTGCTAGCGCTGCGCTTTTCACTACGCTGCGTCGACGGATGCGTCTGACAAACCGTAATATGAATCAACTTTGGGAAAAATGTCGAAATTCATATCGGCCAAACGCATGCGTCACGCAGCGCAAAAATAACGCACAAGCGGACGTCACGTGTGTTTCTCGCATAACGCCGTACAAAGTTGTTTACTTTGTGGAACGGAAACAACATAGAAATTGCTCCACAAAAGGTTTGAACGCGTTAGGAGCATAAGGCTTCGTAAAAAGATTTGTATAACGTTCATTCATTGATATTAATATTTTCTTCGTATATAGGATGCAATTTTATTAGTGGCGGATCCGTTAAGGGTGTGTTCTGTCAATGAAACTGAACAACTTTCCCTAAGGAACATAGGCCGAAATAAGAAAATAAATAAATTGGCCCTCCCATACAAATTGACCCGGCCGGCCAACACACTTAGTATGGGAAGACCAAAATTTTTTTTCGTATTTCGACTTATGTTCCTTGGGGAAAGTTGTTCAGTTTCATTGACAGAACACACCCTTAACGGATCCGCCACTAATAAAATTACACCCTATATAAGATCCCATTAAATTCACTGCAAATATTTTAAGGGCATGCGTAAATATGTATAAGAATAAAATCTAAGGCATTTAAAAAAATTGACACGCTAGATTTCTTTTTTCATTTTCAAACAAACTTTTTAAATAATTACGTGAACACCTTTGACTGACCCGACTGACGTTCCGCCACGTAGACAGGATTCACTTACACGGCACGCACGCTAACAACCAACCAATCATAGCACCTTTTTTTGGCGCGTAAATTAAATTCATCGTTAGTGGTGTGTTTCTACGACAAAAAGGGTGGAATTTTTTCGTTTGGTATTTTTTTAGTTAAATGCAATTTTCTCGAAAACTAGCGCGTAGAATTTTTTTATAATTTGCCTAGTACATGCTTATATTTTATTTGATCTGCCCCTAAAATATTTGCAGTGAATTTAATAGGACCTTATATAAGGTGTAGGTTACTAATCGTGGTTGATAGTGGAGGTTTGGACCATAACGATTTTGACGTGCAGTGCAGAGTATCCTTGAAATAAAGAGTTAGATCGTTTTCAAAACACCAATATCCGCTCCAAAAAGGCTAGAGCTCAAACAAACAAAATGCAGCCCGACAAGACTGATGGGCCGGACTAGCATTTGCAACTATAGTGGCTCTCCCACAGGAGCGTGGTCCCACGTAGGTAAGTAAATGTACTTAGCTGATTGTGATTTATATAGAAGGTTTTTTGCGTCTTTTGATAAATTTATTATGGGAACTTATTCAGTTTCATACGGTCATGTCTCTTACACCCTTAATAAGCCTCTATTATAATAGCCTTTCTTTTTTGTGCTGTCTAAAACACGTTGTATAATTTTTATACTGCGCCCGGGTGCACCGAAGCAAAACAATGAACATAGGTATGGCTCAGATCCTGCCGCTGTGGTATAATAAAATTATTTATTTAGTTATTTCTCGTCGTGCATAAACGCCTGACAATAATATAAAGAACAAGTTTGTTTTCAGAATGTTTGCTTTTATTAAAATGGCAGGAACTTGTTAAGTTTTCTCTCAAGTTAAGTGCATTTCGGATTTGGTATCTCTCTTTTCGAGCAGGACACCAAGTCGACGAACGACCCGATGAACCCTAGTGTCATGAATTGTTCAACCACCTACTACTAGTAGGACTCTGCTCTGACATGGTTCTGCCACAAAATAGAGAGTTTACAAAAGGTTCACTGCCAATTCACTGCACCTTATTCAGGACTTTTGCGATTGTCATTTGTTACATTGCCAAGGTTGCTACTGTCAACAATCTCAAAGTAAAAAAATATCTCAAAACAGCAAAATCTGATACAAAAACGTCATATGATTCTGAGCCAATTTTAATTCAAGAAATATGACGTTCGGGGCAACCAACTTCTTTTGACTTCCCCTGAGATTCCAGTTATTTCCAGTTTAAGTCAGTAAGCGTCAAAACCGACGCTAGTACTGAGTAAGCCATCTGTAAAGGCGCTGTAATTTGTGGTTATGTTATGTTGACCGGCGGATTGGCGAGCGCAGAGCAAGGTTTTGTAGACATTCACAGGGAATACTGCCGCTCATTCGTTGGGTCCATCCCTTAGTCGCTTATTACGACACCCACGGGTAGAAAGGGAGTGATGCTGTTCTAATTCGGTACCACACGGTTGCACCTTAACACCTACTCGTTCATTTATTTAAGAAAGATAGTTCCGTGATTTGGAGGGTACGTTAAGCCGTTAGTCCCGGTTGCTGTCTTGAGCGATAACTTAGTTATCGATACTCAAAAGATAACCATGTCAAAGACATATCAAAACATAACCATGTGAAAGTGTAGTAGGCGGCAACGTAGGCGGTTGTAAAACTCTGACACCAGGGTTCATCGGGTCGTTGGACAACTTGGTGTCCCACTCAAAGAGAGAGTTCATTTATTTTGTTTAATAATGTTATTCCTTCAGAACTCCCGCGCGGTCCATCATGAAAATATTCTAGTAATTTCCGACCACTTCCCGGGCAGCGTAACTAGGGATTGCAATATTTGCAATCCGTACAGCTTATCCGGTGGTCATTTGCCCCCTGCCAGATCCGATTTTAACAATCGGATACGAAATGCAGTTTTTTTTTTTGAAAAATTTGGATAAAACATGTGAGATAGCGCGACTCTAGAAACTGTACGTATACATTAACTTTTTGTTTACAAAGTTAAACGAAGCAAGTGAAAAAAATTCCACCACTACTGATGGAATTCGAACCCACGTCTTCTGACAAGCGTATACACGTATGTACGTATACACTTAGGTACAGCGTAAAAACTGAAATAACCTACATAAAGTTTAGCGATTGCCCCGCTTGGGTATAAGAAGCTATCGTAGAGGACGCAGTTTCCAACTCCAACTGTCGTAATGTCACTTCCTTACCTGAAGAGCGAATCAAAAGCGAAACTGTTGCCTACTTTTTTAAAGTATTGTAAACTGTAACGTATGCACGACGAGAAATAAATAAATAGATAATTTTATTATACCACAGCGGCAGGATCTGAGCCATACCTGTGTTCATTGTTATGCTTTGGTGCACCCGGGCACAGTATAAAACTTATACAACGTGTATTATGTCGTGTGGTGCCGGCTTACAATAGCATCACCCAATATACCTATTTCCCGTGGGTGTCGTAAGAAAGGACTAAGGGATTTGATAGTTGATGTGTAAATACTTCAATTTTAGACGACAGGCTGACAAACTGTTTCTATCTTCTATGGTGATACACAATCTTCTGAATTACTTTCAAACTTTTCTCAGACGTAAATGGCTGTTTTTCACAGCTGTGTACCGAGTCTAGTTCCAATCAGGTCCGGATTTCCGGATCCGGTGAAATCTGGTAAAATCCAGTTTGCAATCCCTTAGAGGAACGTAATGTAGATACCTCCATACTTCATGCATTTTTAATGGAAGAACGCTCCGCTCTACACAATTAAAAACACTCGCCATTTAAAATTTTAAAAATGAGTAAGCTTCTGTAGAACTTATTTTGAAAGAGTTCTTAATTTACCTACATAGTAGATATCAATGGTGCATGGAAGAAACCTCCCCGCGGTGCACCCTGGAAACAGCTAGACACGGTAACGCAGTGTCTAGGCTGGCCAATTCTCCCACTACAATGGCAAACCCCCAAATAACTCCAAAACGGCTCTTTTCAGAGCCAGCGGTTACAGTTGTTTCCATCAACATTGAGGGCTTTTCTACAGTGAAAGCAGACCTCCTTAGAAACCTGTGTCGACAAACCAAATGTCACGTTCTATGCGTACAAGAAACTCACAGGGACCAAAGTAGCCTGCGTCCTGAAATTCCCGGCATGAAATTAATTTCCGAAATTCCGCACTCAAAGCATGGCAGTGCGATTTTCACACAGCCGGATTTAATAGTCAAAACCGTCTCATCAAAATTAACACCGAATGAAACGGAGATCATTAGCATGGACCTCGGTTCCTGCTCGGTCACCTCTATATATAGCCCGCCTGGTAAAATATTTGACTTTGAACCCACAGAAGAGTTTAACAAAAATGCCACAAAAATTATCCTTGGGGATTTCAATAGTCACAGTATTAACTGGGGTTATACCAACTCAAACGATAGCGGTGTAGCAGTAGAAAGTTGGGCTGACCTTCACGATCTGACGCTGATACACAACTCGAAGCTCCCCGCATCATTCAACAGTCGACGTTGGAACCGAGGCTACAATCCCGACCTTATCTTTGTCAGCTCCAATATCAGTCAAAACTCTCTCAAAAGCATGTGCCCTCCTATCCCCCGAACTCAACACCGACCAGTTATGTGTACAGTCCAAGCAGTGGTCAAACCAATATCTGTCCCGTTCAGGCGCCGGTTCAATTTTTCCAAGGCAAACTGGGAACAGTACGCTGAAATGATTGACGAAAAAATGCTCTCCATCCCGCCGTCTCCCGACAACTATGACGAATTTGTTAGAGTCGTCCAGTGGGTATCTCGCCAATGCATCCCACGAGGCTGTCGAACTAGCTACGTCCCGGGCCTGACGAAGAATTCCGCAGAAAAACTGGCTGAATACGAGGTTCTGTATACTGAAGATCCTTTCTCAGAGAAAACGATCACAGTCGGTGAGGAGCTAATGGAAATGCTCGGTGAGTGCCGTCGTCAGAAATGGGTATCGTTGGTGGAAAACGTTGACATGACGCATAACACAAAGAAAGCTTGGTTCACACTTAGAAAATTAACTAGTGACCCCCCTGATGCGTCCCATCCTGGCCCTGTTACCGCAAATCAAGTAGCCCACCAACTACTCCTCAACGGAAAACCACCCAAAAAGCTTTCCAGGCTCAAGTACAACATCTCGGAGCTGACCAATGATGAACGCCCAATTAGCCAGCAATTTACAATAACCGACATCAAAAAAGCACTGGGTGCCCTGAAAAATGGGAAAGCAGCCGGCATAGACGACATCACTGTAGAACAGCTGAAACACCTCGGCCCTGTAGCGGTGTCATGGCTACTGGAGCTTTACAACATCTGCGCAGAGACTGCAAAAATACCTAAAATCTGGCGGAAATCGAAGGTTGTCGCTCTGCTCAAACCAGGGAAACCTGCAGAAGACCCAAAGAGCTACCGGCCTATCTCTTTGCTATGCCACACATATAAGCTTCTAGAACGCTTACTCCTAAACCGATTAACCAAATTAATCGACCCACAACTTAGCCAGGACCAAGCTGGCTTCCGCCCGGGTAAATCGTGTTGCAGCCAAGTTCTCAATCTGACTGAGCACATTGAAGATGGATACGACCAAGGGCTAGTTACCGGTGTCGTTTTTGTCGATCTTAGTGCGGCTTATGACACTGTCAATATAAAGCGCCTCTTAGCAAAGATAGCCGGCTTCACAAAAGACCGTAAATTTGTCACCCTTTTAGCTGAACTCCTGCGAAATCGCCGCTTTCAGGTCCAACTTAACCATGACAAGAGCAGATGGCGTGATCAAAAAAATGGCCTTCCTCAGGGTAGTGTTCTGGCCCCATACTTTTCAACGTATATACAGATGACCAACCCGCCTGCCAAAACACTTCACGCTTCTTATACGCTGATGACCTTGCTTTGACCTGCCAAGCTAAATCCTTCCCAGAGGTTGAGCAATACCTGACTGCAGCACTTGAACAGCTCCATGTGTACTATGACACCAATTCACTGCGGCCCAACCCTGCGAAGACTGAGTCCTGTGCGTTCCACCTCCGTAACCGAGATAGTGCAAAACACCTGCACATCACCTGGCGAGGGGTGGAAATCGCCCATAACGACAACCCAAAGTATCTCGATGTGGTTCTGGACAGGTCTCTCACATATAAAGGGAACTGCCAGAAAGTAAAGAGCAAGGTCAGCGCGCGGAATAATATTATCCGGCGCCTAACAACTACTCGATGGGGAGCGGCCCCCCATGTTCTTCGCGCAAGCAGTCTCGCGCTTTGCTACTCCGCGGGCGAGTACGCTTGCCCGGTCTGGGCGCGTTCAGCGCACGCGAAGGATGTGGACGTCGCCCTCAACGAAACTTGTCGGATAATCACGGGCACTTTGCAACCGACTCCGCTGGCTCACTTGTACTCCCTGGCTGGCATAGCACCACCAAGCGTCCGCCGAGAAGTTGCCTGTTCGATTGAAAAACAAAAGGCTGAACAAGACAACAGGCATTCACTACATGGTCATAGGCCGCCTCCTCCCCGCTTGAAAAGTCGCCGCAGCTTTATGCATCACACTGAGCCTCTTG
Source organism: Phthorimaea operculella (assembly GCA_024500475.1). NCBI lineage: Eukaryota > Metazoa > Arthropoda > Insecta > Lepidoptera > Gelechiidae > Phthorimaea > Phthorimaea operculella. Next base: position 1,539,032 of record JANFCV010000058.1, on the reverse strand, counting down.
ATTCAGACCCATCTAAGGCTAGAATAAAGCTGTGGTCCAAAAAGCACCCTCCCAAAGATAGTTACTGCCCCATAGACGAAAAGCTGCCGCCAGGCCACAACCTCCCCTGGGCCACCTGGAAAGCGCTAAATAGACTTCGGTCAGGTGTCGGCAGGTGTAAGGAGCTCAGAAGAAGGTGGGGCTTCTCTCAGGATGATAGGTGCGAGTGTGGCGCCGTACAGTCTATGCCACATCTCATGTCATGCCCTACCTGTCCTGCTGCTTGCACACAGGAAGACCTCTTCAAAGCCAACCAAAATGCCATTGACGTGGCCACTTTTTGGGCACAAAAGCTGTAACCTGGGTTTTTACTGCCATTGACCCGAAAAGAAGAAGAAGAAGAAGTAGATATCAAAATAAAACTACCGTAGCCAGTTGGCATTTACACAAGTATCTCCTTTTGGTGCCGGCTTAGAAAAGCATCACCATAATTCTTTCCCGCGGGTGTCGTAAAAGGCGTATAAGGGACTTGAAGCCTTCATAGTATTACAATCTTAAACAATATGGTGAAAACCTGATATAGTAAATACACAATTTTTTGAGAAAAGCCATCCTCAAATATTTGTCGTATCGTATTTTACAGTCGAGAACGCTCTTTCTACCCCACAAGGGAATATGGCATTGTATGTATTTCTTACCTATGGTAGTGTAGATGGTGCCAGCATAGAACATGGCGTTCCAGAAGCCCCAGATCTTGACTCTGGGATGCTCAGTGTCGCAACGCTGCTGCTTGCAAGCATCGTAGTTCTGTCTCACTCTTACCTATGGTAGTGTAAATGTTTCTGTCTCACTCTTACCTATGGTAGTGTAGATGGTGCCAGCATAGAACATGGCGTTCCAGAACCCCCATATCTTCACTCTAGGATGTTCAGTGTCGCAACGCTGCTGCTTGCATACATCGTTGTTTTGCCTCACTCTTACCTATGGTAGTGTAGATGGTGCCAGCATAGAACATGGCGTTCCAGAACCCCCATATCTTCACTCTAGGATGTTCAGTGTCGCAACGCTGCTGCTTGCATACATCGTTGTTTTGCCTCACTCTTACCTATGGTAGTGTAAATGTTTCTGTCTCACTCTTACCTATGGTAGTGTAGATGGTGCCAGCATAAAACATGGCGTTCCAGAAGCCCCAGATCTTCGCTCTTGGATGTTCAGTGTCGCAACGCTGCTGCATGCATACATCGTAGTTTTGTCTCTCTCTTGCTTATGGCAGCGTAAATGTTTCTGTCTCACTCTTACCTATGGTAGTGTAGATGGTGCCAGCATAGAACATGGCATTCCAGAAGCCCCAGATCTTCACTCTGGGATGTTCAGTGTCGCAACGCTGCTGCTTGCATACATCGTAGCTTTGTCTCACTCTTACCTATGGTAGTGTAAATGTCTCTGTCTCACTCTTACCTATGGTAGTGTAGATGGTGCCGGCATAGAACATGGCGTTCCAGAAGCCCCATATCTTCACTCTAGGATGTTCAGTGTCGCAACGCTGCTGCATGCATACATCGTAGTTTTGTCTCTCTCTTGCTTATGGCAGCGTAAATGTTTCTGTCTCACTCTTACCTATGGTAGTGTAGATGGTGCCAGCATAGAACATGGCATTCCAGAAGCCCCAGATCTTCACTCTGGGATGTTCAGTGTCGCAACGCTGCTGCTTGCATACATCGTAGCTTTGTCTCACTCTTACCTATGGTAGTGTAAATGTCTCTGTCTCACTCTTACCTATGGTAGTGTAGATGGTGCCGGCATAGAACATGGCGTTCCAGAAGCCCCATATCTTCACTCTAGGATGTTCGGTGTCGCAACGCTGCTGCTTGCATACATCGTAGCTTTGTCTCACTCTTACCTATGGTAGTGTAAATGTCTCTGTCTCACTCTTACCTATGGTAGTGTAGATAGTGCCAGCATAGAACATGGCGTTCCAGAAGCCCCATATCTTCACTCTGGGATGTTCAGTGTCGCAACGCTGCTGCTTGCATGTATCGTAGTTCTCGGCATATTCTATGAGGTACTCTTCTATGCTTTTGGCTACCTCTTCACGATTCAATCGTAACGGGTCTTCCTGAAAAAAAGAAATAATTACACGTCATTACAGGTAAAATTGCGGCTCGGTAATGGATTATCGATAGTTCACGCTATCGATAACATCGAAATTTAAAAATGCATGAATTCTATCGATACTACTGTTTTTCAATGGATACTATCGATAATATTTACATTGGTCGATAGTATTGCTACAGTTCGAACTGTCGATTATATCGATACTACCGATACTTTTTACTGAGTTTATATTACTTGAAATAACTAACCTTTACTTTGTACTGTACCAAAAACCTAATTAACCAAAATTAATGGCTACTTAAAAATCTGGCTACTTGAAATTACTGGTGGGTCTCACACCTGACGTTTGATTGTGCAAAATAAATAAGCACCCGTTTTTAGTATGGGGAATTTGAAATTTCCTTGCATCTGACATACAGCTTGACCACGCTAAGTTGAACATTGGAAACAAAAGAGTAGCGATGCAGTTTTCGCGGAGCTAATCCGAAAATCGGTAGTACCGGTTTCAACCCTCTTCTACCGATTGTAACACAAATTATTCAAGTTACAAAAAAAAAAATTAAAAGGAGATGTTTGGCATAAAGATTGCATTATCCATGTCTTTACACTTATTATTATGCAAAAAAATAAAAGAATATTTTTCAATTGCATTTCCTAATCTGCGGTGTTTGAAGTAAAATATTAGATGGACTAAATAACAATTTGGATTAAACCAAGCGTATTATTTGGTGAAAATATGAATCTTCCAAATCTACCGGTTTATTGTGTCTATACACCGGTACCTACCGATTTACGATTTGGACAACGTTTTTGAAGATTTTTGACATAATCATAAGGCCCTTTTTCTACTACTCCGATCCGTAACCGTATATCAGATGTAGCGATCCGAAAAATACCGGAATTCCGGTCACCGCTTTCCCACTTATCCGGTAAAAAACGGACAGTAAAGTTTCATTATCTCGACGGACTCGGACTCGGACGGACGACATGGTAGAATGTAAAATTGTTTTAAAGCATGCATAATTTTTGTACAATACCAATTGTTCGGGAAGTTACCGTTTCGATTAAATCCTGATACCGGTGTAGTGGAAATGCGAGTATAATATTTTAATAGATTTCTAAATAGGATCGGAAATTATCGTGTACCGGATCGGAGTAGTGGAAAAAGAGCCTAAAACTTGAATGTGCGGTAGCGATGGCAAAAAAATAATGACCCTTTTGAGGGTCTATGAAACTTTAGAAAGTTACATAGATTAATACCACTTTTGGACCCGTATTGTCCATATGATAAAAGTATGTTTTCGGTCGGAAATTTAATTTAAATTAGAATTCAAAATTATTCTAATAAAAATCTGAAGAGAGACAATATCCGACTTATTCTTCTATATAAATAAGAATCGGCAATCATTAGTTATAAAATATTTTAATTCGTAAAGTGGACGTAGAGTTTTTAAATTTGACTGATGACTGTCGATTTTGATCAGTGGCATGGTGGTGGCAGTGATACCAATTTTCTCCTCGAGTTGGAGTGGAAACGATGTCATCCAACTGCCCGATGAACCCCTGAACCCATACAAACTAACCCGGCTTGCCAACACATTTTGTATGGGAGGCCTAATATTTATTTTATTCCGACCTATGTTTTTGGAGATAGTTACTTAGTTTCGCAGACTGATTCACCTCTAAAAATATTTGCATTTGTTTTTTTTTACATACCGTATTGTTACATAGACGGACAGGGATATTAATAATGTTAACCATAGTTACATATATAATAAACTTTTTTGCTATCCATACAACATTTTTGTGCAACTGACAACTTCGAATGCCAAGAACATGTGGTGGTGTAGTACGCATGTGTTACGGATGCTGTAAAAATGGGCAAAAGCGGATGACAAGTGTTTGACCCTCATATAGATGTTTCGAAAAAATTAGGAATGGCTTACTTACGTCCTTGAATTTGTCATAAATTTCCACTGAGATTCTGCTCCTGACTTCTGTTATATTTATTAACGTGCTATTTGTTTCTAGTGGACCTGTAACAAACAAAATTTTGGTTATTAGAGAATGGTAAAACGCCTAAAATGAAAAAAATATTGCCGTGTGGTGCCGGCAGAGTAGAATAGCACCACCTCTCTTCCCGTGGGGGTCGTAAGAGGCGACCGAGGGATAAACCCGACCCTAACAGCCAGGGCCAAACGTATGGTGGCGGTTAAATCACCACAAAAGCATTCCCAAGGAGGGTTGACGTCTGATAGGCGGCCGGTCGTAAAATAAAGCCAAATCCTTTGCAACACGATTTTGTGTTAAAAAAAACCTGCGCCGACCCCAAGTAATTGGGATAAGGGCAGGAAGATGATGAAGATGATGGTAAAACGCCTAAAATGGTAAATCAATATACCTACGAACAAACAACTGTACATAAAATGCGTAGTTAAAAAAAATATTGCCATGTGGTGCAAGCGTAGAATAGCATCACCCCATATCTTTCCCGTAGGTGTCGTAAGAAGCGACTAAACGATTTGAGAGTTGATGTGTTTTGCAATTTTAGGCGACAGGCTGTCAATCTATCACTATGTTGACGGTATTACACAGTCTTCTGAATGACTTGACAGAAGTGGTGTAAATTGCCGTTTTTACAGCAGTTTACGCTCTGCTTACCCCGCAAGGATATAGGCGTGACACATGTATGTATGTATGTATGTATTATCTACCTCTGAAACAGCAGGAAGCAATACTCTCATTGAGCAAAAAAAGACTCAAGAGTAAGTGTTGCCATGCCGCTCGATAGTGGACTATCGATTGTCTGTCTATATATTAATAGATATAAGTTTTTAGGTTTTCACGGTTGTTCACAACACTTAAATTATTGTTTGAAACGGGATTATTACCGTGATTATATTTTTGTTTACCTCGATATTTCGATAATATAATCACGGTAATAATCCCGTTTCAAACAATAATTTAAGTATTAATAGATAGTTCAAAATGTAGCAAAACCTATGGCAATACTATACAGGGTGTAAGGGACAGTTCGACTTTGGGTGTATTAAGACCATCATCATCATCTACCTGCTCTTATATTATTATCCCAAGTTAGTTGGCCCGGCACAAAAAAACCATAAGAAATTATTTCAGGAAACGATTTGTTTTTACATCTATTTTTTTATTGGCTTCTGACCATAGGGACAATTCTACCAGTGTCAGGGTTTGGAAGATTATACGGGTTTCTCAAGGAATAGCCTAGTGAATGCAGTCAGCTGATCGCATTTTGTAAGGATGTCAAATTTTTTGTCGTTTTCCGAAATACGTTCCTGGGGTAAAATTTTATCGATTGTATAGAGTTTTTGGCCACACCCCCTCTGATAGGGGGAGGCCCATGTCCAGCAATGGACTGTTGTGGATGTTACGTATAGAGATTTAAAAAACTATCGACTGTACTGCTTTCGATATTTCGACAACACTAGTATCGCGATTGAAGTACAACCATTCATTGACTCATTCATTCATTCATTTTGTTCGTTCGATTTGAACAAAGCTCTTTCTTATTCGCTGGGCGCTCTCTCTGCAGAATGGAAAACAGAGACAGAATAAAAAAATCTCTTAGCATAGAATGAAATGCAGAGACAGAATAAATCAGAATAAAAATTCCATGTTGGTATTGTGCAGGATCTGATTTTGTTTACGTATGTTCTCTTCGATTATATAGGGTGAAATTTTACTAGTGACCGATAGCAAAAACTCAGAACCGGCTGGTGATAAGGAACAACTTTCCCCAAGGAACATAGGTTGAAATACGAAAAAATTTTTTGGACTTCCCATACAAACGTGCCGATCAGCTGATTTCAGTTACTATGGGAGGTTCAAAATTTTTTTTCGTATTTCGGCCTATGTTCCTTGGGGAAAGTTGTTCCTTATCACTAGCCGGTTCTGAGTTTTCGCTATCGGTCACTAGTAAAATTACACCCTATACTATTGCCAGCATATCAACCTACCAATTTAAGGGATCTTTTAAACTGTTATTTATACAACTACTAAGAAAAAACCAGATCCGTGTGATGCCGGCTTACAATAGCATCACCCCAATTCTACCCGTGGGTGTCGTAAAATGCAACTAGATAAGGGATATTCATCCAGGGAATAGACAGCAGCGTTCCCAGGAAAGGAAATGCTTTTAATTTGCTCTTGCCAATCCACCTGCCAGTCGTGGCGAGTATGGCAATACCCTGATGGGGGGAGACCCATGTCTAGCAGTGGCCTACTGTGGATAGCCACATTATGGTTAAGAAAAACCAGTATAGTTGGTCCCTTAAAGGGGTTACATACTTGTCAATGGTACAGGTAAACAGATCAGAACAGTTTTTTTATATGTGCTACGTGTGGTCGTAGCCGTAGCACGTGTCTACGGCCGACACTTGCTACGACGTAGGCACTTGCGACTACGGAGCCTTTCAGGATATCCGGCGGATGTGAGAAAGGGCTACGAAGGAACAAAGAATCAGATAGGTACCTATCTGTTTTGTTATGTCGAATAAAATCGGGTCTTGTTCATTACTCTGCTCCAATACAAAAAAAAAATAACTTTGTTCTTTGGTCCTGGGGAAAGCTGTTCAGGTTAAAGATATAAAGATATAAAGATATAAAGATATTTATTTGCCAGAATACAGTATTTGGGATCTTAGGTTCTAACAAAATATAAAAGTTCTGTGTATTCAGCCTGCAAGCAGGCATGCAAATTTGGCTCATTTAGGTACAGTAACAATATACAATAATATAAATTTACAATGATTTTAATTTACAATGTCACTCTAATTTACAATGTCAAACTTTATAAATTAATTTAATACTATTTAATCTTAGGTTATCTTATTACAATTTTTATTACATTTATGGTTGAGATAATCACGTACACTGTAAAAGCAATGCTTCAAGAGCCATTTTGTCAAATTAGATTTAAGTGCATGTCCAGAGAGCAACTTTAAGGTGTCAGGAAGGTTATTGTACAGTACTATGCTCATATTAAATATATTCTTACGATATATGTTTTTTGTAGCATCTTGGTTGGTGTAGCAGATTCATTAACCTTGTCCTAATTTGTCTCTGCTGTACTTCACCGTGTTTTGACCAGTACTCAGGGTGGGAAGAAACAAAAACGCATACGTCTCTAATATACATACAAGGTAGTGGAAGTATGTTAAATTTCACAAAAAGTGGTTTACAGCTGTCATCATACCATGCATCAGCGATGGCACGAACACACTTTTTTTGTAGCTTAAAGGCAATCTCCAAATCAACCGAATTACCCCACAAAATCAGTCCGTAGCCAAGCACAGATGAAACATAGCCATGATATGCCAATAACGCAGCGTCAACAGATATTGTTTCTCTTACCCTTTTTAGAGCAAAGACAAAGCGGTTAATTCTATTACAAACTGATTGTATGCGGTCTTTCCAATTCAGGTGCTTATCAATCGTAATCCCTAGAAATTTAAACGTGTTTACTTCTTCAACGCTTTCATTATTATAAACTAAATTTACTGGTTTAGGATTTGAGTTGTAAGACGTGACCTGCATGCATTTAGTTTTACTAACATTGATTTGAAGATTATTTTCATCCATCCATTTTATTATAGTTGCTAGAGCATTGTTAATATTTATGTTAAAATTAATGTCATCATTTTCATATTTTATTAATAATGTCGTGTCATCAGCGAATTGCACACAGTTAAGTTCATTTATTACATTTGGCAAATCGTTTACGTATAAAAGAAAAAGTAGGGGACCAAGGACACTGCCCTGTGGTACTCCAGTGTTATTTGTTCTAAAAGTAGACCTGTAATTCTTTTTAAGTAGAATACGATTGTTCTTAATGACTTTGCTTATTTCTGTGCATTGAGTTCTGTTTTTAAGATAACTATCTATCCAGTCAAGTGCTCTACCACGTATTCCATAATAGCTTAATTGACTTGTTGACGTTAGCCTTAGCGGTTTGCGAAAGTGGGACATTCGGTGCCTCCCTTTATACTTTTTCTGTACAAGACATTATCAATAACATAAATTGAAAAATGATAGCGTCGGATGGGGCTTGAACCTGGAACCGTGGGGTTACCGTCCCACAGTCACTGTTCTGTCAACTGAGCTACCGGCGCCTAGCCGACCATCACGAAATTTTCAAACTTTTGATGCTCATCTCGAAGCGAGTTTAGCGACATCTAGTAGTAGTTGTTTTACAACATAACGGCCACGCTAACGTTTATGCAATTTCTTATTTTCATGAGAATAATATGTGCTGTAATGTAAGTGCATTGAACTCACGATACAGTACATAAGCTTGTCAGGATATCCGTGGCAGCACAGGCGCTGCTGCCGGTAGAATGGATACACGAGAATGTTTATAAAGCGTTTGTTTTCAGTAAGATAATTTCCAATTAGTTAATTAAACAGGGAGACGGCGCGCGGGGCGCTTTTATAGATGGCTCACTCAGTTCTAGCGACGATTTTGACGTTTACTGACTTTAATTAAGGTAGAAATAACTGGAATCTCAGGGGAACTCGAAGTAACTAAAAATAAGGTTGCCACGTAAGTCATACTTCTTGGTAATTGGCTCAGATCATATGACGTTTTTCAGGATATTGCAATTTTAATATTCTTATTTTTTGAGATTTTCGACAGTAGCAACCCTGACTATGTAACAAGTGGCATTCGCGAAAACAGGGGCGAGTGAACCTTTTGTAAACTCTCTATTTTGTGGTTTTAGTTTCGCATATTCTAGATCCTCACATGCAATACAGTCCATAAGCTTGTCAGGATATCCGTGGCAGCACAGGCGCCGCCGCCGGTAGAATAGATATACGAGAATAAGTTTTATAAAGCGTTTGCTTTCAGTAAGATAATTTCTAATAAAATTTTCTCTACAGCGCTTAGATATCCTTTGAATTTGCTTTTATTTTTCAGTTTGTTTGATTAGTTTCTCAAATACCTAGTTAGTTTTTCGTCTCTTAGTTTCTAGGTATCTGCCAGTGGGTCGTTTCATAAATATTATGTATCAGAATAGTGACAGATTCTTGTTAGCCTGTCACAGGAAAGAAATGAGTTGATGCTATCTAAGCCGGTATCACTCAATAAATAATACAGCCAGAATAAAGAGCAAATGGTGAGGTAACTAAAAAGATATTTCTTACATTGAAATCGGCTCAGAATCATATGATGTTCTTTTACCAGATTTAGCTGTATTTTGTACTTTTATTGAATCCAGCAATCCCGGCTATATAAGGTCCTATTAAATTCACTGCAAATATTTTAAAGGCATGCGTAATGTATAAGAAAAACATCTAAGGCATTTAAAAAAACCAACGCGCTAGTTTCTTTTCATTTTCAAACAAACTTTTTAATTAATTTCGTGAACACCCTTTGACTGACCCGACTGACGTTCCGCCACGTAGACAGGATTCACTTACACGGCACGCAAACTAACAACCAACCAATCACAGCACCTTTTTGGCGCGTAAATTAAAATCGAAGTAGCTTATAGTGGTGTGTTTCTAGGACAAACAGGGTGCACTTTTTTCGTTTTGTTCTTTTTTAGTTAAATGCAATTTTCTCGAAAACTAGCGTATAGTTTTTTTTTTAAGTTGCCTAGTGCATGCTTATATTTTATTTGATCTACCCCTAAAATATTTGCAGTGAATTTAATAGAACCTTATAACAGTGTGACAATCGCGAAAATCCAAAATAGACCCTGTTATAAATTCTCTATTTTGTGCTTAGAATCATCACGGATAACGTCAGACAACAAAATCACGCTATATATTTTCAAGTAACTAACTGGGTAATATATTTCCTTCTAATTTAGACTTTTTGCCTTTAAAATCCCTGAAATCTCATTGGAAGTCTGGCAGGCTCTATCCGTCTAATAAATAAACAAGTCGAGCCTGAAAATGGTGAGACCTTTGGCTAAGGGTTGTTCTCATATGACTTTGTTTTGACTAGTATTTTACGAAATGTTTACAAGATAGTTATTTACAATACTAGGAGATTTTATCAAACACTAGATATTGACATTAACTTTTTGGTTACAAAGTTAATACAAACGAAAAAAGTGGAAAAAGATCACGCCAAATTAGAGCCTACCGTAGTGTAGCGGTTAACATGTCTGACCCGGCTTGTCAGAAGACGTGGGTTAGAATACCATCGGCGGCGTGAATTTTTTCCTCTTGTTTCGTTTGTTTTAAGTTTGTAACCAAAAAGGTTGAATTTTACAGGGTTTCTATTCATATTTAGAAAATTGACGTGTGATTAGAATAGCATCAGCCCATTTATTTCCTGTGGAATTAAGGCACTGAAGGGTTTCATGGATATTACAAACAACGCTAATTTATCTCGCTAAATTATAATCGCTCGAAATATATATGTAAAACATACATACGTAATCCAATTCAACGTATTATTTTTCAGTAGATTACCTACAATATAATAAACTAAAACCGTTGTCAAAAAAATATGCATTGTTTTCTAAATTCATGCACATCGTCCACTTCATTGTACTGATACTACGCAATGATGAGAACAACCCAGGCCTACTGTTTCATTTATTACCTCATATACCAGCTGGAAGTCGCGTCGGGCCTGCAGCTTCAAGGATTTGAGAGGATTTTTCACACAAAATATTATAGGTAGGGAGGTAGTGACATAAAATAGAAGTGATGTAAATTAACAGAATTTTCAGAATATCCATGGGCTTAATCTTATTTTCCAATGAACCCTGGTGTCAGAGTTTTTCAACCGAATACTACAGGTAGCAGGCCTCTGACATGGTTGGGTAACGACCACTGTCTAAGTCATCATAGACAGCAACCGGGACCGATGGCTGAACGTGCCCTCAGAAGCACGCAACTATTTTGCTTTCGGACAATCAGGTGGTTCAGCCTGAAATGTTCTAACCAGACCGAGAACAAATTCACAAAGTGATACGTATCAACTTTGTGAAGTGACTGGGAATCGAATCCGGAACCCTGTGCCACATCGGTTGTCATGGGCTTAATAAGGACTAGGTACTTTTGGTTAAAGCACGACACCCGAGAGTTGTTGCGTTGCAAGCTCCGCAGAATAGACGTACGACTTTTTACGTAAGATGACATTTCTGTCAGCCAAGTGATCGTCGGCCGTCATCGATGTGACCAAAACGTCTCCCGTTTGTAGATGTCCCTTCTGTTTCATACATATTGAAACGGTTCCAAGCGTCGTGATTTCACATATCTGACGACACTTGTAAGTCAATTCAAAATGAACTGCCTAAGAGGGTGGCCAAGTTATGCTGGTGGCGTAGTATCTAAATATTGCGACAAGCGTAACTTGGCCTCCCGCTTAGGCTGGTCATGTCATTTCATGGCCATCTATAATTCCTTGCTCATGACACTATGATTGCAACTGGACTTTATGTGGAGATAGGCCCATCTGTCTCACTCATGACATGACTGTAGATAGCACCTTACGTCGACAGCTTCTAAAGATTTTTCCCACGAAATATTACGTCGACGGCTCCTAAGCTTCTCCGACTTTGACTATTAGCTCACGCTTTTGGGATTGCCGAAACTTTTCCAATTACTTTTCAGGTGGGATTGGCGAGTAAACAAAAATGGAAAATTGATTTTAGCACAGCGAAAAAATGGCTGCGCTTGCACTCAGCAGTGTGGAAACTTCATACAAACGCTCGAAACCGACGCGCGACGCCCCCGCTTACAACGGAACTGACCCAATCTCACACGAGTGAAATGTTCCCCAAATGCTCGTGGGAAAGGAATTAGGAGTTTTTGACGTGACAACGTCTTAAATTAGGTTGTGGCTCGGTGGCATGCAAGGAAAAATATAACGCCCGCTCACGTCTGTTACAGTGAGTCATGACCGAGAGAGAGGCACGCTGAATGCCGTCTCTCTCCCACTCAAACATAATCGGTGCGCTGCGCGCGCAGCAGCATTCGAGAATTATACCAGGAAAAAGACGTTGTCACGTTCAAATTATGTCCGTATACCGTCTATACAGGCAACCATTTTTTTCCATAGTAATAAGTAGCCTTTGTTACTCACAGTCACAGGGATATAATGCAGTTTAAAAATTGTGAAAGATTTTTTAAAGTTATTACAATTTAATATTATTATAACCGAAGTTGACAATCCTTGCGATTCAACAGAAACAGGTCGAGTTTCGTTACTGTTACAAGTATTATACTGTGATTTTAGTAAACAAATCCGCAAGATGCCGTGTGGTTAGCATCACCCCGTTTCTTTCCCGTGGGTGTCGTAAAAAGTGACTGGGAGTTTCGAAGGCTTCATGTGCATCAAAATCTTAGGAGACAGGCTGACAAGCTGTCAATATAGTATACACGATTCTGAAAAAATCTTCAAATACTTTATGAAAGTGGCGATAGCGACCAGATTTTACGGCTGTCAACGCATTGCCTAGTGCCTACCCCACAAGGAAATAAATAAAAAATAATAATTATAAGTATGTATGTAAATCCGCAGGGTTTAATTTGTAAATCTTGTAATCAAACTGAACTCAACCAAAAATATTAGTGCTCTTTCTCTCTTTTCATTAAAGACACTGAGTCGTCAATTTGGTCCTTTGCCGAGTGGTGCCGGCTTAGAATAGCATCAACCCATACCTTTCCCGTGGGTGTCGTAAGAAGAGACTAAGAGATTTAAGAGTTAATGTGTATTGCAGTTTTAGGCAACCTGTCACTAAGGTGGTACACAGTCTTATGAATGACTCCCAAACTTTTGTCACACCTGGTGTAAATGGCCGTTCTTACAGCCGTTTTACGCTCTGCCTACCCCGCAAGGGATAAAAGCGTCATTATATGTATGTGTATGTAGCTTGCTTATACTTCTGTATGTTCTTCGGGTTGTTCGTCGAATGGGTGTCCCACACGTCATACGACAAGAAAAGTTCCAAGAAGCATTCAGGGCCCGAATACGACGTAGTCTGACGTAGTAAACATCTACGACAGCAATTCATACAAAGTGACACAATTTTTACGTGTGGCGCCGGCTTAGAATAGAGTATCACCCCATAATAATATTTGTACTTATAAATTGAACTCCATATACCTCTGTGGTACATGGTTCTTAGATAATACCTCGGATAATACCTTTGGTACATGGTTCTTAGATAATTTCTTTAACAAAGATCATTATATTTTCATAATTGTGTACCAAACCACATCAGAATCCGTCAAACACAGACCCTTGCTAAAAGTGGCAGTTAAAAATAACGATGCCTACGGCCGTTACACTAACTACATTCTATTAGGCTAAGTACTAAGTAGTTATTTACCTAGTAATGTCTTTGTAAGATCATTGCCCCTATTATCACACACGAGAAAATACAAATAAATGGCGGTTTTTTAGTGGGCCACCGAATCGTCGAACGACGCATTTGTTTTTTTTGCTAGTAATGTTACATTCACTATGAAATCCTATGTGTAGTGTGTATGCGTATCACGCCGTAAAAACGCCATAGCTACATTTTTTCTTCTGTATCTCGTCCTTGGAAAGTTCCACATTTGAAAGGCAGGATCAATCAAATTATTTTTATATGTACCAAGAACGAACGAACTATGCTCCTGGAAAACTTTGTTCCTTATCTATCACCATCATATCTTCATATCTATAAGCTGGTCCTGAGGTTTTGAATATCAGTCCCTTGTACATTTTCACCCTTTAAGTATAATACCTACATGCCGTGAAAACGTCTATTTTATGGGAAAACCGCTAGTATTTAATATGCAATAAACGATAACTGAAGTCACGTCAAAAAGTCCGTCTGAATAACCCTCAGCCATCAACGTCAGCTATTGTAACATGAAGCACAATACAAGGGCTCAATGCCTCCATTATTACCCTTAGAGGTCTACTTCTACGTAAAGGGAGGGGCACATCAATATTCGACACAAAAGTAGGTAAGGAAACATCTATGATAGATAAGTCGTGATAACTTCTATATTAGAATTAGGAGGGCCTGTCTACCTGCTATCTACCTGACATGGAACACCAGGAGTACGTAAAAACTATAATAAACACAAAAAAGTTCTTAAACATGATGAGTCACCTCTGTTGGCACACAAGCATTCCTTGGCGAGACGAAGTTCACGGGCACCAGCTAGTAAACGATAACATCAACATCAGCTATTGTAGCATGAAGCACAATACAAGGGCTGAATGCCTCCATTAAATTACCCTTATAGGTCTATTTCCACGTAAAGGGAGGGGCACATTCAACATTCGACCTGAAAGTTGGTAAGGCAAAAGGCTGAGATCAATATACCTACCTACTTATCACTCTTACCTAAATGTCTAGGTAAACCTTAACAGCCACGACAGTCCACTGCTGGACATGGGCCTTCCCCTATCGGGATGTATTGCCATACTCACCACGCTTGGCAGGCGGATTGGCGAGCGCAGTGGAAGATGATACATTCACCGGGAACTCTGCTGCCCATTCAATGAATTAATTACCTCTTAGTCGCTTTTTACGACACCCACGGGTAGAATTGGGGTGATGCTATTCTAAGCCGGCACCACATGCCTAGGTATAACTGGCGCATATAAAAAATTATCCCGAATTGACAATTTTATTGTTTCCCTGTCTTTCATATTACATGACATTTGAGCAGGATGTCAACAAAAATGTTGCCAATTTGGGATATGTTTTTTTATATGCGCTAGTTATAAAAGTCATACTCGGTTAAGGGCCCTACACACCGGGCCGCACGGTGTAGTCACGGCGAAGTGACGGCTTGATCACGCGCGTAGAGATGTTGTTGTATCGTATGGGATTGTATGAGACACCGCACACCTTATGATTACGCGCACGCATGCGTAGCGCGGTGTGCGGTGTCTCATACAATCCCATACGATACAACATCATCTCTACGCGTGTAATGACGTCGTGACTACGTGCACGTCACGCATACGCACGGTGTGTAGCGCCCTTTAGTAACGAAGCAATGAACGAACCATGTTGATTCGCCCATCGATATTAATGTCGATTATAATGATTTCGACGCCATTTCCGCCCTGGCTCTGCCTTTTAAATTATTCCGTATTTACGCATTTTCTGCTTCTCAAGAAAACAGGCCTGCTATTTTTGCTACAGTAGGTATCCGTTTCTCTTTTACTTAGATATTTCAGATTACAAGGATACACTAAGATTAACTAGGTACTTGCCTTTTTACCCGACTTCCTCAGGTAGGACGTAAATATTTTCGAATCATAATCTTCCTTCACTTGAAATCTACAAAGTCGTACCCAACCCACTAATACCTCACTAACATTCTTTCATTTCAACTTACGGAATTCTGAAAGAATTTTCAAATGAAATCTCCTTATTGGAAAGTATAGGTAGTTATAAACTTTAGGCCCGATTTGCCACATAACAATTTTTTTTTATTATTCTAGTGCTGGTTCGTCACGATCTACCTAAGAGCGGATACAGACGTATACGCGAGCTGTGTGCGTGATAAGTGCCTGTTAGTAGTAGGGTCATACTAGCCGAGTGGTAGCGGCTTAGAATTCTGCCACCCCTATTCTACTCGGGGTGTTTCGTAAAAGGCGACGTAGACTTTATGACCTTGGCTACAATATCTGCCGACCATGGTCAACCGTATGGTGGCGGTAATCGGCGATAGCATTCCCAAAGAGGGTTGACGTCAGGCAGGCGGCCGGTCGTAAAATGAAGCCAAATCCTTTTGCAACATGTTTTTGTGTTCATACAAAACATGTAGCGCTGACCCCAAGTAATTAGGATAAGGGCAAGAAGATGATGATGAGTAGTGTGGTGTATCCGAACTCTAATAAATGGTAAATTACGGAATAATGGCCTGGCAACACCGGCTGCTGTCAGACGATTGTTTGGTGATCTACGAAGTGAATACCGAGAGATTCTGTGGTTGCGGTATTGGTTACTACACGTGGTTATATTCGAAATTTTGTTTTTTCACATAAAAAACAAATTTCTCTCAATTATTTCTGTTTATTTGTGCTGTTCTTGTGTTGTTATCATTGGGTAAGTGTTAGTTACTAACTTTACATTGGTAATGGATACAGAGGAGCCCCCAGATGGGGGCGGAGGTAAACAAAAACAACCTACAATAAACGACGTTGAGATGGATGAAAATCCTCAAGTTCAAAGGTCTAAACGTTGTTTGGATGACGAAAATGTAAATTCTGAATCTCAGAAAAAGCGTTTCAATAAAGATCCACCTTCTGCCTCCATCCAACATACATACTCCCTCCCTGAATTCATGGACTCAAAGCTAAAATACGGGGATAACGACGACGGTCCGTTTGTCGTTCATGTATCGCGTATTGAACCAGACCCTTCTGCTGGGCTCACAATTCGGCTCCTAAAATTCGCACAAATTTTATACAAGAACAATGTTTCCGGCATTGTCAAGAAAGATGGTATAAAGTTAGCGGGCCGCAATCGGGTTGTGGTCGAATTCGAGAATCCTGGATATGCAAACTCCTTTCTAGACCTCCCCCTGCTTGCTCAAAACAATTATAAGGCTAGCATCCCTGCTTTCCATCTCACCCGAATGGGCGTCGTCAGGAACATT
The DNA here is from genome assembly GCA_024500475.1 of Phthorimaea operculella. NCBI lineage: Eukaryota > Metazoa > Arthropoda > Insecta > Lepidoptera > Gelechiidae > Phthorimaea > Phthorimaea operculella. The sequence goes on along the minus strand of JANFCV010000058.1, from coordinate 1,522,322 downwards.
CCTGTCGACTGGTCCATGGAGGAATTCCTGACTTCTCTTGAATGCTCCAACACCTCCCGTGCCATCAAAGCCAGACGTCTCAACAGGAAAAATATTAAAGACGGAAAGGCAGAATGGCTGCCTACACAGACAGTGGTCATTACGTTCTTAGGGCAAAAATTACCTGAAAAGGTATTTTGCTGCTACACATCGCTCCCTGTTGGCATATATACTCTCCCGACGATCCAATGTAACCGATGTTGTCGTTTCGGTCATGTACAAGACAAGTGCCGTTCAAAGCCCCGGTGTTTTAAATGCTCCCAGTCACATACAGGTGATACTTGTACTGTCAGAGACAAAGATATCACATGCTTATATTGTTCTGGCTCTCACAGCGCCACAAGCCCTAACTGTCCTGAACATATGAGACAAAAATCTATTAAAATTGTAATGTCTGAGGAAAACATCCCATACTTAGAAGCATCACTTCGATTCCGGCCAGTCCGACGTAACTTTGCAGACACCGTTCGTGTCAATAGTAATGATGAGGAACCAGAACTAGTGGAACAAGGCTCTTTGTTTAGCACTCCTCCCCGTCCCCCTATGAGTCCCTTGACTCCTCGTTACCTTGAAAATTCTTCACCTTCTCCGTCCTCAGTCTCTTACTGGAAAACTACATATAAAACTCGTAGACCCACGCCGACCCCAAACAAGGGTTATGACAACGAGGCTCACAACTCCATCATTAACACTCCCAAGACTTCTCAATCTAATGGATGCGCTTTGCAAAACTCTTCCCAAGATCCTTCTCTTGTCAAAATTCTTGAAATATTATTAACCTTATGTAAAATTCTAACTGAAAATAATATTGCCATACCGAACAACGTCTCAGAAACACTGAAACAGATTATCCCTGTGACTCATAACAATGGCAACAGTTCTCCTACAATGGAACTGTAAGAGCATTCGTCATAAAATAACTGAAATATCTACTCTCATAAATACCTATAAGCCTTCAGTCTTGGCCATATCGGAGACATGGTTACGACCGGGTTCTCGTTTTCGAGTGCCCGGTTTCTCATGTCTTCGGGATGACCACGACAGTGGGTGGGACGGCTGTGCACTTCTTATAAAAAGATCACTAATATATTCTTTGATCCCTCTTCCTCCCCATTCGTCATCTTTTAATATTGTTGCAGTAAGATCACTAAATATAACTTTTGTTTCTATTTACATCCCATCTCCAAATGCATCCAATTTATCAGAGCTTGACTCTATCCTTTTTTCTCTTCCAACCCCTTTAGTTGTTGTTGGTGATTTTAATTGTCACCACTCAATGTGGGGATCGGTTCATTGTGATTCTCCATCTTCCTCACTTATTGATCTGATCGACAACAATAATCTCTGTCTATTAAATGATGGCAGCCCCACTAGAAGAACCTCTCCTTCCCAGAACCCAAGTTGTGTAGATCTGTCCTTAATTTCCCCTATCTTAGTTTCTCAAACCTCTTGAGAGTTTTAACTCATTCCCATGGCAGTGATCATCTTCCTATTCTCATCTCCTTCTCCCAATGTGTATCTCTAGCCCCTGTCTCTGTCCCCCCACTTTTGAAATATCGTCTCTCGAAGGCTAAATGGGATGAGTTTAGACTTTTTGTTACAAGTCAAACAGACAATTTCCCAGAAATCACCAATGATAACTTTATCCAACTTTATCATGATTTTGTATCTACTTTAAATCTATCTGCTAGTCGGTTCATCCCAATCAAAAAGACTCCTAAAGATTTTATCCCTTCCCTTCCATGGTGGGACTCTGATTGTACAGAGTCTATTCACAGACGCGATGAAGAAGAAGAACTCTTCTTAGCCAACCCATCTATGGAAAATTTTGTTAGATTTCAAAAAACATGTGCTGAATCAAAAAGAGAACTGTCGAAAAAGAAACGCAAAGGTTGGTCTCTATTTTGTGAAAGCCTATCACCTCGTGTTCCACCTTCAGTAGTTTGGAAAAACATAAATAGGTTCCGCGGTTCCTTCAAAGATAACAATGCCACTTCAAATGACCCATCTGTCTGGCTTGATGATTTTCTAGACAGATTAGCTCCCCCATTTGTCCCCTCTGAGAGTTGTCTACCTTCGTCATCTCCCCCTCCGCTTTCTTATGACTCAATGGATGAGCCGTTTTCGTACAGTGAACTTTCATCCGTCCTTTCTCATCTTCAAGATTCTACCCCAGGGATTGATGGCATTCCTATTAATATAAAAAAATGTTCGGAATCGTCAAAAACAGTTTTACTTCATATTTTCAATAAAATATACGAAACCGGTTTAATTCCAGATTCTTGGAAACAACAAATTATCATTCCCATTTTAAAGCCTAGTAAAGATCCCTCAGATCCCTCCTCATATAGGCCCATCGCGCTCTCTTCCGTTTTATCTAAAATTATGGAACACCTTATTAAAAACCGGTTGGAGTGGATTTTGGAAAACAGAGGTATTTTGTCTAGATTCCAGTTTGGTTTTAGGAAAGGAATGAGTACCATGGATAGTTTAGGTATATTGTCATCTGAAATACGTCTTGCGTTTTCTAGAGGTCATTATCTTGTCGCAGCTTTTCTTGACATCACATCAGCATATGACAACGTCCTTCTCCCGCTACTCAGGCAAAAGATGCTTCAGCTGAGTCTCCCAGCGAGGATGGTGAACTTGATATGCAATATGTTCATGGCTCGATGCATTTCAGTACGTGTCCAGGGTACTTTGCTGCCCCCCAGAACTGTTTGGAAAGGATTGCCTCAAGGTTCGGTCTTGAGTCCTATATTATACAACCTTTACACAGCTGAACTGGAATCTACATGTAACTCGGATTGCAATATTCTTCAGTACGCTGATGATATAGCTTTATATGTTTCGTCTGACTCAATTTCTGATTGTTCCATTCGTCTAAATTGCGCTCTTGAAAACCTTAACTACTGGCTAACCGATCATGGCCTCTCCTTGTCCGTAGCTAAAAGCTCTGCTGTCGTATTTACTCGTAAAAGAGTGATTCCAGACATAAACATTGTTTTAGAAAATGAATCCATCGCAGTTCATGAAAGTGTTAAGTTTCTTGGCATATATTTTGACACCTGCTTATCTGGCACTACCCATCTCAAATACATAAAAGAGAAATGTGAGAAAGGAGTAAATATCTTGCGAGCACTTTCTGGTGTGTGGTGGGGTTCTCACCCATACACGCAGAAAATTTTATACAATGCCATCATTCGAAGTCATTTCGACTATGGATCGTTCCTGCTTGAGCCCTGTAATAAAGCTGCACTAACTTGTTGGGACAAAATACAAGCCAAATGTCTTCGTATCATTTGTGGTGCGATGAAGTCCTCTCCCACCAAGGCTCTTCAAGTAGAGTGCCTTGAACCTCCTCTATATCTTCGAAGGCAACTACTCAGTGACCGCTTTCTGTTTAAAACTGCCCAAGACTCTTCCCATCCTCTATTAACTTCCCTCTGTCAATTGTCAAATTTAATTCCTACTTCTTCGTACTGGACTCATAAAGAATCTCCTTGTTTATATAAAAGCTATCAGAAATTTACGGATGTTTCACCTGTTTTTCAATATCCTGGCAATCCTCTGTTTTCAATACCATATAAGGCATTAGTTTTCAGTCCGCGTGTGTTGACTTATTTAGGTGTTGAAAAAGATGAACCTGGAGCTAATTCACACTTCAATAAGATCATCGACGAAAAATTCCCTGGTTGGCTGACTATGTTTACAGACTCTTCAAAAATTTCTCAGGATGACCCTGTAGGATCTGCGGTCTGGGTTCCCCGAATGAATTTAGTACTGAGTTTTAAATGTCCCTCTAAAATTTCGGTATTCTCTGGAGAAGCCATAGCTTTATTCGAAGCTATTTCACTGGTTGAGTCACACAAACTTGATAAATCCATAATACTAACTGATTGTCGTAGTTGTCTGGAAGACATACTAAAATTTCCTCTTAAATCTAAAGTGGTACATCCCATTAATCTTAAATCCAGAGAACTTTTGCACAAATACTATTCATCTGGCATTGAAGTTGTTCTAGCGTGGATCCCTGGACATTCTGGAATTTCTGGTAATGAGCAAGCTGACCTATGTGCAAAATGGTCTATTCGTAATGGCACAGAGACTTATTCTAACTGTTTTTCCCAGGATCTCTGCCCCCTAACTAAAACAGATCTAAAAGCAAAATGGTCGGAGGAATGGATTGCCCTGTGTCGGGACAAGTTTAAACATTATGGTGGACTACAACCCAATATTCCAGTAAAACCTTGGTTTTTTAAATACCGTGAATTTTCTAAATACTCCACTTCAACTGCAATCCGATTGAGACTTGGCCATAACTGCAATCCCTCATTTTTGGCAAAGATAAGGGTTCGGGACCACTTTCTATGTGAATGTGGCCTGGCAGAAGGCACAATTGATCACATTTTCTTTGAATGTACTTTATACCCTTCCTCACTCTATGATTCTCTTCCTTCCTCTGTCCCTCGCCCGCTCAATATGAACTATATCCTATCCTCCTTTGATTCCCCTATTATTACTATTCTTCTGAATTATATACATAGATTTAAAATTAAACTGTAGCCGTCAATATGTTTGTAGTTAGATGTTAATATTATATTATATATAAGTATCTTATTGTGTTGTCCTGTTTGTTGTAGATCTGAGAGACCGGTCATTTGGCTGTACTTCATGATTCCCGTGTATTCTCCAACCTCGACATTGGCAGAATTGTCCTCGCTGACAGAAGCCATAATAACAAAATTGAATTGAATTGAAGTGAATACCATTGTGTTTTATTGTTAATTAAAATACGATAATTATCAATATTCCTGTCCCCGGTAAGCTGGGATAAGTTGTGGCTGAACGCCACAAAGTGGCGACGCAGGAAAACTTTACTGAAGGTCGGTATTATATGATAAAATAATCTTGTTGTGTGAGGTGCCTCACATCACGGTCACAGAATATAAATCCAAGCCTGACTGCAACTGCTGATGTCTTGGTGTTTAATCAGTTCGATTGAACTGTTTCCTATCAGAATTTATTATGAAATTGGTTGTGTTATCATAAACATTCTAAAATTCAATGAAAATGGGAAGCGGCATTGGCCGCCATGTTGAAATCGTATTTGCTGTTGTTCATTGTTAGGACTATCTCTGTGTAGATTTATTTATCTAAGGGAGTGATGTTGTGTGATATTGCTGTGCCTACAGCAAGCGGGAAGTTACTGAAATTGTTTAGATGTTATGTTTCTCATTCTCAATGTATTTGAACAGTTTGTGCGTTAATGACTCATTTCATTGTTTCGTGGATTTCCCGGTTTTATTGATATTTGTTGCCATATTTATTGTTCATTGTAAATATGGTAATAAATGGTAGAAACTGGAGTGTTAAATAATTATGTGAAATGGTAACACCACCAATGGAAAATATTGCCAGATGGTAAAAATAATTACCAAATTGGTAGGGAAAATAAATTCTGTGGGAAAGAAAAATTAATAAGGCCAAATAGTAGTGTCAATTTAATAAATTGGCTGGTACTAAATACAGTAGTAATTTGATTGAAATATCAAATGGTACTAAAACAATAAAGTAGTAGTGTCAATGAAATGATTGACTGGTACTAATAATTCAGTAGTAAGTTGATCAAATGATTAGCCAATACTAATGATACAGTAGTAGAGTTGATCTCAGTATCGACGAGTACTAAACTAAGTAGTAGTGTCATTATATTGACTGGTACTAACAATAACTAAACAATAAAAAAATATTGTTGTAGATTTGATACGGGAAAAAGGAAAATGTCGCAGCTACCTCCATTAGAGGGATTTGAATGCGAAGGCGATCCAGCGTCGGTGGGAGTGCGCTGGGAAAAGTGGAAGAGAGGCCTCGAAATATTTTTAACAGCTTTAAACTTAACAAACCCGACGAAAAAGAAAGCTACACTACTGCATGTAGGAGGGTTAAGCCTACAAAAAATATATCACAATATTCCTGAGGTGGAAGTGGAGGAGTCTGATGAAGAACAGGGCAATGTCTACGAACAGGCTATAAAAAAACTGGACAATTACTTCTCTCCGCAACAATGTTTGGTGTACGAAAGGCACCTATTTCGATTGATCAAGCAGGAGCAAGGCGAGAAATTCGACAAATTCTTAGTTAGGCTAAGAAATCAAAGTAAGAAATGCAAATTCTCTGACGAGGAGGAGAATATGATTGATCAAATCGTGGAGAAGTGCAACTCCAAAGATCTTAGGAAAAAAATCCTCACCTTGGGGGACACAGCAAATTTACAAAAGATAATTTGTGAAGCCAATGCTATCGAGGCTGTCGAAAGACAGTTGAGCGATTTTAACAATCAAGGGTCAAACATAAACAAAATAAATATTCAACAGAAAACTGAAACAGCAGAGACATCATGCACAAGATGCGGTAGCAAACAACACAACAAAGACTGCAGCTCTTGTCCAGCTAAATTCAAACAGTGTCTGTCAGAATTGGGTGGCAACACTGAACGGCCAAGTTGTAAACATTAGAGCTCCTCTTAAAATATTTAATTTTTAAATAATTTACTGCCCTAATCAAGTTCATCGCATTAAAAAATTATACTTTAGTTTATCATTTAAGTTTTTTAGTGGATAAGTTTGGCTCAAATCACGTTTTTATTGTGAAAAGTGTAACGGCAAAAACCGTTAGTAATAGTCATTTCAATATTTGAATATAACAACGTAATTAAGTAATTTCGTGTATTTTTACGAATAGTAATACGTATTTTAAGGGCTTATTGTGTATCTTTTATGCTAGTGCAAAAAAATACGTGTGAAATTACGGCATATACATAACATAACCTCAATCTTGGTAACCGCTCATTTAACCTACGAGGTACTTTTTTTATATTTACTTGTTTTTGCATATTTGTTCGTTTTCAAAATGCATACTACTAGATCTCAAACAATTCGTCAACTAGAGGACAACTTAAAAACAACTTTGTTAGAATTACAAAAGTGTAAACATACAAATGAGCAGTTATTAAGAGAACGGGATGAAAGTGAGCAAGAAATGTTAGATATCATTAATAAAAATCAACAATTAAAGAGTGAAATGGCAGATATGTACCATAAGTTGGTAGACATAACAGGTGAGAGGGACCAGCTTCAAGGAATAGTGGATAACTTTGACCGGGACGGGAATGCGTTTGAAGACACCTTGAGACGTATCACTGGCCTGGAATACGAATTACGCGATGCACACAAGGAAATTACCTTATTAAATACGACTATCCAAGACCTGAAGTCTGCACAAAGTGCAGTTACCACCCAGTCCCTGTTCGACGAGCTGGTCGCTCCTACAGTTGCGGTTTCTTCCATCTCACTCACCCAGCACCAATCGGTCGAGACTACTGAGGAACAAGTAGTCGAAACTATTGACCTCACAACGTGTGACAGCCCATTTAATAACTCACACATAACTTCATTGTCTTATAGCAAGAAAAAAACAAGGAAAATTGTTAAACTTAGCAATTTTATAAAGAAAACGCAATCACTAATTAGGCGTAATAATAATATACTATTTTGCAATAATTTAAATTGTAATAAGGAACGTACTGAGTTGATTAATGATATTAAATCTTGCACCTCAACATTAGAACAAAATAGGGAAAATTATGAACGTGACACACAGCGCCTCCAGTCAGAAATGTCGGCTTTAAAACGATCTTTAGAACACATTTCTATTAAATATGATTCAGCGCGTAAGGAAATAAAGGAGCATGTGCTGGCTATGAACAGTTTGTTGGAGTCGTGTAAATATAATAGTAACAGTGCTCAATCTTTGACAAACAATCAATGCGATTGTAATAAAATTCCAACAAGCTCATCCTTGCCGGCCGTGTGTCCCGAGCCCGCGTCATCACCTCGCGTCTGTACACAGCTGACTGGAGAGCGGTCGGTGCCCGTGTCGGTCGCCGGCGCTGCCGCTGCCGCCGACGACGCCGCGCCGGTCTCGCGGCCGGTGCCGACGGCGGCAACGCGGCCCGCGCTTGCCACTGATAAGGACTGTTCTTTATCACGCGCCCAAATTGTTATGTTCAGCGATGAATTTGGTAAAAATATGGGCTTACAACTTGGCCAGTGCATGGGTCAGGCAGTAATTAATCATTGCATGCCTGGCGCCGATTATTCTACACTCATAAATACAGTGTTGGCATCACAATTTAATAAAAATTCAATTGTTATTATATTTAGTGGCAAAAGGGGTAATGCAACTAGAAAAGACTTTGGTTTATTTTCAAACCAATTGTATTTAATGGAAAATGTCAAACAAGTGATTTTCTTTGCTTTGCCCTATAGCCAAAAAATGACTAACTTAGAAAATAATACTCGACATTGGTGTAACAAGTACTTACATACTTTGACATGTCGCAATCCTGACAAATTTCATTTTATTGACACCAATAATTTCATTGGAAAATATTTTAATGTAACAAAGGATAGATATTATCTATCTAAAGTTTATAAACGACAGATAGCAGAGTTACTATCTTATTCTTTTAAACATTCAGCCAATTTGTTGGCTAACCAGACAACTGCTTCTATTGAGCAGAATAACAACCTTATAACCTTGGAATCGGTTCCAAGTACTTTAAATTAATTCCTAAGACAACAGAGAGTAACTCTGGCATTACTTCTATGTCACTTACTAACCTAAGTCAGTCTATCTTGCAGAAACAAAGCTTAAAAATAATGATATCAAAAATGTACGAATAATAATAAAAATTGCAATAGCCGTGTTTTAAAGATTGTACACCAAAACATTGAAGGCATGATAAGTAAGGAATTAGAAATTGAACTTTTCATGAACTGTCTTAATATTGATATACTTTGTGTAACTGAACATTGGCTTAGAGATTATCAGCTCATGTTCAGTTTTAGTAATCACCGGGTAGCAAGTTCGTTCAACAGATCAACAGCAATACGCGGTGGCTCGTTAATATTACTTAAGAACGAGTTTAAATACAAAGAACGCACTGATATCGTGAACTTATCCGTTGAGCGAGCTATTGAAATAGCCTGTGTAGAACTTGAGCATATTGTCATAATGAGCGTATACAGCCCACCTGATGCTAAATATGATTCCTTCGAAGAAGTTATGGAGGAAGCTTTAAATAAAGTAATAAAATCCAATAAAGGAATAATTGTCTGTGGAGATTTCAATATTAATATTCTTGAAAATTCTAGTATAAGTAAGAGGTTTCAATCACTATTTTTATGTTACGATCTCGTACATCTTATTTCGGTGCCTACGAGAATCACGGCCACTTCAGCCAGATGCATAGATAATATTTTTACAAATATTAAACCCGAAGACGCGTCTGTCATAAATAAATTAAGCTCTGACCATACTGGTCAGCTAGCTTCTTTCAAAATTAACATTGAAAAGGCACCTAAACAAGATATTACATGTGTTCCTGTAAACGAAAAGAGGTTAAATCATTACAGAGAAAATATCATACAAAAATTACCTGATTTACATTATGATGAAAATCCAAATAAATTATATAACTCAGTATTTAGTCTTGCCAAAGCAGAATATGACAATGTATTTAAATCTAAGAAAATTAAAGTTAGCACAAAATTATTATTCAGTGATTGGGCCACGATAGGAATTCATAGAAGTAGAGAAAAATTGTATGATTTGTATGATGAAAGGTCATATAATAAATCTAAATCTTTTGCTGAATACGTAAAACGTTATTCTAAAACTTTTAAGCAGGTTTGTACAGTAGCTAAATCTAACTTCATAAAAAATAATATTAAAAACAGCACTAACGTAACAAAACCACTTGGAAATTTGTAAATAACGAAACTGGAAAATCTAAACGACGTAATGAAAACTTGAAACTCATAATAAATGATGAAATAAAAAAGACAAACTCGGAAGTAGCTCAGGCTTTTGAAAACTTTTTTACCGATATTCCAGTTTCGATCACCAAATCGTTAAACTCATGCCCCGATCTCGCTGAATCTGTTCTAAAAGAAAATGTAAGCCTTTGCGACAAGCATTTTAGATTCCGTCATGTCAGTAACATAGAAATTATTAAAGTATTTAAAACTTTACAAATGAAAAAGACTTCAGATCTGCACGGCCTTTCTGTCAAGATTATAAGTTCTATAATTGATTGTATCGCCCCATGTCTAGCATGTATTTTTAATGAATGTGTTGACAGTGGCCAGTTTCCTGACTTGATGAAGCATAGCAAAGTTATTCCGCTGTTCAAAGCCGGTAGTACTACTGACCCCACTAATTTTAGACCTATATCTATTCTACCAACACTTAGTAAAATTTTTGAAAAAGTTATTCTAAATCAATTGCAAGGACATTTTTATCGTAATAACTTGATGCACTTACAGCAATTTGGTTTTACACGGGGTCGTTCTACTACTCACGCAGGTGTTGACCTCATCAACCATATAATCGGTGCCTGGGAGGAATCTCAAGATGCAATAGGTGTATTTTGTGATTTGTCCAAAGCGTTTGATTGTGTCCATCATGAAACTCTTGTCAGGAAGCTAAGTCACTACGGCGTAAAAGATCAGGCTCTTAGTCTTTTGGAATCATATCTGAACAACAGAATCCAAAAGGTTGAGGTCAATGGTGAAAGATCATCAGGATCTAACATAAGCATGGGCGTCCCACAGGGTTCGATTCTTGGTCCTTTCCTGTTTCTTGTATACATTAATGATTTACCTTATCTTGTTAAAGAAAAACATGATATAGTTTTGTTCGCCGACGATACCTCATTACTTTTTAGACTAAAGAGGCAACAACTCAACTATGACGACGTGAACAACGCTATAATCGAAGTAGTTAATTGGTTTACAGTTAATAACCTGCTATTGAATGAAAAGAAAACTAAATGTATAAAGTTTGTATTACCTAACGTCAAACCGAGCACAACAATTATCAAAGTAAAGGATGAAAAGTTGAACCTCGCAGACTCAACAGTGTTTTTAGGTATAACTTTGGACGCCTCGCTCCAATGGGGGCCACATATTGAGAAATTGTCGAAGAGACTGAGTTCAGCAGCATACGCAATTAAAAAGATAAGATATCTCACTGATGTAGATACTGCCAGACTAGTTTACTTTAGTTACTTCCACAGCTTAATGTCTTATGGTTTATTATTATGGGGTCATGCTGCGGATGTGAAAAACATTTTTGTACTGCAGAAACGGGCTGTTCGTGCAATTTATAAATTAGGGCCTCTAGTCTCCTTAAGGGAAAAATTTAAAGAGATCAATATATTAACATTTGTGTCTCAATATATATATGAAAACTTAGTGTACGTTAAATCAAATATTATTGCTTTTGAGAAAAATTGTGATAGACATAACTTTAACACTAGAAATAAGGACAAACTTGTAGCACATACAAGCAGGCTTAGTAAAGTAAGTAAATCCTTTAAGGGAAATTGTATACGCTTTTATAATAAGCTTCCAAAAAATATCCAAGATTTACCCTTAAATAAATTTAAAGTAGTAATAAAACAAAAAATGTACAAGAAAGGCTATTATGAAATATCTGATTATATGCAAGATAAATCTTCATGGGAGTAGTTTTATATGTTTATATAAAGATTTTTTTTTTAAGACGAAGCAGTTAGAATATTCTACTGTAATTTTTTTTTTTTTCACTTTTAATTTAATGTCGAGCCGTTTTTCGGCTATTACCATTAATGTTTTTTTTTTCTCAAACTTAGCTAGGATAGCTTAGGGATTACAAAAATTGTAAATTTTAGAATAGGAGCACTTCTGGGCAGGTTTTTGGGGGGTTTTCCTGTCCAGGAGGTCCGACTAACAATACGCATGTAACGCCTTTTTAAAATCTTGACCGAATTTTGTTTTCACTTACTGGTCGTTGAGGTATAAAGTTACATGCCGTGTGGTTAGCCTGGCCAGCCCCGAGGCAGTGCCTTTATTTTTATTTTTTTATCCCGCCCGAGCCGCGTTTATACTAGGAATAAAAAATTGTTATAAAAAGGAGAAAATTGTGCCTTGCAAATTTCTCCTTTTTACAATGACTAATCCATTTCTGTGTAATATTGACTATCAATAAGTAATATTTTATATTCTATATTGAATAAAGAATTTTGTATTTGTATTTGTATTTGTATCTGAAATGCGGGTTTGTTGGCCATTTCAAGGGCCAGTGTAAGACCAGCAAACTTAAGCGGAAAAATGTTGCTGCAAATCAACATCAACCACCAAAGAAGCGTAAGCCTGCTCCTAAGAACACCAACAATGTGGACTATATATTCCATATTGATGACGACGAATTAATTTGTTGCAACGTTGGTGGTGTCAACACAGAAATGATTATTGATTCAGGCAGTAAATGTAACATTTTAAGCAAAGAAACCTGGGATAATTTAAAATCAGGCCAAGTAAAAATTCGAAACCAAGTAGCATGTCTGCGTGGACATGCGTTGCGCTAATAAGGCAATTGTCAGGGAAAATCACCCACTCCCCACCATGGACCAATTACTTCCAAAGTTTAGGAAAGCCCGGGTATTTTCGAAACTCGATATAAAAGATGCGTTTCACCAAGTTGAGATCAGTGAAAATTCAAGAGATATAACTATTTTCATAACTGGGCGCGGGCTCTACCGGTACAAGAGGTTAATGTTCGGGATATCTTGCGCTCCTGAACACTTTCAGAAAATTATGGAGGAAATTTTGCTGCCATGTGAGGGAGTGGTTAATTTTATCGACGACATTGTGGTTTACGGTAAAGATAATGCTGAACATGACGCCAGACTCCGACATGTCCTGGACATACTTAAAGAAAGGAATATAATATTAAACGAGAAGAAGTGTGTTTTTAAAGTAGAAACTATTCAATTTCTAGGTCACCAACTTTCTCCGAATGGTGTCAAGCCCCTTGACAAATATGCAGGAGTAATACAGACATTCAGAGAACCAGCTACCATAGAGGAAGTACAAAGCTTCTTGGGTTTGGTAAACTACGTCAACAAGTGGATCCCCAACATGGCAACAAGGACTGAACCAATAAGGCGGCTATTATCTCTCAAACTCGGTAAGAATGCTAATATTGGAACGTACTGGGGCGAAGAACAGACACATGCTTTTCAAGACTTAAAAAATGCACTTGGGAGCATTCAAACTTTAGGATACTATGATCCAAAAGACAAGACAATCGTAATGGCAGATGCGAGCCCTGTCGGCCTCGGAGCAGTGCTCATACAGAACGATAACGATGGGCCACGCGTTATTGCTTACGGGAACAAAAGCCTAACCGACGTCGAAAAGCGTTACTGCCAAACGGAGAAGGAAGCCCTCGCTTTGGTATGGGCGGTAGAGCATTTCCGTATGTACCTATACGGCAAAAAGGAGTTTGATCTAGTCACTGACCATAAACCACTGGAGGTAATTTTTGGCAAACGTTCTAAACCTTGTGCCCGTATCGAACGGTGGGTGTTGCGACTCCAGGCGTATAATTACAGAATTGTATACCGTCCGGGGAAATCAAATATTGCTGACAGCTTGTCTCGACTTTGTCTCACGGTTGACCCAAAACCATTTGAAGATGAATATCATGTAAACCAGATAGTCCAGTACGCGAAACCAAATGCTTTAGACATGAATACAATTATTGAAGCCTCGGAACAAGACCAAGAAATACAGCTAGTCAAAGAAGCGCTTCTGTCGAACAATTGGGACTCCGCTGTTAATACTTACAGGATTTTCCAGTCTGAACTTTGGCTTTATGAAGGTCTGTTGCTAAGAGGAAGCAAAATCGTCGTTCCAGTCAAATTACGCCAGAATGTTTTGGAGGCTGCTCACGAGGGACATCCTGGCATCGTAGCTATGAAAGCTCGGCTGCGCACGAAGGTTTGGTGGCCCAAGATCGACAGTGATGCTGAAAATATAGTAAAAAGCTGCAAAGGCTGCACTCTTGTTTCAGCTCCCAATCCACCGATGCCAATGCGCCGTCGCGAGCTACCAACACAAGCATGGATAGATGTTGCCGTAGACTTTTTAGGCCCATTGCCAAGTGGACATTATTTGTTTGTTATTGTGGATTACTACAGTAGATATAAAGAGATCAAGTCCATGAAAACAATAACATCTGGAGAGACAATCAAAGTCCTGAAAGAAATATTTTCTAGACTTGGAATTCCGAGGAGTATCACTGCGGACAATGGCCCACAATTCATTAGCGATGAATTTCGACTGTTCTGCCGACAAATGGGTGTACACATACATAATACAACACCTTACTCTCCACAACAAAACGGTGAAGTTGAAAGGCAGAATAGGGATATCTTAAAGAGACTAAGGATAAGAAAAAGTCAAAAAAGTAATTGGTACGATGACCTGTTAACTTACCTTACTATGTACAACAGTACTCCCCACATGACCACAGGGAAGACTCCGTCAGAACTGTTTTACGGCAGACAATTTCGAGACAAAATACCCTCAATCGCTGATATTGACAGACCTCTTGATGAAGAAGTTAGAGACAATGACAAGATAAGAAAGCAAAAAGGAAAAGAGCACGAAGACAGGAAAAGAAAAGCAACCGTCACGGAAATAGGGGTAGGCGAAAAGGTCTATGTAAAAAATAGGGTGAAGGAGAACAAACTTACAACTGAATTTAACCCCGTACCACATACTGTTATAAGCTCAAGGGGTGCAGAAGTTAATGTAAGAAATGATGAGACAGGACAGGAAATGAAAAGAAACATTATACACTTAAAGAAAGTTGAAGGAAAATGGAAAGTTTGTGAGGAAAATATAAACAGGGAGAGCCATGACTCTAGCGATCATAGTGGCACAATTGCGAGCGACAAGCAGGACGATTGAGAAAGGAAGATAAATACACTTTCAATATGGTAGCTGGTATTAGACAAGATTTCTGTTTTATTTTATCAGTATTCTAATTCATTTTATGTTCCTATTATGAATAGGTTTTTATTCTAACATTTTTTATTATAATATGGTAATGCGAATTATTCTGTAATAAGTTTTACTCCTTGTGAGCGAGTCAGTAGATATTACTTATGAGGTTTTAATAAGATAGTTGATTCTTATTCTAATACTTTGTTAAATTGCTAAGCATCTTAAGACTGTTGCTACTCTATTTTGTGGTTTGTTATTTTGTTTAGTACTCACGGAAATAATTCCAATACGCATGATGTGATTGGGATCTGCAACTCAATTTTATGTAAACTTACATTATAAGTATTTTGTGATTTGTATTAATATTAATAGGCACTATTGTTGATGTTTGTGTAACTACAGATATTATTAATTTTGTTAAACTTTGTCACGTACCTACCTATGTATAACGTGCTGTTATTCCTTGTGTTATTCATTTGTGGAAAAGGAAGAGGTGTGGTGTATCCGAACTCTAATAAATGGTAAATTACGGAATAATGGCCTGGCAACACCGGCTGCTGTCAGACGATTGTTTGGTGATCTACGAAGTGAATACCATTGTGTTTTATTGTTAATTAAAATACGATAATTATCAATATTCCTGTCCCCGGTAAGCTGGAATAAGTTGTGGCTGAACACCACAAGTAGTAGGGTCATACAAACGGCTCTCGTGCTCTTCCCGCCCGCCGCGTTCAACCCACTCTAAATTAAATGAGTATACTTTTGTTGTACCAATATATACTCACCGGCACAACTACCCGGCCACCAATCTGTAATGGTATATTTCATGTTGATTAGAAATATAAATATAAAAATATTTATTTATCTAATAAAATACGAAATGTAAATAGTAATAGATAATAATATAAATTAACTAATTTACAACTTATATTAACTGTAATTATCAATGTTATGAATATTAAAAAGTATTTCATGCTAATGCAGGTGGCCGATTAGTTGTGCCGGTGAGTATATTCTCAACACTCGCAGCTTACGCGTTTAGCCGGTGCGAATGATTCGCGCGCAAAGCTAACTTTACTTCAATCAATACAAACGAAGTAAGTGAACTTCGCAAGGGTCCGCGTGCGCACGCCCTAAGGCCTCTAAATAGACAGTTTGACAGCAAGTCACAGGCCTATCTTATCTATCACTTCTGCGTTTCATGCTCGTTCTCAGTATACAGTCTGTATAGTACATGTCGAGCTATCTATTCTAGCTATACATTAAATTATATCTGTGGCCTACTTCAACTAAATATTTTGTGCTCGCTACGCTTGCGGTATTTTTTTACGTTCTGCTGTTATTAAGTCATGCATTATTGACTTTTTAGATTGAAGATACGTTTCGTTAAGGTACACTTCAACACTTCACTGCATCGAAGCATCCTATCTATTGGAGACATGGATTTATAAGTCTGCTGAAAGGGTGACAAAATAGTCTATTAACGGCAAATGTGTAAATCCACCACTATCACAGATCCTGCCCAATATATACCCAGGGTACCTTAAAGGTTAAAGATGACCCTGGAAAGCCAAACCACTTCACAGTTGTGGAACACTGGCACATAAATAAATAGTAATTTATCATCTCAAGTTATTAAGTGGGACCTTAGAGTGCATATCGGCCTACGGCGTACTGTCAAAGCGTAAGCAGTTGCTCCCTAGATACAAACGTCAAATGTATGAGAAGTCGTAGAGGTTTAATAGTGCTGTCACTGGCATTTTGATACTGATAGACAGAGATGTTGTGTTCTAAGAACTGGCAACAGTTCTAACTTTTTAGGCGCACTCTATAGCTTGCTTTTAAATACTCTAAGAGTGTGACAAAGTAGATTCATCATAATGGACAAATTTTTAATGACGAACCGGCACTGTGGCCAAACGGCCCTGAATCTAGTTATACGTGCAGCTTCAATTATATTGCATGTATACCTATGTACAATCCAAATTCATTGTGTGGTCATAATGTTTGATAGTGCCGGCTTGCAATAGCATCACCCCATATATTTCCCATGGGTATGGTTGGAAGCGACTACAGTCCAGCAAAAAAGAGTAGAAATTAAATAAAATGGAACTAAATTTTTTTTCATATTAAGTTGTTGCCATTCATAGTCAATGTTGCCATTTAATTTTGAAATTTCATACAAAGTGGCACCCTCATTTTTTGTTTACTCTTTTTTGCTGGACTGTAAGTGATTAGAGAGTTGATATGTATTGCAATTTTAGGCGACATACTGACAACTTGGGTGATATACAGTCTTTAGAATGACTCTCAAACTTTTGTCAGACGTAGTGTTATGTAAATGGCCGTTTTTAGAGCTGTTTACGCTTTGCCTACCCTGCAAGTGATATAGCCGTGACAATTATAAGTACCTTCGTATTTATGGACAAATATTTAATGACAAACCGAGACTGTGGCGAAACGGCCCTGAATCTAGTTATACGTGCAGCTTCAATTATCAGGTTACCTACATTTCCCGACAGCTCTGGATTCCGGAACACATTCTTATGCATTTCGATCAGTATACAGGGTGTTAGGAAGGTTGCATTTAGTGCTGGCTCAGAATAGCATCACCCCATATCTTTCCAATTATCAGGTTACCTACATTTCCAGACAGCTCTGGATTCCGAAACGCATTTTTATGCAGTTCATTTAGTATACAGGGTGTTAGGAAGGTTGCGTTTGGTGCTGGCTCAGAATAGTGTCACCCTATTTTTCCCGTGGTTGTTTTAAGGCCGCTATAGAGCTTTTCACGAAGCCCATACAATTTTCCCTGCCAGACCTCTCGGAGCGTCATTTTGCGAAAAACATGGGGATGTTTGAATATTTTTTACAGTGATATTATGAATAAAAATAAATATATTTTTCTGCAATTAGATTAAGTACATCTTCTTAAATAACATATATATTTTTTAAATCTTTACTACTGTTATTTTTTCATACAGAAGCCGCTATAATATCGCATTATTTTGCAAAAAATCGTATATAAAAACGTGGTATTATTCTATATTTCTGAATAAAATTGTAAAATGTTCACTGTAGACTTTGTTCTCAAATATATACTCTATTTTTTTGTATATTTGATATTTTTTTACAGTGAACCAAAACTCTAAAACTCACGCTTGATTTGAGGTCTTTTCCTGAATTTTGGTTTTGTCGCTTTAGATATCGCTGTTTGTAACAGGTTTAAAACTAAAATGTTAATATTTACATTGTACATTTTTTAGATGAAGATATGCTGGATTAAATGTTCAAGTAACATATTATTTTTACATAACGGTTTTCGAGAAACTCGCATGTTTATAAAGCCAATATTTGCAAATTTGCTAGAAAAAATTGAATGCGCTCTTAAGAAGCGACTAAGGCATTTCAGAGTTTATTATCGTGATGTGTCACATTACTTTTAGCTTATCCCGTTCTTTATTATTTGTTGTTAAAGCAGTAACCGAAATAAGTCCCATGCGAAAATTTCAACTCACTATCACGGTTTGTAAGATACAGCCTGGTGAAGGTGAAAAACGGACAGACTATGACCCAAAAAAACAAGATTTCTAGGCTCAGAGTACTTACTACCCAACGAGGCAAACCTAAACAATATAACCGTTTTGGGAATTCTGGGACTACAAAAAGTAAATTGTTCCCAGCGACGCGGAAAGTCGTAAATAAAAACAAACTTTCCAACAAAAAGTTGTTCTGCCTTCGTGTATCTGACCTGAGACAGGATACAAATCAAAAGTTAGTTCAAAACAACAAACAAGATTGAAAGAGAGATGAAACATCGTGAAAAATAAGCGCTGAAAATATTGGTCTTGAAATGAAATATCACTAAAGAAAAACCGGCCAAAAGCGTGTCAGACACGCTCACAAATAGGGTTTCGTAGTCAAAGTACCTAACATTACTAAAATCCATTCGGTACCATAGTGTCAAGGTCATGTATTGCGACCAGCGTAACTTGGCCTCCCTCTTAGATTGGTCAAGGCACAATTATAGCGAATGGACTATATAACATCACGTTTGTTTCCAGCTATATGGTTAACATAACATTAATAAAAAAAAAAACCGGCCAAGAGCGTGTCAGACACGCCCACAAATAGGGTTTCGTAGTCAACGTTTAAATATCAGGTTTTTCAGCATTACAAACTTAATTTGTTGCTGGTTTGTTAGCAGCAGTATGATGACCAACCGCAAATAGAAAAACTCAATTTTTTCGGAAACCTTTAAGGGTACAATATCCGTTATAGTTTTCATTGTAATTTCAGATTGTAAGCTATATTCCATATTTATTTAAAATTTTTAGCTTTTATACTTTAGAAGTTACAGCTGGAACAAATTATGGGTCAAAAACGCCCTTTTTAAAAGTAAATATCTCGCGACAGAAACATTTTAGTGACTTTGTTTCAAAGAAACCTCATCTTAGTTTTAAAAGACCTATTCAACGATATCCTACTCAATATTACAGAAGAAAAAAAAATTTTGCCCCCCCTTTCACTTGTATGGGAGGGGGTCCAAAAAACATTTAAAATATTTTTTTCTTAACATTTCTATATTTGGGTCAACACGATCTATCTTCTCACCAAATTTCATGTCGATAGCTCTAAAACTGACGAAGATATGAGGGCGCGGCATACAGACAGACAGACAGACAGACAGACAGACAGACAGACAGACAGACAGACAGACCGACAGACAGACAGACAGACAGACAGACAGACAGACAGACAGACATGACGAAACTATAAGGGTTTCTAGTAGACTACGAAACCCTAAAAAACGGTTAGAACTTGAGGTTTCTATTAATGTAAATCGGTCCAAAACTGATGACTTTATCAAAACGGGGCATACAGATGGACAGACAGACTGGCAGACTTGACGAAATAATAAAGGTTTGTAATAAATAGACTACAAAACCCTAAAAAGTTAGAGATAAGTAAATGGTGGAGAAAATCTGATACTTATTGGCGACTTAGAATAAGTATTTCGATATTATGTTTGCTACCAAATCGTTAGCCAGAAAAAGCCTTCTATTTCCCAGTATTTCTCTTCTTCTTCGTCTTTTGCATTTGTTTATATGAAATTATGTTTACAGTTTAATTCTTTAATGATATTGATAGCCACAGAGAGTACATAATGCCACATACATACATACATAGCGGTCAAAATCATAACACTCCTTTTTGCTTCGCCGTAGTCGTGTAAAAAATGGTACAACATGTTCTAACAAAAAAAACGCGCCCTGTATTTTGCACGAAAATCTACTTTAGTTCGTCAAAGCTATTCAAAACGTTGAAGATGCACTTTCGATCTAGTGCGTCTAAATACAGTAACATGACTCCAGAGGAATTTGGCTGGTTCTCCGACAAACGGAGAATTTCCTGTGTTTGATCCCGATCTAGTTTTCAATACCCAAAAGATATTTTTGTTACCCTGAGGTAGTCCTCAGGAGGAGGTTTACAGTTTGACGTGTAAAAAAATTAACTAAAAATATTTTAACGGGTGAACCAGTCCATGAAACTGAAAAATTTTCTCCAAGGAACTTAAGTAAGTACAAATATGAAAAAAAACATTCTGCTTGGCTCGGTCAGCTGGTACATTTTGTACACGCTTATTGACTTGAACTGGAAATAACTGGAATCTCAGGGGAACTCAAGGTAACTAAGAAGATAGTTGCCACGAACATAATTTCTTGGATTAAAATTTGCTCGGAATCATATGACGTTCTTGCCGTTTTGTTATTTTTATACTTAAAAATTTTTGACAGTAGCAACCCTGGCTATATAACAAGTGACAATCGCAAAAATCCTGAATAGGTTCGAGTCTTAGTTCGAGTGAACCTTCTGTAAACTCTCTATTTTGTATTTTATGCTGAAGGTCTCTGATAAGTTTCTCAACCTAAAGTATTGAAAACATATCGAACTCCGTCCATTTATCTTTCCCAAGAGACAGCTTCATCTAAACTTACAAAGTAAACACATTATGCTCACATCTTATCTGTTTCAACATTAGAACAGTATCTATAAGACCCCGTTCACACATGCGACATTTTTGTCGCGCGACACACGGATCTCTCGTTCTTTTCCACGCGTTTGAAAGGGACTTCCGATTAGTCGCAAAGTCAAAGTCAAAGCATTTATTTCTCAGTAGGAATTACAAGATTCGCTTACTTAAAAAAGGGAAAATTTGTAGTGCAGAATTTTCTCTTTTTCATAACAATTTGTGTTCCTACTCTAGACGCGGCTCGGGCGGGATAAAAAAAATAAAAATAAAGGCACTGCCTCGGGGCTGGCCAGGCTAACCACATAGCATGTATCTTTATGCCCAAATGAATGACAAGTAAATCAAAATACATTGTCAATATTTAAAAAAAAAGCGGTTACATGTGTATAGTTAGCCGGCCAACGTCTCCCCAGTGTGAACGCGCGGTAAGTTTTGCAAGTAACTGCTTGAAATAAGTTGAAATACTTTCGTGGTAGTTTATTCTAGTTGTCGATAACAGTGCCAGATATAATGGTTTACCATCTTTACCTTTACAGTCACAACAGTCCACTGCTGGACATGGGCCTCCCCCGTATCGGGGGGTATTGCTATTCTTACCACACTTGGTAGGCAGGCTAGGGAGCGCAGTGCAAGATGTTTAATTCACAGGGAACGCTGCGGTCCTTTCCGTGGATAATTAAATTAATTGCCCCTTAGTCGCTTTTTACGACACCTTGTACAACACCCACGTGTAGAATTGAGGTGATGCTTATTCTAAGCCGGCATAACCCGACACACGGTTTACTAAATGCTGTCACAAAATAGAAATCGCCCGCTTCATATGACTTGTGGTGCAAGCACAGCATCATCGGCCGACACAACTAAAAATTTTACAGTTAGCGGTGTTCATGACAGACAGACAGAAGCACGCAAAAAGCGACTTCATTTTGTACAAAAATAATATCTTTAGAAAAAATATGACGTTTTTAAAGGATCATAATCTAAATTCGGCCCTGCCCCAGCTGCTCGTACAAAATGTGACGTATTTGGGCAAATACAAATATTTTATATCCTCAAAGCAAACCCTGCATCGTGGTTGGCAGATAAGCTTCGTTCGCGTGGAAATCAGGCGGATGGCACGGAACAAGAAAATTAGTAGATATGACTTCCGAAAGGTTTATTTATACAGGGAGTAATAAAAACCGGCCAAGAGCGTGTCAGACACGCCCACAAATAGGGTTTCGTAGTCAACGTTTATATATCAGGTTTTTCAGCATTACAAACTTAATTTTGTTGCTGGTTTGTTAGCAGCAGTATGATGACCAACCGCAAATAGAAAAACTCAATTTTTTCTGAAACCTTTAAGGGTACAATATCCGTTATAGTTTTCATTGTAACTTCAGATTGTAAGCTATATTCTATATGTATTTCAAATTTTTAGCTTTTATACTTTAGAATTTACAGCTGGAACAAATTATGGGTGAAAAACGCCATTTTTAAAAGTAAATATCTCGTGACAGAAACATTTTAGTGACTTTGTTTCAAAGAAACCTTATCTTAGTTTTAAAAGACCTATTCAACGATATCCTACTCAATATTACAGAAGAAAAAAAAATTTTTTGCACCCCTTTCACTTGTATGGGAGGGGGTCCAAAAAACATTTAAAATATTTTTTTCTTAACATTTCTATATTTGGGTCGACACGATCTATCTTCTCACCAAATTCCATGTCGATAGCTCTAAAACTGACGAAGATATGAGGGCGCGGCATACAGACAGACAGACAGACAGACAGACAGACAGACAGACAGACAGACAGACAGACAGACAGACAGACATGACGAAACTATAAGGGTTTCTAGTAGACTACGAAACCCTAAAAAGGATATAACAAGCCAAAAAGAGGTTAAAGGAAATTCATGAAACTGAGTAACTTTCCCCGTGGAACATGGGTCGAAACATGGGAATAGCCGATCAGCTGATTGATTTACTATGGGAGGTCAAAAATTTTTATATTTCGGCTCATGTTCCATGGGGAAAGTTATCCAGTTTCATGAGTACCTTGACCTCCTTTCGGCTTTTTATACCCTTTTTATTACTCCCGGTATACAGGGAGTCCACGCTTGTATACAATGTATTTTGATTGATATTGAAGACAGGCTAATGGCATCGATTTCCCACGACCATAATAAACTAAGCAATTAGAGTCTCAAGACAATTCTACTTAAACAACATTTACAACTTCTGTGACAAAAAAATATTATGCTATTTCAAACATTTTCGATGCCGATTAAATGAATAAGGGTTGGTATTTTTCAAGCGCAATTTCACGTATTTTTATAAGAACCCCGCTTTTATCATTTTGATAAATTAAAGATGATTGAAGGCTTTTCTCGTTTAATAAAAGTAATACTTATGATATGAAATGAAATTCGTTGCAGTAATTTTTTATTATTGTGAACAACTTTTATTGTAAAGTTTTAATAAACAAAACTAATAAAATAGTTAACCACACATAACCAAAAAATGCTTACAGTAAATTCCTGCCATGCCATACAAACAAAAGCCTCTATAAGTTGATTTCTTAAATGGGTAGGTGGATATGCCTACGTATCTATTCTTAAAATACCAATAGATATTGATTCACGGCATAACAAACGAGGAGAGAACATTTATTATCTTTTATTATGTTATACGTGAATAGGCTGTAGACACCAGAAGATCTATGTGTTTGTTTTGTTATGCCAGACAAAGATGGATGATCTACAAACTTGACTTTAACCTTGCTGGGGTGCCCTGCCAATGTTACCGATCAAGGGCAGCTTATTTTTTTGGGCGGTTTTCCTTAAGTGAGATAGTACTGGCTTTTGTCTTTATGAAGGGCCCTTACTATCGCCAGTACATTAACCCACCTATATAAGGGATTACTGGTTTTTCTTAGTATATTCAATCATGCGCTGATATGGGAAACTTTGGTGGTGTTTACGCTGGGATTAAAAAGACCCTTGGTCCTTTTCCTAAAAAAACAGCCCCCCTTAAAGAAGCGGACGGCACTGTTATTACAGATGCTCAACGCCAACTCGAACGATGGGTAGAACATTATGTTGGTCTCTACTCAGAACCAGTGAACATAATGCCAGAAGCTGCAGATTGCATGCCAAAACTAGCTACCTGGACTGAGTTAGATGATCTTCCTACCATAAGGGAGTACCACAAGGCTGTAAAGCAGCTTAAAATTGGAAAATCACCTGGAAACGATGGTACCCACGCCGAAATTATCAGGCTCAAGTGCATATTACCCATCCTGCACAATCTGTTGTGTAAATGTTGGGAAGCGGGATATATACCACAGGATATGCGCGATGCTAACATCATTACCCTATACAAAGGCAAAGGTGACCGCGGTGACTGTAACTGTTATCGTGGAATATCCCTTTTAAGTATAGTAGGTAAATTATTTGCTCGGTTAGTCTTAATAAGACTCCAGAAACTTGCTGATCGTGTATATCCCGAATCGCAATGTGGATTCCGCGCCCAACGTTCCACAACAGATATGATCTTTACACTTCGCCAACTGCAGGAAAAGTGTAGAGAGCAGAAAACACCTCTGTTTGTGGCGTTCGTCGACCTTAACAAAGCCTTCGACACCGTGAGCAGAGAAGGACTCTATACTGCACTTTTAAACATCGGGTGCCCTCCAAAACTTCTAAGCCTCATTAAATCCTTCCACGAGGACATGAAAGGATCTGTTGTTTTTAACGGCAATACATCCGAGCCGTTCGAAATGCGTAGAGGTGTTCGCCAAGGCTGCGTGTTGGCTCCTACCCTGTTTGGTATTTTCTTCTCATTGCTTTTAAAGTTGCTTTCGGCGATGACCAACAGGGTATACACCTGCACACTAGGGCTGACGGGAAGCTGTACAATATCTCGCTTCTTAAGTCAAAGCGTAACCGCGATGACTTATTCGTCGATAGCCTTTTGTTCGCTGACGATGCAGCCTTCGTTGCTAATTCTCAAAGTGAGCTTCAAGACATTGTTGATAAGTTTTCCCACGCGTGTTCTCTGTTCTCAATGTCCATTAATGCCAAAAAAACAGTAGTGCTAGCTCAAGGTGGAGAAACACCACGTATTTTGCTCGGTGGCGTTCCCTTGAACATAGTTGACAAGTTTTGCTACTTGGGGTCGACTGTGTCGAACAATCTCACCCTCGATGCTGAGATCAATACTCGTATCGGCAAAGCGGCGACCATGTTCGGCAGGCTCAGTACAAGAGTATGGAATAATAAACACCTGACCACAAAAACCAAGATAATTGTTTACCAAACTTGCGTTCTAAGCATACTCTTGTATGGAGCTGAAACCTGGACTTCGTACGCAAAACAAGAACGTCGACTCAACACATTTCATATGCGCTGCGTAAGAAACATCTTGCATATAACTTGGCAGGACAGAGTCACAAACGAGCGAGTTCTAGAAATTGCACAGCTGCCTAGCTTTACCGCTTTGCTTAAGCAAAGACGATTGCGGTGGCTAGGGCATGTGTACCGCATGGAACCTTCGCGTCTACCGCGGCGTGTCCTGCTTGGCGCCGTAGCTATCGCCAAAAGAGGAGTTGGAAGACCGATGCTACGTTTTAAAGATTGCGCCAAGCGGGACATGGCTGCGTTTGACATCGACCATCAAAGCTGGGAGAAGCTTGCTGAGAATAGGGATGTATGGAGAAAGCGTGTGTTTGATGGGCGTAAAGCTCACGATGATGCCTGGTTCGCTGGTCTCGCAAACAAAAGGCAAAAACGACATCTAAACATGCATGTGCCAGTCTCTAATTCCATCTTCGTTTGTAGAGCGTGCGGAAAGTCATGCCGCTCCCGTATCGGCTTATACAGCCATGAAAAATCTTGCCTCAGACACTGA
The DNA here is from genome assembly GCA_024500475.1 of Phthorimaea operculella. NCBI lineage: Eukaryota > Metazoa > Arthropoda > Insecta > Lepidoptera > Gelechiidae > Phthorimaea > Phthorimaea operculella. Next base: position 1,496,453 of record JANFCV010000058.1, on the reverse strand, counting down.
ATAAATCGTCTGTCACAGACGTATGAGGCCAATGATGATGTATGAAATACCAGTATAAGTGACTTCCTTAAATAGGTAGGTTGTTGTGCTGGCGATTATAAACTTGACCCTGACAATGCTACCGATTTAGGGTAGCTTATTTTTCGAGGTGGTTTTCCTTAGGGGAGATATTACTGACTTGCGTCTTGATTATGTAACCATGACATTGTACTATTGTCAGCACATAAACCCAACCATAAACCCATATTGAAGGGACCTAGACTGCTTTTTTCGTACTTGGTGTGTCTTTGAGTATGTGGAATAATTTTCCGATACATCAATAAATACTCGTAGTATAAAATGAAGTCACTTTTTAAGATTCGATAACTCCTCTCATACCACACAACGGATATTGATGCGGTTTTTTGTAGTAGATAGAGTTATTCAAGAGGGAGGTTCATATGTATAAAACATGTCGTAAAAAAGGTCTTTTTCGGCGGGAAAATGAGTTGCAGCGGGTGAAACCGCTAGTATGTTTATAAAGGGATAATAAATAAAAATATGTGAAACAACAAAGACATAAGGTACCTACTCACAATACAGGGTATTTCAATACATAAAACACTTCAAAATCCACTGCAGCAGAACGTAAGACAATGGCAAACTTGCCAGCAGATGAAGCACAGCGCACAGGCCGCGTAGAAAAAGTGCGGGACGATTTGACAGGTGCCATACCTTCGCAATACTTGCAGGTTCTAATCGCCGACTAGACTTTCCCACGGGAAAGATACATTTTCCTAAGGTAATAAAGTAACATAAAGCCCCATCCAAATCTGAGTGGTATCCCTATGGATGGGTAGTGGAACTCTGTCACTTGACAAATTGTACCGATTAGGATACAGCGCGGATAAATATTGCGCTGACCTAAAACTGAGGAGTAATGCTGTAGCTATAGAAAAAAAGAGAAATAAGATACACAAGGTAAATAAAGTACTTACAATTTTATTTAAAAATACTTCAGAAACCACAGCAGCAGAACGTAAGACAATGACAGACTTGCCAGCAGATGAAGCAAAGCGCGCAGGCAGCGTAGAAAAAGTGCGGGACGATTTGGCATATGCATAGCAAGCCATCCGCGCACATCGTGCATAGCGTCTGTTTCCAACTGGTCTGATTGCTTCGCACCATTGAAAAACACATGTTGCTGCCTGGAGGAAAGGTTTACTTTATGTAAATGGGGCTCGTGGAAAAAAGTTTACCTACGTCAAGTAGCTGTACCTAGTTATTCTGGAGCCACTCTTGCCACAATGGCCTAGCGTTGGGTGTCCCACGGCCAGATGGACAGATGATAACTTGATAGAGAAAACGGGAGAGGCCTAGGTCCAGCAGTGAACTGCTATAGATGATGAAGTGATGGGACGATTTGGCAGATACATAGCAAGCCATCCGCGCACATCGTGCATAGCGTCTGTTTCCAACTGGTCTGATTGCTTCGCACCATTGAAAAGCAGGTGTTGCTGCCTGGAGAAAAGGTTTTCCTTTGTAAATGGGCCTCGTGGAAAAAAGTTTACCTACGTCAAGTAGCTGTACCTAGTTATTCTGGAGCCACTCTTGCCACAATGGCCTAGCGTTGGGTGTCCCACGGCCAGATGGACAGATGATAACTTGATAGAGAAAACGGGAGAGGCCTAGATCCAGCAGTGAACTGCTATAGATGATGAAGTGATGGAACAAATTGACAGATACATAGCAAGCCATCCGCGCACATCGTGCATAGCGTCTGTTTCCAACTGGTCTGGTTGCTTCTCACCATTGAAAAGCAAATGTTGCTGCCTGAAGGAATTATAATTGTTATTGTGACATCAGCCTTATTAACTGTTCCACTGCTGCGCAAAGGCCTCCCCTTTCTCTTTCCAGACAGTCTTTGGCTGTCTGAGGTCAGTTCGGGTCGAAGTCGACCAGGTCATCCCATCAACTTTTCCTCGGTTTTCCTTTTTGCGTGAAACTCTGTTTTACTTTTATAAAATGGGCCTTAAAGGAATACAAGTTTATGTGTAAGCTCTACTCCAATCTTTTCTAGAAGGTAAAACCTTGACATAGACTGGAATTGTAGCATGCTGAAGTAGCAGTGGTGGTCATATGTGTCGTAGAACCGATGGACGGTGGAGTAAGCGGTTTCTCGAGTGGAACCAGTAGCGTCACAGAATACATAATAGTACAGGTAGTAGCGTTGGATGCCCTCCGGTCCGATGGAATGGACAAACGACAAAGAACTGCATAGAGACTCGATCCATTCGATCGGACTCGGTGTCATACACGAAAAAAGTCATATCATATCAATCAACTGGGCGTAAGCGTCGTGCCCCAGGATACTCCTCAGGTACGTAGGTATATTTTTTATCTGCAAATACAGATGCATGAAGAGATACCCTTTTCTACTAGTAAACCCTCGAAATGTGCATTTTACTTACTTTTCTTTAATTTTGCCATATTTTAATTCACTAGTATAATTTTCGATTCGCTAAATATTCTGGAAAACGTTTATTTTCGATTTATGTATTTATTTTTTATGTTTTTCTAGATATTACATTATTTTTATTTATTTTTATATAATATCAATGTTTTTTCTAAAAAGGGCGACTTTTTTTACAAAGTACGATTGTGCCAAAGTCAGAGTTAGGTGACGGATGAAAAACGACTGCATGTAGCTGAGAGTGAGCTGAGATGAGAATGTTGCGATTGATGCGAGGATTGATGTGTGGTGTGGCAAGGATCCAAGGATGGATAAAATAAGGAATGAGGATATTGAAAGTAGCGCCAGTGACAGAGAAAATGAGGGGGAATCGTTTATCTTGTTTATCGTTCAGTCGATTTGGTAATTGTCGCTTTAAAGTTCATCGAAATAAAACTTTTCGATATATCGTTCAGTCGATTTGGTGTTAGTCGAGTAATAAGTCTTTCGATACACTGCTGTTTCGCTATAAACTGCTTTCGGTCAAAAATCGCTTCGAACCATTGTTCAGTCGAAGAAGCATTAATCGACAAATTGTATTTCGAAATTGGGTCTTGCACTCAATGAGGAGAGATGAAGAGCATGTAACAAAGAAAGTAATGAACATGAATGTGGATGGACGCAGAAGAAGAGGAAGGCCTAAAAACGTGTGGATGGATTGTATAAAAGATGATATGAGAAATAAAGGCGTAAGTGAGGATTTGACTGGTGATAGAGATGAATGGAAGAAAAATACATGTTGCGCCGACTCCAAATAAATTGGGATAAGGGCAGGCAGATGATGATGACGTGCGTATCGCACGAATTCGCACAATTCATGAATATTATTGAACTCTCTGTCCGTGGCAGAGACTTTTCCTAGCCCTTGAAAAACTCTGCCCAGTTTATAAATATCACATAATAAATCTAAGATATTACGTTTCATTAGTCACATCACAACACAAGTAGTTCAAGAAAGAGTAAAATATAAATTGTAATTTATGCCCTACTATTAGGATAGTTGACGTCAAAACCCAGAAAAACATGGAGATCAGTGTATTTTGCCAAGTTCAAGCTTATTTTAAACGTGATTCAACTTCAGGGCTGGTTTACAATAACGTCGTTACACGCCAGCGTCACTTCCATTACAAAATGTGAAACGAACTGTTTTTAATAAATGCAGAAGACAATATTCAACCTATTGCCTTCTGCCAAAGAAATCTAGGCAACAGAATTAGTTGAAAAAACTATCCCATTACATGGAGCCCTACATCGCGTTAGTGGTCAAGATACACTTGCAAAATCCGCGGATTTGGAGTGAGTCGCTGTACGCCAGATGGTAGAGGCGGCGCCAGTACAGATGGCAAAGGTCGCTGGTTCAAATTCAGCCAGCGATAGAAATTCTTTCGAAAAAAATAATGCCTTAGGAGAACGAATCGATGCTCTATGCCTACAGTGAAATATTAAGATCCCAAATTCACAGAGAACGAAATAGACAGGAGGTTAGCATACTCAACTTTGCACGTCGAGATAGAAAGCTGAAATTTGGCATGAATGTACTTCTTGAACTACTGATCAAAGCTAAGGGTAGTGCTAAGCAGGAACCACTCGTCGTCACCTTTCACTTCTTAGCACCATTCTTTGACTAGGGCCCCAAATAAAGGGCCTGCTAAATCATTTTTTTTTTTTCAGTTGGATGTCGATGGCATGTTAGTTACTTAAAAAAGAGCCACCACTTTGCACATCGAACGAGAAAAATGAAAATTTGCATGAAGGTATTTTTTACTTACCTACTGATCAAAACTTTTGGTGGTTAAGGGGGGTGTTGCTTTAGTTTTGAATAGTAGGGCAATAAGTACCTTCATGCCAAATTTCAGCTTTCTATCTCGATTTGCTAAGTTGAATACGCTAACTTCCTGGCTGTATAGTTCTACTAAATAAACATAGATGGCGCTAAAGCTACTCGTAAGTAGTCAAGTAACAAAAATATATGAACGAAGCAAGTGGTTCACAGTTTCGCTGCCTGGGTTACAGCCACCGTAGTGTAAAGGTAACACGTCTGACCCGGCTTGTCAGAAGACGTGGTGGGTTCGAATCCCATCTATTTTCGGATTTTTTCCACTTGTTTCGTTTGTATTAACAATAATACCTACGCTAACTTCCCACTAGCTAGTCATCTAATCATGAATGACCAAACTATGACATTGGTCATATTCGTAGTAGATTAAATCATAAACTATATTATTTATACGATATTTTTATTGCTTGTTTTATTATCTTGCAAATCGTCTGCAGCTTGTTAGAAGCGCGAAATTATTTGTTTATGACTCACATAATTTTGACGGGGTAACAGAAATAGAATAGATACTTACCTACTACAGTACGGCCGCTCGAATAGGCCAAATTTGACAGGTGTCAAACCCATATTAGAAGACATGTCATCAAAGAACTCATCAAAGGGAAATAGACCTTATGTCAGAGCATTGACATGATTTTGACAGCTGTCAAATATGGCCTATTCTAAAGGCATCATTGTAATACTAAAACCTGTGTCAAACAAGAGTAGAGTGAGTGATTTAACAATCGAGTGTTGCCAGGTAGTACATAACAATATGGTATTGGTATTTTATTTAGGACAACCAACATATTAAATACAAAGGATTTTTTTATAATAGAAAATATTCAACCCTCACAAGGACAGGAAAAACAAGTAGAAGAAAATAACGAGATCGTTAACAATTCGATGTTTAAAAAAAACCTCCCACGTCTTCCGTAAATAATAAAACATCGTTTTATTGACTCCTCAAACCGAAAGCCAGAATAAATTGGACCGGGGCAAGACCGGGGAAAATATTTTGGTCAAGATATAGCCAGAGTGTAGAGATGAAACAGTAAGGGAAGTGGACTCGTTTCTGTTGAGTCGCAAGGATTGTCACTTTCGGTTAGAATAATAATAAATTGAAATAAATACCTTTTAAAAATATTTCACTGTTTTTAAACTGTGAGTAACAATGACTACAGTTCAGCAAAAAAGTGTAGAAATTAAGTAAAATGGAACTAAGAAAAATTCATACTAAATTGTTGCCATTCATAGTCAATGTTGCCATTTAATTTTGAAGTTTCATACTAAGTGGCGCCCTCATTTTTTGTCTACTCTTTTTTGCTGGACTGTACTTATTATTATGGGAAATCATCTTATTCCCTTCCCACAAGCATTTAATTCGGGTGAGACTAGGTCAGTTTTCTTGTAAGCGGCGTCGCGCATCTGTTTCGAGCGTTTTTATCGTTTTTATGAAGTTTCCACACTGCTGAACACAAATGAAGCCATATTTTGCTGTGATATAGCACAGAATAAGGACGTAGCTATAGAAACAATTTATAAACCGGCTAAATATGCAAGGTGTCAATGTAACAAGTCCAAGACAAGACCAACATATTACTATCGTAATCAAACGAATAACTTTCACTTTAGTCGTATACTCGTATTACAAATGCAGTCACTAGAATGTATCTATACATATAATAAAACAGAAACGAAACCAATTCTGTACATGGGATAGTTTAAAAAAAGGATTTTTACTTTCAATTGTGCTCAGGATACAGATCTCAGAACAATCGATAAAAAATTTTTTGTCTGTTTGTCTGTCTGTTTGTCTGTCTGTTTGTCTGTTTGTTTGTCCATCTTTCACGGATAAACTACTGGACGGATTTTAACCAAATTTTGTGTCGTAATACCTTATTAGTCGGGTCAACATCTAGGATACATTTTACCACTCTAGGGTCTGGAGTACCAGATGTAGACCACCAGAAGCACCATTAGGAGCCCGGCTAAACTATACGATATAGATATATGACTCCGAAGCAAAAGTTGTTCGACTTGATAGGACGCTTCTGCTGGCGAATAGAAATCCAAGGTTTGGAGTACCTGATGTAGACCACCAGGTGCACCAATAGGAGCCCAGGTAAACTATAGGAGATAGAGATATGACTCCAAAGCAAAAGTTGTTCAGCTTGATAGGACGCTTCTGCTGGCGAATAGACATCCAAGGTTTAGAGTACCTGATGTAGACCACCAGGCGCACCAACAGGATCCCAGGTAAACTTTAGGAGATAGAGATATGACTCCAATGCAAAAGTGGTTCAGCTTGATAGAAGGCTTCTGCTGGCAAATAGACATCGAAGGTCTGGAGTACCTGATGTAGACCACCAGGTGCACCAACAGCAGCCCAGGTAAACTGTAGGAGATACAGATATGACTCCAAGACAAAAGTTGTTCAGCTTAATGGGACGCTTCTGCTGGCGAATAGACATCCAAGGTTTGGAGTACCTGATGTAAACCGCTAGGTGCATCAACAAGAGTACAGGTAAACTATAGGAGATACAGATATGACTCCAAAGCAAAAGTTGTTTAGCTTGATGGGACGCTTCTGCTGGCGAAAAGACATCAAAAGTTTGTAGTAGCTGATGTAGACCACCAGGAACACCACTAGAAGCTCAGCTAAACTAAAAGAGATATTGAAATGGCTCCAAAACAAAAGTTGTTCAGCTTGACGGAGCGCTTCTGCTGGCATCTGCTGGCTATGCATCTACGGTTTTAGAAATATAGTTTCCAACAATTAATACATAATTAGCGTGATGGATACAATTTTTAAGAAGCTGGTGTGGAGATTTGTATTTTTCAATGTAGGTATAAGGGACGAAACGACACGAAGTTCGCGGGGACCAGCTAACAATCAATATCAATAACACACTTCCTACATTTGAAAATGTAATCTGTTAGTGTGTATGGCCGACTTCACGAAAAAAGAAGACCTACCTGACCCGACAACCCCAGAAACAACCTTATGGCGCCGAAAAATTAGAAGGGCAAACACCACCCAACATAAGAAGGTCCAAGGAAGATGAAAAAGTCTGTGTGGTAAACCTAAACGTGCATGAATCACGCAAAAAGTTTGCGATATTTTTTGATGTGTGGTATGGTGGAAGATAAACGTCTTGATCATATTTTATGATTAGTGAGAACCTTAATCAGCACTGGAGGGCCTGTCTGTCTGCCTTTCTGGCGGAACACATAGAGCTCGGCAAAACTTTAAGAGACAAGAATATTTCTGTATTGAAAAAGTTTTGCATGATGTGCCGCTTCTGTCGGCTCATAAACTTCCCTTGGCGAAACGAAGTTCGCGGGCACCAGCTAGTGGAAAATAAGATTTAACATAAAATTGTGATATTTCAGTTATGAACATAATAAACACAATTTTGAAGATCTTTTATTCACTGCACTCCTCAGCTCTGAAAGTCCTGAGACTAAACAGATACCTACAAGTTCACTTTGTTGTTTGTAGATACTAAGTTTGCCAATACAAATTCTGCATTAGCTTTGTTTATTATGATTTAAATTTCGGGATGACAGACAATCACAACAAAGCGAATTTATGCTAGTATTGGTGCCAGTTACATTTTCCATTAGCTAACTAGATCTTGCTTCATATAATTGAATATTTTATTCAATAACGTCTTACTAAGATTATCTCTGATGTATTTAGGCATCTAATATTACGTCTGTAATAGCAATAACTTTAACTATGAGGCCATCCACAAAATCTTAAAAAATCAGGTGTTCCATAGACAAACTTAAGCTTAATGTACGAAAATTATGAATCCAAATTGTAAAATTGCTCATACAGTCACACACATCCTTAAAATCACAAGTTTAAACAAATGTCTACATATCGGTAACAAACTACTGTAAACCCTCGGTTAACAGGCGACTATTTTGCTACGGTCTCTCGTTCTTTTTAACGTGTGTAAAAGGGACTTCATATAAATTGCCAGCATAAGTCGCCTCAGTGTGCGCCCTGCCTAAATTACGACAAAGTTCAAAATAAACCGGTCGAAAGTTCATCACCCAAACATCATAAAAATAAAAAGTTTACGCCGGAACAGAGGTCCCACAGAATAAATACACGAAACTGAATACTTCTGAACGGCATTTGAAATGGAAGCGACGTTTTGTACTTTGCTGTTTTTATATCTGTTCTTAACTGCCTTTGAAACTGATTGAAAAGTGCTACTTTTGTAGCCACAAACACCACGAACAACGTTTTAATGGACAGCGAGAAAAAAATGAAAAGGAATTTTAGTTTGTTTGTTGATAGAAAGCTAGGTATGTTATTTTTAAAGATTAAAAGGGATTACATTTTAGTATTTCGGGCTGCTTCTGCTGGCACAGGGTCATTGGGGGTCTGGAGTACCTAATGTAGACTACCACCATCCCATCTTAACTACTAAGGTATAAGAAATACGGTAAGTTCTTTAAAGCAAAATTTGTTCAGCTTGATGAGGTTTTTTTGCTGGCACTTAGAATCGAGAATGTGGAGCACCTAGAGCAAAGTAGAAGTTTTTGAACTACGGGCTTTCGAACAAACTTATTAGTACTAAGGTAAAATGGATATAAGTAATAGCGGGTGTAACCGCTGGGCGGTCACTTGTATCAAATAAAACGCTTTGAAATCAAAGCGAAATAAAATCGAAAAAGAAATTAAGGTCTTGTTTTATGGCTCTACTGTCCTCTAAATGTTATCTTATCATATCAGACCTTAAATTGGAATTTATGACTCTTTTGGTGTGAATTGTTGTTTATATTAATGTTTGGTAATAGAAAATAGTACCGAGATAAAAACTACACTACTAAATCATTTATTTTCGGTCAGCAACATTTTTAGGCATTGTTTTTTTACAAATCAGTTAGAAGAAAGGCTCAGAGGTAAGTTATTATAAAATAACTAATAATAGTAATAAGTTGCAGTGGCGAAGGAAAGGTAAGGTAGGTAATCCGAAGCAAAAATGAAATTTTTGAAAGTAGATTAATAACCAAAATAAAATAATTAGGTAGTGTAGTACTAAACAAAAAGGCGAAAACGCCATACTATCGAGGCATGGACATACCTAATGGTTAAAATTAATATGATTTTACATACACAATTGATACATACCTATTATATCTAACCAACAAACAAACTAAAACATTCCCCAAACTATTACTTCTGACGAAATGTTCTATATTAATGAGCCGATAGAAAATATGCGTCCTTGGACAGTGCGTCTGTCCGTAGCAGAAAATATGTCAAAATGCGGGTATTTCCGTCCCTTCATACCACGGCTGGATGTCGCGCATACCGTCATAGTAGGGAGGTTAGCGTCAAAAAAGAGCCACAGCCTTGCACATTGGGATAGAAAGCTGAAAATCGCCATGAAGGTACTTCTTGACCTACTGAATGAAACTAAGGGTGGAGCCAGGCAGTGAAAAGTTATTGGCACTACACACAGTTTTCATCTACGTTTCATAAAGATGCGGAATTTCCTTCCGTCGCTTCATACCACGGCTGGATGTCGCGCATGCCGTGATAGTGGGGACGTTAGCGTCAACAAAGAGCCACAACCTTGCACATTCAGATAGAGAGCTGAAATTCGCCATGAAGGTACTTCTTGACCTACTGAACAAAACTTAGGGTGGAGCCAGGCAGTGAAAAGTTATTGGCACTACACACAGTTTTCATCTACATTATCATAAAGATGCGGTATTTCCGTCCCTTCATACCACGGCTGGATGTCGCGCATACCGTGATAGTAGGGAGGTTAGCGTCAACAAAGAGCCACAACCTTGCACATACGGATAGAAAGCTGAAAATCGGCATGAATGGACTTTTTGACCTACTGAACAAAACTAAGGGTAGAGCCAGGCAGTGAAAAGTTATTAGCACTACACACAGTTTTCATCTACGTATCATAAAGATGCGGTATTTCCGTCCCTTCATACCACGGCTGGATGTCGCGCATACCGTCATAGTAGGGAGGTTAGCGTCAACAAAAAGCCACAACCTTGCACATTGAGATAGAAAGCTGAAAATCGACATGAATGTACTTTTTGACCTACTGAACAAAACTAAGGGTGGAGCCAGGCAGTGAAAAATTCTTGGCACCATACACCGTTTTTATCAGTATATATCAAGAAGTACATTCATGTCTAATTTCAGCTTTCTATCTCGATTTGAAAAGCTTGGCTCTTTTTTGACGATAACCTCCCCGCTATGAATGTCACGAATACCGCGAGTTTTCCTTGCCGAAGATAAAACGGGGAAAAATAAGTAGGTATAGGGAAAAGAGTCTTTTCATGTAGACTCCTGACGATATCTTTTGAACTAAAGGATACATTTTTTCTGTATTTTTGATAGACAATAAGTTTGCCAAGTGAACAAGAAATAAGTATGTAGGGAAATAGCGAAATTGAATACTTACATACAAAAATTAAAGTTAGGTACCTTTTACCTTTACCGATTGAAAAGAAAAACTTATTATTCAGAAATACAAATACAAAGAAATGAGGTCAAATTCTGTAAAAATATCGGTCATCCGCATCTTAGGTGGTTCCCATACTTGACACATGTAGTTGCGCATTTTTATCGCATCCGCGTTACGCATTCCGCATACTGCAAACTGACATTGACTCAAGAAAAGACATAGATGAGTTATATTATAAAGCTGAACTGCAACTGTTAACTGAAAATGTTTCTGAAACTAGACTACGGAACCCTGAAATACCAAACGGAACCCACCCACGTCACGGTAAAAATAACGAAATTAGGTGTCTATGTCTATGTCCACAACATCTGCGAGTAGGTATTCTGGATTTATTTATACTGTGGTATATTTTTATACACTGTGACTCATGATGCTTTTAGTCTGAATGTAAAATTGTGAATTATGTCGCAACAGCTAACAGTTAGTAACAATTAGTTTTGGCATTTTATTTATTGACTTACCTACTATTTTCTGCTTTTAACTTTGCCGAAAGAAAAGCTTACATACCTATCTACTTTTTTCTTTTTAAGTAAAGTAATATTTATTGGGATTTAGAGTCATCTCATCATGACAAAATCATCAAATTAATCTCATCTCAGAGTGAAGAAAACTTCAAGAGGCATTCGTCCAACAGTGATCGTTATTATGCTGAAAGGAAGAGGAAATAATAACCAAATGTCGGCCAAGTGCGAGTCGGACTCGTGCACTAAGGGTGCTGTACCATTACCTTTGAACAAAAATGACACATAAATTATGTTTATTGTACCTACACATAAAAAGATATTATACAATAGCTCAGTTTTTTTCCTAAGTGTAGCATGCCAGACATGCAAAGCCTGACAAAACTCAAATAAATAAATGAAACAAATTAAAAAGCTTTGTCTATAGAGACACGTGGAGGTAATTTTTTTCTGCATGCGAAAAGCTGCTTGTAAATTTTAGAAGAACGATTTACGACTACGCGCGGCATGGAATTACGACTTTTCAGAAATGGATTTTAGGCATTCCCCTTTTTAGGCAAAGTACTAAATAAAAAATATACTTACTTAAGTTTTGACAATAACGTCAGCTACGGGACACAAATGTTCAAACCCCATTTCCTCTAAAACGATGCATGAATTATTTTAGGAGTTTCTCTTTTGCAATAATAGGTAACTCGAAAATCTCTGAATTTGTTCATTTAGTAAAAACCGTGTCCATTTTTGGGCTAAAATAAAATAAAAACTGTGCACTGGCAGGAAACTACAAGAAAACGTGACGCGAAAGCCATTTGCGATTGCGACAAAGAACAAAATAATTTATTCTTAATGGGAGCTAATGTCATCCGCAGGAGTGTTTTTATGTCTTGCCAGCCAGGTTTGCGGCAGTAAAAAGGGCAGCATAAAGATTTCATGTTACTTTCAACATTGATATTGAACTAGATAAAAAAAGATAAAATAAAACAGTAAATATAAAATCAAGGCTGCAAGAAGGCTAATGAACTAAAAGAAAACGAAATTCTATGTTCAAAATAAATAATACACTGTGCCAGCCAACTAGATTTAGGGGCGAGCTCCACAGAATAGACGCGCGACGCGACGCGCAATATGACAATGCGATCGTCAGCTGTTAGTTATCGATGCAACGTGTACCTATCTCACGCACGAGTGTAGCTTTGTCACTTCTGTTTCATATCAACTTGGTTTACTCCCATTTTAACGCATTTTTGAAATCGTAGAAAGTTATGTTGCCATGGTGATGCCCATAACTTCAAACTCTATATTTTTGTTCATCAAGTTAACAACATTTTCAGGCGTCGCACGTCTAACGTCTCCGACGATCACTTGTTTGACAGATGCCATCTTACGTCTCACGTCTGTGAGGCTGGCCCCTCACACTAATCAGTGTTGGGCTCAAGGCGTAATTTTACGGTAAATTTTACACGAAAATTTTCTTCGCGCATTATTTATTTTTTCCACGTAATTTCGTTTAGCAATTAACTTTTATATTTAAAAATATTCGAGACGCCGCGAATTTGATTTAGATTTTGATTAGATTTTTTAAAATCTTACTTCGTAATAAAAAAAAAAATCTAGTTTTGTAAATAAATTATCGAGTGACCTTTCGTGATTGATTTGCCGTGTGGTGCCGGCTTAAAATAGCATCACCCCATATACTCTTTTGTGGGCCGTGGGTGTCGTAAGAAGCGACTAAGGGATGTGAGAGTTGATGTGTATTGCAATTTTAGGCAACAGTCTGACATATGGTAATACCTATTTGTAATCAAATAAAAAATAAAAATAAAAATACCTATATGGTAATACACAGTCTTCTGAATTACTCAACTTTTGTCAGACGTGGTGTAAATGGCCGTTTTATTTACAGCCGTTTACGCTCTGCCTACCCCGGAAGGGATATAGGCGTGATATATCTTTCGTGACAAATTCCAGAAGCTTTTTCGTGTAATGTAAACAATTTACACATGTGAGACAAAAATAACACTTTCAAGGAAACGCTACAAACACTTTTTTCGTTCGATGCCTATATACATACCTACATACCTACATACTTAGTCGACATCCAAAAGAACGTGTTACAAAAACAACAAGTAAAGCCGAAAGGAGTTCAAGGTTCTCATGAAACTGAACAACTTTCACCATGAAAAATTGGTCAAATTTTAGGTAAATTAAAAACTTTTTACACTAGTTCCACTAATATTCTATTTATTTAAATTATAATGCGACCGGTTTCGTTACACCATCTTCAGGCAGTACTTTACTACAGTTTTGATTTTTAAAAAGTACTGCCTGAAGATAGCTGAAGATGGTGTAACGAAACCGGTCGCATTATAATTTAAATAAATAGAATATTAGTGGAACTAGTGTAAAAAGTTTTTAATTTACCTAAAATATGGAGTTCCATCAAGAAATCGCAACACGAAGTGTAAAATACTGGTCAAATTTTGATTTAAAAAATCCCAAACTTTACTCAGTCGGCTGGTAGGGGAGACCGAGGGGTATTGGATCAAAAGGGTGTTGGATCAGCTTTGTTTTCTCGAAAAGTAGAAGCGTCAGCGAGCAGACTATAATGCAATTGTGCCTCTCTCTGCCTCTTGTTGACCCCTAAGTTAGCGTCCCTGACAAATAGCGCGCCGTTTTGTTTTTATCGGAACATCGTAAAAAAAATCGTCAAAAGTAAGTTTTCTGCTCTTATTTGTCAGGCTAATATTTTGGAGGTGCTTTTATATTTTTATTTAGGTTTTATACGATATGAAACCTTCAAAATTAAGGATTCATATGGCACCACTGGGACGTCTGGGTTCTCTGTGGTTTTATCTCAGTTTAATGTTTTTGTCAAACTGGCAGGATTTTTCATACCGAGGGGTGTTGGATCAGCCTGACCCAATACCCCTCGGTAAAATTTTGTATGGTTAATTTCATAGAGTACACGAGCACCACGCGTGTTGTGCTGGCTTTCTTTTTCATTTTCATTTTCATTTTCATTTTCATTTTCATTTTCATTTTCATTTTCATTTTCATTTTCATTTTCATTTTCATTTTCATTTTCATTTTCATTTTCATTTTCATTTTCATTTTCATTTTCATTTTCATTTTCATTTTCATTTTCATTTTCATTTTCATTTTCATTTTCATTTTCATTTTCATTTTCATTTTCATTTTCATTTTCATTTTCATTTTCATTTTCATTTTCATTTTCATTTTCATTTTTATTTTCATTTTCATTTTCAAATGACTGACGCTTATTTATTATTTATTCCTTTTTCACCGTGAATTAAAATGCGATTTAAAAAAATTAAGAATTCTCATACTAACTTTTTTCCCCATTTTGGGGATTGGGGCATAAGTTTCTGAATCTTTTCGTTTTTTGTATGCTTAACCTAGTCTACACGCCAAATTTCAGCTTACTAGCTCTTCAGGAAGTTCCCGAACATTTTGCTGATCATCAGCGAGTGAGTGTGTCAGTGAGTGACGAAATCGGTGTTTTTTAGATATACATAAAATCAAAAAGTATTAAAGCTATGTAATTGAATTATTGCATGTTTAATAAGGTTACTATCGACAAGATATCCTGCGAATTTGATCAATATGGTATATAGAAAACTAGAGTTATGAGAGTTCAAAAAACTACGAAATACTTCTAGAAAAGGTAGGTAGTTCTCTGGCGCTTTGCTTGGCTCGTCTTGGCGGGGGCACTACTGTGCCCCCAGTAAATTCTTTAAAATGAATTATTTAGTTAACTTTGAGGTCATACATAAAAAAAATTAAATAAGTCTTTATTGAAATGACATTAACATAAAATGATTCAACACCCCTCTGTACCTGATCCAACAGTCCTCGGTATCAGGGGTGTTGGATCAAAATGTCTTGCTCAACTAAAGTTGATTTTTTATAAAAGACTTTACACTTACACTTCTAAAGTGTATATCGTTTTAAAGCTTATGAAATTTGCTATCGATTGGTGTAATCAAATACGAATTATCATTATAGAATTTTGTGTTACGAAGCAAAATGTTAAAAATGATCCAACACCCCTCGGTCTCCCTTACATCCTGTATGAGAGTTTTTTTTTTCATTTTTCTACTCATTTTCCATGGGGAAAGTTGTTCAGTTTCATTAGTATGATAACCTCCTTTCGGCTTTAGCTATTGTTCTGTAACACCCAGTATACACCTTGTTTCGGAGAAAAGAAAATGCATTAGGTAAATTGGACACGTTGTTTAGGGCATCGTCCATGCTGAAAAAAGTCTACCTTTCGTGAAACATTCACGATCAGCTGGCTGACTTTGTAGTAATATTTTTTTCGTTTTTTCAGAATAGTCCCATACTGAAAATTATTCAATGCAATGCCTTAAACAACGTGTTCATAATAATGCATTTCCTCTGAAACACGGTAAATACAGATTAAACTTTGCAGGCATGATCAGATGGACAATTTTTCCAACGGGAACCATGTTGGTAAACGAGAGAACTCTTTCGACCATACCAAACTCTCGATCCATTGGCTGACTTTGAATGGGAACTCGCTCAAAGGTAAAATAAATAAGTAACTATTTTGGTCAAAATCTAAGACGCGAGCTACACAGATTAGACGTTAGACACACAATAGCATCTGTCAAACAAGTAATCGTCGAAACGTCAGACGTGTGACATTTAAAATGTATGAAACAGAAGAAACAAAGCTAAACACGTGAGACGTGCATCCCATCGATAACTCAGCTGACGATCGCTTGTCTGACAGATGTCATGTTGTGCGTCGCATCGCGCGTCTTTTCTGGACCTTGCCCCTAAGGCTTAAGGCTTTACCGAGTAACCGGGTGCTGAATCATAAAATCATCAAGGTAACGACATAGGTGGCAGAACAAAATGCCATCTAGACCGCGCAGACTGAAAGACAAGATAAATAGCTAGACATCATTTATCGAGGCACAAAAGACACGATTTTACGGTATGTGTAGGTACTTTGGAGTATACAATCTGTAGAGTGCGCCTAAAAAGTAAGAGCCGATGGCTGTAGTAAGAACCTCTCTGTCTATCAGTAGCAAAACGCCAGTGACAATACTATTGGACCTCTATTACTTTTCATATGTTTGACGTATAGATATTCATTGAGCTTACGTTTAACAGTAGGTACGGCGCGGGGCGATACGCGCACTCTATAGCATAACCTATCTATTTCTGACTTGCTCTTGGATTCAGTCACGATGTGATCAGGGTCAAGAATGGCCATGAGAATGACTGACAGAATCTTTGACACCTTGAATCTGACAAGACCATAGACAAGACATTTCACTAACTATTGTCACTTCCTGAAATAAACAAACGGAAATCTATAACATTGTAGGTAGGTAATTGTTTCTTTTACCTACATCAATAATTATTTATAGATCCATCTACCTAGTCCCTACGGTCTGGATTAGGTAGAACGATTAATTTTGTATGAACAACTAGGGTGATTTTTTATTTTTTTATTATTCACAAACTTCAAGCGCTAAGATAAGGTAAATTGGCTAAATTGCTGATGATCATGATTTTGGAAACTCTTAAATTAACGTTGTAATTATTCTCTAGCTCTTTGAAGTTCATAATATCACTTATATCAGAACTGATTAGGCTATATCAAAAAAATCTTCTATAATATCTCTGATTTTTCTAGTCAAATCACCAAGATGCCCCGAAATAGTCATTTATTATATTATTACATTCTCGTCAATAAAAAAGCCTAATTTCTAAAACGGTGGTTTATCAATGAAATCGTGTACCTACGAAAGTCTGCTACGACTGGTCTAACCACTCATTTCACACTTTCTACTACTATGAATATATTTATTTGTGTATTGCAGGCTCTTAGAAATTGAAAGGGCAAAAATTAAGAGAATCGGCTCACTAGGATTCACGCAAAGCTTATCAAACAAAACATCAAAAGCACTCGGAAACAAAATCGGTAGGGCATATTAAGGAAGTAATATTTACCTAATTAGGATAGAATCTTGGGATAGAATAGATCCCAGCCCAGAGACTGATGCAAATCTGCAAGGTAGCGGTCTCGCAAGTGTCTTGCGACAACTGTAAGGGTGAGTACTTTGGTTGAGCAATCAATAACACATCTTCAAATAGAGATATTTTACCAGAACTTCAGCATTGCATAAAGTCTTTCGATTCCTAAACAATTGGATGTCTTATCCCTATCCTTTTAAATAGCGAGATAAGTCTCTCTACGTTGCTTACTTACCTATTTACCTACCTTTCATAATAATATAAGCCAGCAGGCTGAAAGTTGGTTAAAATTTCGCGTAGGTAATGTTGTTAGGTAAATTACTTTCCCCTCACTTCGCCAGAGATTAGCCCGTCTGATACCAAAGCCACTAAACCAGTCAAAAAATACATCAGAGAAACAGAACCCTCCAAAATCCCTAATCAAAAGTTTTCGTTATAAGATGGGCCGTTTCCAGATAATCCTAACGCCATTTTACATATTACCCCGGGCTTTAGAATTTCGTCGAGGGCAATGACATAATTTGGCTCAGCTTTTGGGCTTAAAATTACTTGTGAAACTTCTTGACTTTGTCACCATACTGGTAAGGGAAGATAGCTGGAGTTCGGGCACTACTTAAGGCTCTTTACTGCTACGACTCCCTTGATAACAACCTCTGGTTATGCTTTGCCCTAATTTCTTAAGAAAATGGCTTTGTACCTTCGCGTCCCTAAAATGGGTAGGGATGTGCTAGTGATCATGATCTCTCCGGCCGATTTCGACCATGGCGACCAATCTACTCCTAATCAAGTCGGCGTTGATGCGCCTGTAGGTGGCTATTGTAGCCGATATTGGCAGTAAACTCCTGTGCACAGTGTCAATCGTGTGTTTGATTATAGTATACCTGGTGTAAAGGTATGTGTATTGAAATAAATTGTAGTGATAGTAAGTACTTACATCAAACGACTTACACCCTTATTTCTTAGAAAAATAAGATAAATATTAGAGCAAAAAAGTATGGTTTAGACTCACCTTCTAACGCCATAAACATGAAAGCTCCAAGAACACTATACAACAACAGGCACAGAGTCAAAAAGAAATGCGTAAACCACTTTTTGGAGAGCGTCCTCAGTTTGTTATAGAACCAAAACGCTGACTTTTCACCGGCACTCAGCCCACTCTTGGCTGTGTTCATTGTAAAGTCTTTGAAACCTTCGAACTGCTTGAACATGAATTCTGAAGCCTTGTTGTGGTACATGTGCATGAAGTATGGGTGTTCATGAGGGTTGGAAATGGAGCCGGGAGTCGTAGGCGGTTTGCCATGGTACTTCATCGGGCCCCAGAATATCTGCGGCGTCTGTCCTCCTCTAGGGGTAGCTTGTGCGGTAACAGGACTTCTGTAGGTAGCTTCGGGGATGGAGATAGTGATCTTCGGCCGACTCAAGCGCTTTGGAGGCGGCGGCGGCGGCCGGCTCGGCGGCTCGTCCGGATCATCAATTTTTATCGACACTTTTCCATCCATTTCCGCTTTACACCTTCACTGACTAAGTAAAATAACGACGTTACAAATGGCGGCCGTTTCGAAATATTTGGAACGTCCTCACTGTCCGTAGCGCCGGCGTCCGTAACACTTATTTTCAAACGACAACAAATTTTCGCGGCGCGTGAGTAAAACGTAAAAATATATTCAGACGTCCGCGAGAGAGCGTGCCGAATGGACACTGAAGTTTATAAATAAATCTGGATGTTCCTTGTACTGTACTATCAGCAAAACGCCTACTAAACTGACGATTTCCTAAGCTGATTAGTGATTCTGTCCCAAAACGATTCACGCACAGCTGAACTGCAATCAGAGGAATCAGAGTCTATGTCCGGTTATAAATAGCTTCTGTGATGCTACCGGTTTGTAAATGGCACGAATATCTTTCCTACTAAACTGGAATTGTATAAACATAGGTACATATATCACGCCTATATCCCTTACGGGACAGGCAGAGCGTAAATGGCTTTAAAAAACGACTATTTACCCCTCGTCTGAAAAATGATTGAGAGTCATTTAGAAATTTCAGAGGACTAAGAGAGAGGTTGCCAGCCTATCGCCTAAAATTGCAATACACAACAAGCTTCTTGAATTCACATCAACTCTCAAATCCCTTCGTCGCTTCTTACGACACCACGGGAAAGATATATATTAGTAAGTTGATGTTCTGGCGCTTTATTATAATTCTTTCAGGGTAATTGGTGTCCTACTCGAAGAAGAAGAAGGGCACTTACCTTTATGTAGAGTAACAAAAAAGCTCGTTGTACCCTTTCTGTTACTCTCGTCCCGGTATATCTAGTCACCCATTCAAACCTCTTTGAAGATGTTTACGATGTTAATAAACCATTATTTGTTAACATTATCACCCTATCGTTTCAACTAACTAAAGGCGAGGATATTAATCCGAAAGTGTACCAGTGTCAACAGTTCAAAGTTCTGGGAAATCGTGATTAAATTGTGGATATTGTCACTTCAGAGTCAGAGCAGAATGTTTCAGAGGGGACCCATCAATGGGAAAAATGAAAGCGTGGAGAAACTTGTCGCTACCGGACTTGGCAGGCAAATTCAGGCAATTAACTAGGTATATTAAATTCACAAAAAATATGGTAGGTATATTTTTTCATCATCACATCAGCCCATGGCAGTTCACGGCCGCTCTTTGGCCGGTGGGCATTGTCGGTTGTCTTTATAGGTAGGCACTAACTTCAAATTATTAGCTACAGTGGTATATTTTGTGTAGGTATTCTTCTTCTTATCCTGACGAGGTTTCAGATTCTATGCAACAAATTCAGCCAGCCGGACAGCATTGCGGTATCTAATTAATTACATTAGCGCACACCAAATCTGATTATGACGAGTTTTCATAGCTTCATTCTGGTTGTTCGTAGATTCCCTTTGAATCACTTCCTTGCTCCAAGATCATTACGAATATTGGCAAGAAAAGTTTTTCTCTTGAAGTCGTCACGACATTTTACTAGAACTGAACCAGTCATAGCATTTTTAAAAACGGCGCCAACTCAATATACAAGGAAAAAAATGATCGTCACCTCCAGACAGACAGATGAAAATAAATTGTAAGTTTTATGTTATGCAAGCCGTATTTCACGGAAAAATGTGATTTACGTTATGTAAATGAGAGAGTTGGGTCGTCGTTAGGGATCAAGTTATACTGTTTTCTCTTACAATTTATTAAGCAAAATATTGTATTATGGTAGTTGATGTTCTCACGTGGCACGTAGTGTTAGAGTTATGGTGCCAGTGTTAGGAAACCAATTCATACAAAGTCGAAAAAATGGAGTACGCGCGGTAAGCCAACTTGCTCGTTTTGCAAACCGGCGCGATTCGCCAACTCGCTTTCTGCCGACTGGCGCGCTAGGCCTACTTACGCCATTTGCCGACTGAGCTATTGGTAAACTATAGCTACAGTGTACAGTCAATTACACATATTTTTTTTTTTGTATATTTTGGGATTATCGAATGCGAGGTAAATTTTTTTTGGTTTGTATCTGTAAAAAAGGTGGTTCGGTTTTTAAAGTTATTCAGTTATACAAAGTTGTTCAGTTTTAAAAGGTTTTTAAACTTGAATGTTGTTCAGTTTTAAATGTTGTTTAGTTTAAAAGTTGTTCAGTTTTACCCGACTGCCTCAGAAGGAGGGTTATGTTTTTCGAGAGTATGTATGTGGACAAGAAAATTCTATTTCATGGGCTACAGCCCAAACAGATAGTTGGATTTTGACATATGAGGTGTCGTTAGATTCGTCTCAGCAGCGCGAGTGACACTGGCTATATTAAAAAATCATCAATTTAAGATAGCGGATTTTTATACAATAATAATAATACAACTGTAAAATGACCGCAGTCGGGGTTTTGTTTTTTAATACATCTTTTAATATAAGCAACATTTAAACGCTAACATCACAAATGAGATTGTAAAGTCTATGGCTATGCGTATGCATGTGTAACGACGACGTCTCCGATGATCGCTTGTCTGACAGATGTCATGTTGCGCGTCGCATCACGCGTCTATTCTGTGGAGCTTGCCCCGTAGAGACAAAGCTACATATTTGAGACGCACGTCGCATCGAAGACGGTTGACGGTCACTTTTCTGACAGATGCTATCTCACGCGTTACGACGCACGTCTTCTCTGTGGAGCTTACGCTTTAAATTTTTTTATATGTCACAAGGCATTTAAAAGGTTGTTCAGTTGTTCTATTGATAAGCTTATCCCTAGTAGGTAAAATATTCAAAATTTCATATCATGCCATATTACGTTCTCGTATTAAATTTTCTTTTGAACTAATACAGATCCATAAACTATTATTATGTTCACTGTACATCATGACGGTTTGCTAACTGCGCAGTCGGCGAATGACGTAAGTAGGCCTAGCACGCCAGTCGGCAGAAAGCGAGTTGGCGAATCGCGCCGGTTTGCGAAACGAGCAAGTCGGCGAACTGATTCCAGACCGAAAAAATGGAGGAGGAAGACATGTTACGCCGACGTCAAATAAATTGGAAAAGGGCAGGCAAATGATGATGATGGCAAAGTCGGAATAAATCTCAATTTACCTTTGCAATTTACCAACATACCATCCGTAGAAAAAGTGGTTCAGTTTCATGGTCGAGGCGTGATTGTAAAATTTTCGGTACACAGACCCTTTACAACAGTTAAGCAAATGTAAAGCATAAGGAGGAGTGTTAGAATAATTGGTATGCTTGTACATATGCATGTTTTGCATGGGCAACACTGAATGAGCCGTTTTTGTTGGCAACACTGTTTTTTTTTTCTTATCTGTGTTCCTGTCATGGCTGCGGCCCCGTAATTTCGTCATATTTAACTAAATCTTGATATTGTGCCATAATTGCACCTGGATTGTTATAAATGTGAGTGTATTTATTGTAATAAATACAAGTTGCATTGAAGAAACTATATATTTCATTCAAGCTCCGAAAACTGTGTCCTGTTGGTTTCACGTGGCTGTTGCATCATCTCTCATACTCTGCACAACAGTATTATCAGGTTATGGGCCCAGAGAACCAGGACACGTTTGGAAAGAGAAGCCACTGATCACTACAATAAAATAAGGTATGCCTCAAGAAACGGAAAATGGAGGTTCGGGCACTGGAAATACGGGAGCCCACCATTACAACATAACCTTAGACAAGTTAAATGGCAACAATTTTGTAAACTGGAAGTTTGCCATGCGTATGGCACTCACGCTTGAAGGACTGTGGGACTGTGTACAAGTGGCAGAAGATGCCACAGTTGATGCTGCTCGCGACACCCGCGCACTAGCGCGCATATGCCTGTCACTCGAGCCGACATTATACCAATATGTACGTGATGCGACGAGTGCATGTGATGCTTGGAAGCGGCTTGCGGACACCTTTGAGGGCAAGGGGCTCTACAGGAAGGTCCTGTTGCTGCGCCAGCTGCACCGCGTCGAATACGGGCAGTTTTCTTCAATGCCCGAGTATATTAATGGTGTCATGAAAATAGTACACCAATTGGAAGACATCGGCAGGAAAATCGATGACGAGGAGGTGGCAGAGATTATGCTTTCCGGTCTACCACAGGAGTTCGACATTTTAGTATCAAGCCTGGAAACAGCATGTCTTACAAGTAAACTATCTACTGAGCTGGTAAGAACGCGGTTACTGCAAGAAGATGACAGAAGAAATGACCAAATGTGTAAGAATGGTGACACACCTGCTGCCTATTCAGTTAATAGCAAAAAACGCAATATAACATGCAACTATTGCAAGCGACCTGGACACTTGTATAAGAGATGCTTCAAGCGCAAACGAGAAGAAGGCAAGAAGAAGACTGAGGACCACACAATGTTTGCGTCCGCCTACTCCGCAACTACTGCAGATGAATTCATCATTGATAGCGGGGCTTCCTCTCATATGTGCTCTGATAAGAAGCTAGTCGAGGACGTTCAAAAGAAGAAGTGCGTGATTTCGGTGGCAAATGGCCATAAGCTGGACTGTGAATATATAGGTAAGGTTTCACTTTCACCCACTTTCACCAGATATAACTTTAGATAATGTTCTTTTAGTGCCAGATCTTTCAAATAATTTGTTGTCAGTCGGCACTATGGCCGAGAAAGGTTATGTTGTTGTATTTAAAAATGATAGTTGTGATATTTATACCAGTAATGACTGTAAAATCATAGGCAATAAAGTCTTGTTTGCAAAGAAAGTAAATGGGTTATATAAGTGTAAGTTGCAAGGACGGCCCGTTCCCGATGTTGAGCTTTCCAAGCCTCTTCAATCTAGGCAGAGGACAGTGAGAGCTAATGCTGCAACATGCGTACCAGCGAGTACTTGGCATAAGCGTCTAGGTCACCTAAACTCCAAAGGTATGTCTATACTGGGTGGAGGGAAACAGTGCATGGGTGTTTTGTTTCAGAAAGAAGATGGTACTCGCAGCTGTGTTTCATGCCTCACTGGGAAGATGCACATGGCACCTTTCCCAGGGCAGGGAGACGTGCTGCTTGCCAACTGGAGCTGATCCATGCAGACGTGTGGCCCGACGCAAGAGAGCAGCTGGGGCGGAGCACGCTACTTGCTAACGTTCACCGACGATTACACGAGGAAGACCTTTGGTTTCCTTATGAAGAATAAATCAGAAGTAAGTTCCCATTTTATTACTTTCAAATGCATGGTAGAGAAACAGTCTGGTTTAAAAATTAAAGTTTTACGGACAGACAATGGTACTGAATTTTGTAATAATTATTTGTCAAATTATTTAAAAAAGGAAGGCATTGTTCACCAATTGACCGTACCATATTGCCCTCAGCAAAATGGGGTGGCCGAGCGTGTCAATAGAACTATTTTTGAAAAGGCTAGAGCAATGTTGCAGGAAGCTGGACTTAGTAATCGTTTCTGGGAGAAGCCGTAATGACGGCCATATATTTGAAAAATAGGTCTCCTACCAGCGCGTTGTCTGAGGGCATTCCTGAGTGTGAGTGGACCGGGTCTACTATTGACCTTAGTCACCTGCGCGTTTTTGGGTGTATTGCCTATGCTCATGTGCCTGATCAAAAGAGACGTAAGCTCGATCCTAAGGCAAAGAAATATTTTTGTTGGGTATGGTGACACTTGCAAAGGGTACCGTCTTGTCGATCCGTCTAATCCTCAACAAGTTGTTTACAGTAGAGATGTTGTATTCTTGGAGGATAAATTTTATGATGAGTCAGCAGCTAACAGGAACCAAAGCTTTATAAACTGTGATACTATTTATTTTAATAATGGATTATGTGATAAAAATGATAGTATTAGTTTACAAAATAATAATGAAGTTTTAAATAATGATACTGTTAATGAATTAAATATTGAATTAAATAATGAATTAAATATTAATAATGAATTAAGTAGTCATGAAATTAGTACTGAAGAGGCCGAAAATAAAAGTGGTTCTATGTCAATTTCAGATGCAGAGATACCTACGCCTGTATGGTCCCCGCTGTCTGATGACTACCACACTGGTGATGAGGATGAGTCGCCGAGTTCGTCGTCTTCTCTGCCAGCACCTTCACGTCAAGGAGGAGCAACAGATGCCCTTGACGCGGTTAGTTCGCGCCCTGTACGTACTACTAGAGGTAACATACCTACTAAATATAAAGACTATGATTTAACTTCAACGCTGGCTGATGCTAGTTCACTAGGTGAGCCGCTGACCTATAAACAGGCTATGAGTTCACCTGAATGTGATGAGTGGTACACTGCTATGAAAGGTGAGTACGATTCCTTGATTAAAAACAATGTCTGGGAACTGGTTGATCGTCCTAATGGTGTAAACATTGTTAAAAATAAATGGGTGTTCAAGAAAAGTTTGATGCTATGGAAACTTTTGTAAGCATAAAGCTAGACTAGTTGCCTGTGGTTATAGCCAAAAGAAGGTATCGATTATGACGAAACATTTTCGCCCGTCGTTAGGCACTCTACCTTACGAATATTGTTTAGTATTGCAACTCAATTAGATTTAAAGATAGATCACATTGATGTTACCACTGCATTTTTAAATAGTGAACTTAATGAATGTATATATATGGAACAGCCGGTAGGTTTTAATGTTGACAAAAATAAGGTTTGTTTATTAAAAGAGGTTTGTATGGCTTGAAACAAGCAAGCCGTAATTGGAACTTAAAAATAAATACTGTTTTATGTAATAACGGTTTTATACAAAGTAAATGTGAACCTTGCGTTTATGAAAAGAAGACCAAGGATGATTATGTTATTTTGGCATTGTATGTTGATGATTTTTATGTTTTTCATAATGGCTGTATTGATAGTGTTGTTGCACTGTTAAAGGCTAACTTTGAAATTCGTCACTTGGGCGAACTTAAGAATTGTCTAGGAATGAATGTCACTAGAAAGTCGGGCATGACCATCCTTGATCAATCAGAGTATGTAAAGCGTTTACTTAGTAAATTCAACATGAATGATTGTAAGCCTGTTGCTACTCCATTACCTATAAATTGCAAGCTTGAAAAATCTGAAAAATGTTTGTCAGATGAAACATATCAGTACAGACAACTTTTAGGCTCTCTCATGTATCTAAGTGTCTGTACACGCCCTGATATTGCTTATGCGTGTAGTCAATTAAGTCAATACCTAACTTGTTTTGATAAGAGTCATTGGCAAGCTGCTAAGCGTATTCTTAGATACCTAAAAGGAACTATTGATTTTGGTATATTCTTTGTAAAGGATAGTAATTTCAATTTAGAGGCATTTGCTGATGCAGACTGGGCTAATGACTTATCAGACCGTAAATCTTATACTGGTTTTGTTATAAAGCTAGGTAAAAATGTTATTAATTGGGAGGCCAGAAAACAGCGTAGCACCGCTTTGAGCTCCACTGAAGCTGAGTATTTAGCTATTAGTGACGTTTGCAAGGATATATGTTTTGTTAAAAATTTCTTGTCGGAAATTATAGACAAAACTTTCAATATCACTGTGTATAATGATAATCAAAGTGCTCAAAAATTGCTACTTGTAAAGGAATACTCTCATAAGAGAACAAAACATATTGACTTGCGCTATCACTATGTAAAAGATTTAATACAGAAAGGGCAAATTAATGTAAAGTACTTACCTACAGGTAAAATGCTTGCGGATGTGTTAACGAAGCCGTTATGTACAGAAAAACATTTTAATTTTGTGACTGACCTGAACTTAAAATGTGTGGTTTAAATGTATTTGTATGAATGTAATGTTTGTGTTATGTACACTTCTCCTACGTAGCATTATAAAGATAAATACCTACTACTTGTTATGTATTGAAGTTGTAAAGTAAGGGATTATTGAATATGCTTTGATATGTAACTAATATGATAACAATATTATGTAGAGTCTATTCAATTGTAGTCTATTATCATGTAGAGCTTGTTGAATTGTAGAGTCATTCAATATTGTAGAGTCATATGAAATGTAGAGCCATCTTGATATGTAGAGACATTTTGAAATGTAGAGCTATTTTCTGGATTGTAGTAGATACAACCCGCGCGAATTAACTCTGCACCTGGCGCCGATGACGACAAAGTGATTACGGTGCGCAAAAAAAGTGAAAGTTTACCAACTATCAATCAAAACTGAACTATTTTTTTATTGTTCAGTTTCAATCAATAGTCAGTAAACTTTCACTTTTCCTGCGCACCGTAATGACCCTGACGTCATCGGCGCCAGGTGCAGAGTTAATTCGCGCGGGTTGTATAGAGTTAAGCAAATGTAAAGCATAAGGAGGAGTGTTAGAATAATTGGTATGCTTGTACATATGCATGTTTTGCATGGGCAACACTGAATGAGCCGTTTTTGTTGGCAACACTGTTTTTTTTTCTTATCTGTGTTCCTGTCATGGCTGCGGCCCCGTAATTTCGTCATATTTAACTAAATCTTGATATTGTGCCATAATTGCACCTGGATTGTTATAAATGTGAGTGTATTTATTGTAATAAATACAAGTTGCATTGAAGAAACTATATATTTCATTCAAGCTCCGAAAACTGTGTCCTGTTGGTTTCACGTGGCTGTTGCATCATCTCTCATACTCTGCACAACAGTATTATCAACAACGCGCAGATAGGTAGGTAACCTATCTGTTAAATGGTAGAAAAACTCTTGACACCAAGGTGAGTCCGGGTCGTTCGTCAACTCGGTGGCTCACAAAGAAGAACCAGCCATACTCTACGTGCTCTACGTCACATTTTTGAACAACTGCACCACACGTACCTATAGGAAATTATTGCTTTTTTTGTTAGTTGCTTTTTAAATACTTATCAGTAATTTTATAGACTAAGCTCTCATTGACAAAGTCTTACCTCATTCATATCATAAATCTAAACATGATGTATCGTTTTAACATACTTTCAATCGGTACACTTATGAGGTAAGACTTTGTCAATGGGAGCTTAGTCTATCATGACCCCTTCCGACTTCTCAAATCTTAAATAAATAATTCAGGACACCACCAACCGACATTATAATCTGCCGGTAATAACGTGTTGTCTATTATACCATATCAACAGAGCCTCATTTTGCATACATTGCTGGTTCCTGTACGGGTGTAGATAATTACAATGAACTCAAGCAAGACCTAACCAGCATCATATGATTTCGATTCAAACACTTGTAGGTAGGTACTCGTTTCACTTATTTTTTATTTTCGTCCCAACCGGTTTCGCTTAAATAGAGCGAAAACAATTTTCGGTTGAGACGAAAATAAAATAAAATAAAATAAAAAATACCTAAGTGAAACGAGTACAAGTGTTTGAATCGAAATCATACATAACAATGGAGTTTCACCAAGTGCCGACAATTGCTGGTATAAACTATAACCAGCATCATGTTCCTGCCCTTAGGGGAGACTGGGGGACACTTGATCCCCCACTTTGATTTTGTGTTCTCATTTGTACATTTCTTAACATATGTAACCCGTGTTTACACTAAACGATGCATAATTTAACCAACTACCATTTGTGTATGTGTAGTTAGGATTATACCATAGTTGTAAAAGTTATTCAAAGAAAACTGGTAAAACAGGTTTGCACCATGTGTCCCGTATATAAGGGAGAAATGATCCACCTAGTTGGATGACTTGATCCGCCCTGGATCAAGTCTCCCATAGTATGGGAGACATGGTTTTGTTTATTAAATATGTGAGGATCATGTGTTCCATAGTCAGGGACACGTGGGACATTACGTAAAAGTAAATAGCTATTTTATCAAGTTTAGTTTTGTTTTCTCTCCTAAATGTAATCTAAAAATGTACAAATACACCTAATGTAACGAATAACCTTTTATAATCGATAATATAACGATACAAAAATTTAACTTTTATAACAGTCATGGATCATGTCTCCCATAGGAAAAATACATTAGTGATATAATGCTATCCAATTAAAATATTATTTAACAATGTTCCATACAGCCTGAATATACACAATATTTAATCAATCAGTCCTGATTACAATTTTCTTACTAACTGATAGCCATAAGGGAGACTTGATCCTAGAATCAAGTGTCCCTTGAAAAAATGTACCAAGTCTCCCGGTCAGGAATAATTTATACTTTAGAACAAAAGAAATTTTTTACTTAATATAAACGTTCTTCTACAATCAAAGCTCACTGCTAATGAAATATCCTTAATAATGAAACTGTTTCTCTTGCAATTCTTCATTTATTTGTAATAAATAAAAGCCTGCAAATACTCGCCAAAATGATCTTGCGGTGCCATAGAATATATAAAGACCTGTCACTTTGAAACATGAAATAGTAGACACATCCGACTGTGACAAAAAGTTTTCCCAAACCGTAGACAAAAAGTTTTGCTAGCATTAATAAACATAGCTTTGGTAGAATTTCTGGAAATTAAAAATACCATGTCTCCCACAGGGATCAAGTGTCCCCAGTTTCCCCTACCTATCCCAAAACAGTTGTGCAACATGTTTTGATAGAACACAAAATCATGTAGCAAAATGATTTGGATGTTTTATGAGCAGCTGCCTACCTGACGTCAACCCTCTTTAGAAAAGCTATTGCAGGTGGTAGGTATCACCACCACCCTGTTTTAGTTACATACTTTAATCAACAAGTTTCATTACTGAACCAGTAATGTATGCCAAATCCAGGTCCAGCTCCTGTAGAAAGTTAATAAACAGCCCTGTTTAGGTGTTCCCGCCGGAAATTGCGCGCTGCCTAAAAGCTAAAAGCGCTAAAATGTAGGTTACCGGGTAAGATATTAAGGTCCGTATTCTTATACGTGACTCAAGCACTGGTCTAGCCTTAAAAATAGTTTTAAGTTGAGAATTGATTCTAGAACGTCACATAGAACGAGATTCAATTATCAAAACTCTCCAGAGTAATGTCTTATTCCAGGACGATTTTTAAGTAACAATCACAACACAAGCACAGATTTTGACAGATTCGATCATCGTTTACGTAAGTCAGGTCGATTCATGACTTGAGTAGAGAAATTATAAGCTTTTTAGGTTATGTGGACATGTTGTTTGGAATTCGGCGGACGTGATTATGTAGAAAAATGGATGTTGTACATCAATATGTGCATTTGTGGTTAGGATGAATAATGTGAAAGATGATTCTGCGCTTCGGAGGGCACGTTAAGTAGTCTTTCACAGTTGCTGCGGTCGTTAAACAGTCATGTTAGAGGGTTACTACCAGTGCAGAATTTTACTAGTACTAGGCTACCACATGGCTACCAATAGTTGTCGGTTTTTGGCTTGTTTGGATAGAAAAATGATTCCGCACTTCGGAGGGCACGCTAAGTAGTCGGTCACAGGTGCTGCGGTCGTTACACGGCCATGTTAGAAGCTTACAACCAGTGCATAATTTTACTAGTACTAGACTACCAATAGTTGTTGGATTTCGGCTTGTTTGAATAGAAAAATGATTCCGCGCGTCGGAGGGCACGTTAAGTAGTTGGTCACAGTTGCTGCGGTCGTTACACAGCCATGTTAGAGGCTTACTACCAACGCAGAATATAAATAGTAGGTAGGTATAAAGGTACTAGCCTAGGCTTAGCCTAGTAGGCTACCAGTAGTAGAGGTCTTTCAGCTTGTCCGAATAGAAATATGGTTCTGTGCTTTGGAAGGCACGTCAAGCCGTCGGTGTCGTTATACAACCTGACATTGAGGCCTGTTAGGTAATTATTGTGGCCAGTTGAATATCTCTGACACCAGGTTCAACGAGTCGTTTGAAAAATCGGTGTCCCAAGGCAACAAGTGGTTTACCTACTTGTTAGGGGCTGATAGGTACCTTTTATCTATACTATTAATAGAGGTATATTGTGTTCTGATACCTCACAGATTGTGTGAAAATAAAGCAAAGTAAACAAAAGATAATATTTCACATTGAAAATATGTATTCATTCATGCATTGTTTTAGAAAAATAACATTTATAGACCACATTACAAAATAAATTACAACTTTAATATATTTATTACATATATTTAGGAAAATCATGTAAGGAAGACAATAAACATAATACATGCACAATTCATCACAAGGATGGACAATAGGTCCAATTGATTCCAAATCGAGTCCAAAATCAACTAATAGTAGTGGATCTTTTTCTTCAGAGGCAGGTAGTGATGTTATTCCTGTATGATTTTCTGTAACAAAGACATATAATTCATTAATTTGTTTTATTTATTCAATTGTGCCGTTAAAATACTGAAAATACTCAGAATGTACTTAGTAAGTACGACAGAACAAGCTGATGTATTAAAACACAAAAAATCCGACTGCGGCAATTTTAAAGTAGTATTTTGCTGAAAAAATCTGCCATCTTGAATCTATATTTTTTTTAATATAGCCAGTGTCACTCGCGCTGCTGAGACGAATCTGACGACACCTCACAATGTTAAAATCCAACTATCCCTTTGGGCTGTAGCCCATGAAAAATAATTTTCTTGTCCACATACATACATACTTACATACATACATACTCTCGAAAAACATAACCCTCCTTCTGAGGCAGTCGGGTAATGACCGCAGTCGGGTTTTTGTTTTTTAATAGGTAAGTACATCAGCTTGTTCTTCTCTTTGGATCAGCGGTAATGAATGATATATTAATATAAACCATAATGATAACAGCTTTTGATCCTAGAGGGTGGCAATGACAATTGATTTTTATTTGGCCTTATACAGGTCCTCTTTTGTACTATTTAAAATACTATAATATTGAGTATATTAGTTTCTTTGTTTGTATAAGATGTGATCAATTATATTTTATTTACTTACTCATAAAATTGGAGTTGAATGCATATGATATTTCTATCACGAGCAGGTGCATTTTCTTCCATATCTGTACCAATATCATCATTTGGACCTCCATCAACTGTGGGCATTCTAGAATGCCTTCCTTGTATCATGAATAATTTTCAAGTTCTCCAGATGCAGCAAAACATATCTCCTGTAGCCTGTGAAATACATAATATCTATGAATATTTTATAGAGATTACTAATATTTGAATATTTGAAAACAAGAAATAGAGAGTGTTTACATGTATATTTTGGTCGGTTTTCATTTCTTTTGCTCAGTTTACAATAAAATAACTAAAAATGAGTTGGAGTATAGCCTTCGGGGCCATATGAAACTTCAAGAAAAATAAAAAAATTTGGAAAAAATATTTTTGAACCGAGTTTGGACTTAGACAAATTCAGACCAAAATTTTTTTAGAATTTCGTGTTTTTCTTTTTATCGTGTAGAGGCCTAAAACAAACACTTTTTGTCCTAAACAATTTTGGGCTAGGACCTACCTAGGCCGAGATATAGGCCCTCAAAGTTCTAGATCCATCGAAATTTTTCTAAGTGTTTTGTACTGAAAGTTAGGGACTTAGAAAAATTTCGACGAAAATTTTATTTTCCAATGTCGTGTTTTTCATTTTTATCGTGTAGAGGGCCTAAAACAAACACTTTTGTCTAATTTTGGGCTTGGACCTACCTAGCCCGAGATACAGGCCCTCAATGTTCTAGATCCGTGAAATTTTCTAAGTGTTTTACCTTACATTTGTACTGAGAGTAAGGACTTGCAAACATTTTGAAGAAAGTATTATTTACATTTTTATCGTGTAGAGGTTCATTGAATCGTGGGTTCATGGGGTCGTAAGGGTTCATCGGGTTGCAACTTTGACAGTGGCTTTGACAGTGACTTTGACAGTGAATTTCACAGGGATTTTGATAGTGACTTTGACAGTGGCTTTGATAGTGACTTTGACAGTGACCTTGATACTGGCAAAGCCACTGTCAATGTCACTGTCGAAGTCACCGTCAAAGTAACTGTCAAAGTCACTGTCAAAGACACTATCAAAGTCACTGTCAAAGTCACTGTCAAAATCCTGTGAAATTCACTGTCAAAGTCACTGTCAAAGCCACTGTCAAAGTTGCAACCCGATAAACCCTTACGACCCGATGAACCCTTACGATTCGATGAACCCTCTACACGATAAAAATGAAAATAATACTTTCTTCAAAATTTTGCAAGTCCTTACTCTCAGTACAAATGTAAAAACACTAAGAAAATTTCGACGGATCTAGAACATTGAGGGTCTGTATCTCGCCTAGGTAGGTCCAAGCCCAAAATTGTTTAGGACAAAAAGTGTTTGTTATAGGCCCGACACGATAAAAATGAAAAAAAAACACGATATTGGAAAAAAAAAATTTCGTCGAATTTTTTCTAAGTCCCTAACTTTCAGTACAAAACACTTAGAAAAATTTCGATGGATCTAGAACTTTGAGGGCCTATATCTCGGCCTAGATAGGTCCTAGCCCAAAATTGCTTAGGACAAAAAGTATTTGTTTTAGGCCCCTCTACACGATAAAAAAGAAAAAAACACGAAATTGGAAAAAAAAAAATTTGGGCAAAATTTTTCTAAGTCTTTTCCCATAGCGTCCCGAAGGGTATACTCCAACATTTTAAAATAATTGTAAAGTTATTTACTTACCAAGGTAATCACAGTCTAATGCCCCGGTATTTCTACCAGGAGAGCTGGCGCTATCTCTGCAACATCGGGGTTAATGTTTGCATCCAAACATGGGCCTCCGCCACCCGTTGCTAACCTATACTGGCAACTTTCGCTCCAGCACTGCTTTTTCAAGTTCTCAGTAGCCTTTTCGGTATTTTTATTATCTAAAATATTTTTGTTTCCCTTGAGATTGTGTAAGACCAGGTGTTTTTCCTGAAAATACACAAAAAATTACTAACAAGAAGGGTTGGAATGAACTTAGGGGGCTACCAAAATGTTTCTAGGTACTAAAGTGAACCACAATGTTGCGACAATGCTGTATTGAGAAGATACCTAATATCAGTGTCACAAATGTGATACATAACATGAGATAAGTGAAACCCATGTTAAAATCTTGTGAAGGCCCTATGCACCACTGGTAATACCATGGTAAAATCATTGCGAGACTGACTTCAGAAAACCAAGAGAAAACGAATATGAATCCATGAAGTACATACCTGTGTAGTAAAATTCTTTTTCATACACCATACACACTCTTTAACACGATAATTATCGATAATAATGCGAATTCTAACTAAAAATGTAACAAATACGGTTCGCGGTATTTATTTCCTACCTACTTTTGACAGTACGGAGCACAGATCACTGTACGGAGCACAGAAAAACGTTCCGGTTCACATAAAATTAGTGTAAAAGTGGAACGGAAAAACAATTTAAGTCGTAAATGACTGCGTAAAACGGAATATTTTGTCAATCAAGCCAAAAATGGCAATGAAAACAAACTTATTGCACAGATTATAAAAATAAATCAGTAATATGGCGGCAAAATTTGAACTTGAGATTATATTCAGCAGAGTGGATCTTATATTGCGTTCTGGAATAAGAGGACTGCTTAAGTAATGAAAAGGATGTAAACATAGATTCACGTGAACTGCACTCTAACGTGATCTGAGTCACGTATAAGAATACGAACCTAAAACTTAAGCTTTACCTAGGTACCGAACTAAGGGCACAGATTACTTGTATAAGGGCAATATAATGAGGCCTTGTCTGAAAGCTATTAAAAAGAAAAATTTGTATTTAGTAGTTAGTAAAATCATCGATAGATGGCGCTGAATGAGTTGCACGCACAGGCCTTTTTTGACAACTACTAATTAGTTCATGCATGTATATATCAAATCAGTAAGCGAGTTTTACGAGCAAAGAAAGACATTTATGGTACTTAGTTAGATAAAGCATTAAACAAAAACATCTAGACCACACTATCACGACGACCACATAGATCGCTAGTATTATTGTAGACCTTGCGAGCATTTGCGTGCATCTGTTGCTAGCGCCACCTATGATTTTACTAACAACTACTAGGTTTTTAATAGCTGTCAAAGAAAAGGCCTCATTTTCTAAGGGAAATCCACCATCTAAGTACCTATAATCCGTTGCGTTGGGGATAAGTTTCTGCCGAGACGAAATATCAAAACAAAAGTCAAATGCGATCTTCCATTACTCCCTAGAGAGAGAATTGGCGAAATATTTGGCTACTTACCCGTACTATGCGGGCGAGTTGAGTGTTTCTTCTGAACAGATCAAGTTTACCCAAGGGAAGAAAGATATCGCTATTTTTATAAGCCAGTAAATAGGTAGGTACGCGGTAGAAAATACCTATACTCGTAGGTGTAGAACGTATGAGGCGTGGTGTGAAATATTGTGTTTTCTTAAAAGTATCTACCCGGTTTTCGAAGTACCTAAGTGGTTCTAGGTAAGCTCCACAGGAAAGACGCGTGACGCGACGCATAACATGACATCTGTCAGACAAGCGATCGCCAGCCGCTATATCGATGCAACGCGCGTCTCACTTGTGTAGCTTTGTTTCTTCTGCTTCAAACATTTTATATGGAAACGGTTTCAAGAGTCGCGATGTCGCAAGTCTCACGACTTCGACGATCACTTGTTTGACAGATGCCGTCTTACGTCTACCTACTCTGTGGAGCTTGGCCCTTACACTATCTATCTTCCGGTAGGGTATAGTTACATTACTGATTGACACCGCTGGTTACCGAGCATCAGTGGACTTTTCCGAAAACTTTAAACTTGGAAAAAAAAGCAGCCAAGAGCGTGTTAGACACGCTCACAAATAGGGTTTCGTAGTCAAAGTTTAAATATTAGGTTTTTCAGCATTACAAAGTTAATTTTGTTTCTGGTTTGTTTGCAGCTGTATGCTTGCTTACCAACCGCAAATTGAAAAAGTTTAATATTTCCTTAATCTTATGTGATACAGTATTCGTTACAGTTTTCATGGTAATTTCATATTAAGAACTATATTCTATATTTTTTTCAAATTTTCGGTTTGCATACTTTAGAAGTTACAGCTGGAACAAGCTGGTGGTTCGTTACGTCATACAAACGAAAAACTGCACTTCAGTCGGGTTACACATGAGCTGTAGAGTTTCTTTTTAAAGAAACTTTATTCTGAATGATGAAGGCACACGTAAATTTGTCGCAAAACTACTTATAGTTAAAAGATAATCAGTATTTTCTGCACAATAAAATTAAACGTATTTATTGCAGCAGTAGCTCCATCTATTTTCGTAAAGTGGCGACTCGCTTTTTACGGGGAAATCTGATGATTTAAAAATTCTTTTTAGTGTTTTGCGACAATCTTATATACCCACGGGACTCCCCATCAAGTTTTTTAAACCGACTCTTGTCTCCTTTACATACATAACTCCATTGAATTTTTGTATGGAAAACGGAACGCCTTAAAAGCAAATATCTCGAGACAGAAACATTTTAGAGACTTTGTTTCAAAGAAACCTCCCCTTAGTTTTTAAAGACCTATTCAACGATACCCTACTTAATAATACAGGAGAAAAAAAATTTTTTTGCCCCCCTTTCACATGTATGGGAAGGGGGTCCAAAAAACAATTAATATATTTTTTTCTCAACATTTCTAAATTTGAGTCAACACGATCTATCTTCACACCAAATTTGATGTCGATAGCTTCAAAACTGACGAAGTTATGAGGGCGCGGCATACAGACAGACAGACAGACAGACAGACAGACTTGACGAAATTATAAGGGTTTCTAGTAGACTACGAAACCCTAAAAATGAACTACTTTCCCCACGGATAACAGATCAAAATAAAATTTTATAAAATTAGGTACGTCCCATAGGAAATTGCTTGGTCAGTTAATTCCTTTCTGCGGGTACCTATAGCAAGAAAGGGACTTGAGGATTTTATTATTAAGTACCTAGGTATAACAATTTTAGGCAACATGCTGACAAGACAACCCATCACTTAAGGCGATCCGTTTTCCATACAAAAGTGCAATGGAGTTATGTTTGTTAAAGGAGACAAAAGTCGGATTAAAAACTTGATGGGGAGTCAAACTATTTAATTTTTTTAATTTCACAGCTGATTTAGGGAGGCCTCCCTCGAGTACCTCCGGAGGTACTCGTTACAATAATACAACCATAGTCTAGTAAGAATCTCGTAAGCATCATACCAAATGATAAAGCATGCTGGCATGCATCCAAATGCTTCTCACTCAGCGAATAAACTTACGTTATAGAGCTTCATAAATTGTAATATTATTTTAGTGTAATATAGAGGGACTTGTATCGTCCTAGACGTAGTACAGACTTTATTGTTTACGTACGTACTTATTTCCTTAAATATTTTAAACGTTATACTTCTAGGTTCCTACTAGACTAGAGGGTAACCTGTATCCATTTTTTTCCAACTATATTGGCTATAATGCTACAGGCAGAATTTGATATAAGTATGTACCTACATTACGTAGCAGGTTTAATAATGGGTTCATAATGGCTAGCCGGCTACGCAATGCAGATTCATTGCACACCTAGGCCATTGGCCATGACGTAATTGAAGTAAATCGTAAGTAAAAGATAGGTATAATAAACTAAAGTAAATCGTAAGTAAAGTAAAAGGGCGTACCTACCTATAATAGTGCTAGCGGTACACCGAAACATGCTGCACCTGCGAGAAGAGTTCTGAATGTTGAATCTATAAGGTAGGTAAAGGAAACTAATTGGAACCGTAGCACAAAATTTTAAATAATGCTGCGAGGAGTTTTGACCACAATTTTGACGTCATCTGTTATTTGTATGGGAAAATGGGTTTCGGAACAAAAATAAAATCTCCTTATACAAAAAAAAACTGGCCAAGTGCGTGTCAGACACGCCCACGAATAGGATTTCGTAGTCAACGTAATAAATATCAGGTTTTTCAGCGTTACAAAGTTAATTTTGTTGCTGGTTTGTTTGCAGCTGTATGGTTACCAACCGCAAATTAAAAAACTTTTATTTATCTTAAAACTTTCGTTACAGTACCTATCCGTTCTAGTTTTCATGGTAACTTCGGATTGAGAACTATGTATATTCTACATGTTTTTCAAATTTTTAGCATTTAGGTGTTACAGCTGAAACAAATTACGAGTCAAAAACGCCCCTTTTAAAAGCAAATAGCAAATGTCTCAAAAGTAGACAAACATTACCAAAGAAACCTCCCCTTACTTTTAAAATACCTATTCAACAATACCTGCTCCAGTACTCCACTCAATATTATAACGAGATATTTTTTTGCCTCTCTTTCACTTGTAGGTAGGTAGGTATAGGATAGGAAAAATAAATAAAAAAAAAAAAACAAAAAAAAAGGATATGAAATACATTTGATAATAGGTATTATTACCTATTTTTTCTCATTATTTCTAAATTTGAGTCAACATGATCTATCTTCTTTACACCAAAGATGTCGATAGCTCCAAAACTGACGAAGTTTTGTTTGAGGGCGCGGCAAACAGACGGACAGACAGACAGACTTGACGAAATGATAAGGGTTTCTGATACCCATAGATGAATGAAACCCTAAAAACCCGCTTAGCATCACACCGACATCCTGTTATCATTATCAGTAGCACAGCATCAAGCAAGGGTCAAGGAGTTAATAGATTGGTATGCAATACGTAAAACAGATGGCGCTAGTAATCTAAACAAATGAAATTTCTCATTCTATACCCCCTCCCTAGAGATGGGATTCTACCCGGGTAAATACCCAAATTTGGGTATATACCCATTCTTACCCGTTTTTTCCTACCCGAATTAGTTTTTACCCGGGTAAATACCCGTATATAAGTTTCATATTTATTACAGCCTTTAAGGTACGTGTTTTGCAAAAGAATTCGTACTAGGTTACTAGAACACTTATTATGCACCCGTGCAATGTAAAGAAGAATTGTTTTACGTATTTTACGATTAAGTTTGAAAGATATCGTCATTCGTTTATTGCTTTTACACCGGTATTGTCCTGCATTACTTAGACCATGTTCATAGATGCGACTTTTTTGTCCCGCGATACACGAATCTCTCGTTCTTTTCCTCATGTGTAAAAGGGACTTCCGATAATTCCCCGGCCAAAGTCTTCTCAGTGTGAATGCACGGTCAAAGTGCTCAGCTCAGATCATGAAACTGAACGATTTTCACATGGTGGGTCGTAAGTATTTGTACGTTGGTTCGTTTGTGTTTGTTGGGCGGGTCGTACATGTTTTTTGGGTCGTAAGGGTTTGTTGGGTGGGTCGTTAGGATTTGTTGAGTCGTAAAGGTTTGTAGGCTCGTCAGGGTTTCTCGAGTGGGTCGTGAGTGTTTGTTGGCTCGTAAGGATATGCTGGGTGGGTCGTTAGTGTATAGTGTGTCTTAAAGGTTTGTTGGGTCGTAAGGGTTTGTTGGGTTGTAAGGGTTTGTTGAGTCGTAAGGATTTCTTGAGTAGGTCGTAAGTGTTTGTTGGCTTGTAAGGGTAAGGGTATGCTGGATGAGTCGTTAGTGTTTGGTGGGTCTTAAGAGTTTGTTGGGTGGGTCGTTAGTATTTGTTGGATCGTAAGGGTATGTAGTTGGGGTTGTGGTTGTTTTCGAGACGTAAGGCTGTTTGGTGGCTCGTTTATATTTGTTGGTACGTTAGGGTTTGTTAGGAGGTTCGTTAGTGTGTTTGCTTGGGTCGAAAGGGTTTTTTGGGTTTTAAGGGTTTGCTGGATGGGTCGTTAGTGTTTTCTAAGTCGTCACGGTTTGTTGGGTCGTAAGAGTTTGTTGGGTCGTAAGGGTTTATTGGGTTGTAAAGGTTTGTTTGCTGGGCCGTAAGGGTTAATTGGGTCGTAAGAGTTTGTTAGGCCGTGGGTTTGTTCGATCGTAAGGGTTTGTTGGATGGGTCGTTAGTGTTTGTTGGGTCGGTAGGGTTTGTAAGTTGTTCCGTTGGTGTTTGTTTGATCGTAAGGGTTTATTGAGATTTCGTTAGTGTTTTCTGGGTAGTTTGGGTTGTTTGGGTGAGTTATTAGGGTAAATTGGGTCGTTAGGGTTGGTTGGGCGGTTCGTTAGTGTTTGCTGGGTCGAAAAGGTTTGATGGCTGGGTTGTTAGTGTTTGTTGGGTTATTAGGATTTGTTGTGTGGGTCTTTAGTGTTTTCTGTGTCGTAAGGGTTTATTGTACCGTAAGGGTTGTTGGATTGATTGTTAGTGTTTGACCAACCGACCCAATCGTTAGGGTTTGTAGGTAGGCTCTTTGGTGTTTGTTGGTTCGGTAGGGTTTGTTGTGTAGGTCGTTAGTGTTTGCTGGGTCGAAAGAGTTTGTTGGGTCGCAAAGGTTTGTTAAGATGCCGTTAGTGTTTACTGGGAAGTAAGGGTTACTTGTGTGAGTTGTTAAGGTTAGTTGGGTCATACGTAACAGGTTACTGAATGGGTCGGTAGTGTTTTCAAGCTCGTTAGGGATTATTGTCCCGAGCCCGAGCCGCGTTTAGAGTAGGAACACAAATTGTTATAAAAAAGAGAAAAAAAATGCATTAGAAATTATCTCTTTTTTAAGTTTGAATTAGAATTTAACTTCTTAAAGAGAATTTTGTAAATTACTACTGAGAAATGAATATCGAATTTTGAATTGGGTGAGGTTTTAATTTTTAGTGTTTGTTGGAACCAACCTACAAAAACTTATAATAAATATCCCTGAACGAGGCGCCATCTAGCCCCAAACTAAGCGAAGCTAGCTCTATGGGAACAAAATTACTAATATTAATACTGATGTACTATTTTGTAAATAAATACATATTTATACATATACAGAAAACACCTAGAGTCAACACAAATACTTAAAAAACCTAAATATTTGTAACCGGGTGAATCAAACCCACTATCTGGGCCTGGCGGGCAAGGGTACTATCCAGTACGCTATCTGGATTTTGGATCATAGTCGTCGTAATGACCCAACAAATCCCAAAAACCCAATATTCAATTCTTTATGAACCAACAAACACTAACGACTTACCCAATAAACCTTTACGAGCCAGCAAACCGTAGCGACCCACCTAGCAAACCCTAACGATCCACCAAACAAACCCTTATGACACAAGAAACACCAACGAATCGACCTCCAATCCCTCACGATGCAACAAACACTAACGGCCCAAGGCCCAACCTAAAAACCCTTAAGACCCAGCAAACCTCAAAGACCCAATTTGCAAACCTTTATAACCCAACATACATTAACGATACACCCAATAAACCTCAATGACCCAACATACATTAACGACCCACCCAACAAATCCTTACGACCCAGCAAACCCTAATGACTCACCCAACAAACCATTACGACCCAACCTACAAACCCTTACGACTCAACAAGCACTAAAGACCCACATAAAAAACCATAAAGACCCAACAAACACTAAGCTAGAACAACTAACTGGAGACAAGAGCGGGGCTTGACTGATGCGAAACTGTCCGCTAGCTACTGCGACGGGCGCGAGCTTACGAAACGTCGCGGGTGCTCTTATGTGCAAGCTACGGTGGCGTACGAGAAGTTAAACCACCACACATGAAGTCATAGTATGCGCGTATGCATCCACGCCTGACAACTTATAGGTCATTTTCCTAGATTTATTCTAGTGAAATGACAAATTTGTTCGTTTCTTTTGCAGAATGATGACGATTGATCAATGCGTATTCGTTATCTGTTTATGTGGTTTCGTTTTCGCGGTTTTCCTGTGACATCTAAATGTATAGGTAGGTTTACATTACTTCATATTTTAAGGAAAAAATTGAAATAGAACGCCTTATAACAAAATTTTATAATTTTATAGTTCTTACCCATGCTTTTGGGTAAATACCCGGTAAAAACGGGTAAAAAAGGTAAATACCCAATTTTTCCCACCCGGGTATTTACCCACCGCCCATCTCTACCCCTCCCTATAAAAAAAAGTTACTGTTTACTCTATGACTTGGGAAAACGTGATATACGCGAAAAATTTCAGCAATTCGTTTTTATTATTATTTTGTAGATATTAGGATAATTTGTTGTTTTAGTTTGTGTATATATAGTGTACAGTTATTTTTGCATCGATTAGGGTAAGTCTTTGTAACTTTTTTGCGCCAAATTGGCGAAAATGGACCCCTCCATAGCGAGGGAGTCCGGAATCCATACAAGGCCACCAGAGGTGCCTCCGCCTCCTCCGCCTGCATCACTTGATCTTTTAGTTGCGGCCGCCAAAAAGATTGAAAACTCTGATGAAAATCGCGGACGTGGATTATCTACTTCGTCGATTAAGTCGTTCAAAAATAAAAAAACCAACAGAAATCCGAAGTACGTATTGGTAGACCCTAAACAAGTTCTAGTAAAAGACAGTAAGAATATTTCAGTACAAAAACAGGTTATGGACAATTCTACCCCAATGGACCAAGAACAAATTGTTGATAAAAATCAACCCCACCACCCAACTACTGAAAAAGAGCTTAACTCCAAAAACAGTGTTTTTAGGACGCTGTATGATCCGAAAGACCCAGGCCCATACATTGTTCATGTACAATTTGCAGAGGAAAACGGTAAGACGGGGGCAACTTTGCACCCTTTGGACTTTTCATACTTTTTGTACCAGAACGGAATGAAAAACATAATAGAGAACGGAGTGAAGCGGATAGGCCGCAACCGTTTATCAATTTCATTCGGTTCCTGGAAAGAGGCAAATCTTTTCGTTCTGAACGAGGTCCTTGCTGCACAAAAAAGGTATCAGGCTGCAATCCCAACTTTCAATTTGTGCCGTATGGGCATTGTCAAAGGTGTTCCAGAGAGCTGGAGTCAGGAAGAGGTAATGGAAAATATCAGAGTCCCTGAGGGCTACGGCAAGATTTTACGTTATCGTCGTATGAACAGAAAAACCGTTTCTGCTTCAGGCGTTGTTGACTGGGTGCCAACGCAAACTGTCACTTTAACTTTTGATGGACAGCGACTCCCTGGCAGGGTTTTCGCGTTTTATTCGGCTCTTCCCGTCCAAAATTACATACTACCGACAATACAATGCCATCGCTGTTGTAGATTTGGTCATACAAAGGACAAGTGCCGTAGTAAGCCCAGATGTTCCAAATGTGGCGAAGAACATGACGCTGCTACTTGTAGAGTGATAGTATTCTCATGTGTGAATTGTACTGGTGATCACCAAGCCACTTCAAAAATTTGTCCCGAATTTTTAAGACAGGTAGATATAAAAAAATATATGTCCGAAAATAATGAGTCATATCTTGAGGCGTCAAAAATAATTCCTAACTCCAAACCATTATTTTCAGAAGTTGTTGGCAGGGCCTCTCCTCCAAATTCTTCTGTTTTTGTGGAGTCCACTGAAAACAGAAAAGTTTGGAATAAAAAAACTGTCACACTTCCTCCAAAAATTAAAAAACCGGTAATCCAAGGCTATGACCAGAAATCACACAAGGATTTAATCAATTCATTCAAAGAGCCTATTCCAGCAGATGGTTGTGGCTTCAGAACACCAGACCAAACACCAGGTGATAAAGAAACTGATTCTCAGGCCTGCTCGTTACAGGATCTGCTATCGCAATTAGTTAATATTGTTCTTAATTCTTCTTTACCGTACAACGTTGCCCTATCACTTATTAACTCCATCTCAGTTGCCATTCTTGATCTAAATCATGGATTGTCTCATCCAGTGGAACCCCAGAAGCATTCGATCTAAACAATCTGAACTATTTTTTCTTATAAACAAGTATAAACCGTCCATCCTGGCCATTTCTGAGACTTGGTTGGGACCTGGATCCCTGTATAGGGTTCCAGGTTTCAACATTCTCAGGTCTGACCGGAGGGATGGATATGGAGGAGCTGCTCTTCTTATAAAACAAAATTATTTTTTTAAACAAATAAATCTACCTGTTCATACTAATGATAATTTAGATGTAGTGGCTGCAACAGTGGCTGGTATTACTTATGTGTCGGTGTATATATCTGAAAAAGACATAACAGTAGTTCCTATATTAAAAAATATTATTGAAGGTTTACAATCTCCTATTGTCATACTGGGGGACCTAAATGCCCACCATTCTTCGTGGGGGGCACCGCGGGATGACATTTTTGGAATTCGTATTGCTGATATGTTAGATGATTTAAATCTTGGTGTTTTAAATACCGGGTGTCCAACTCGTCGACCTGTACCGGGTCAAGCTCGTAGTTATGTTGATCTTTCCATTTGTTCTCCTAGTCTACTGTCGGTTATTACATGGGAAATCTTAAATTTGTCATATGGCAGTGATCATTATCCAATCATTCTGAGGTATCCGAAATCGAACAAAAGTTGTGTGCAACCTCTACCTCCTTTATTAAAATATAAATTACCCGATAAATGTAGTACTTTGTGGGATACTTTTTCTACGTCGTTGGCTGATGGAATGAGTGAGGTTGCCGCTGTTTCTGTTACAGTTACTAATGTTCTTGAAAATTACGACCATCTAACTTCAAAAATTAAGTGTGCAGCTGATAACAGTTTTGAATCTAAAAATGTTACTGGTAATAATAAGATTGCTTCACCGCCATGGTGGGACAAGCAATGCACAGAAGCTGTAAAAAAACGAAATGACATGGAGTTGCTCGTACATGATTATGTTGACTTATCCACTTTTAATCAGTTTAGGAATAATGAAGCAGCTACTAAACGTCTTTTGCATAAGAAGAAGCGTAAGGGTGGAAGAGTTTTGTGGATCTATCTCGCCGAGCACTCCTCTAACAGTAGTTTGGAGTAGTGTTCGTCGGTATAGGGCATCCTGAAGGCTCGATCTGTCTCTTCCTTCTCTTTGGATTGGGTTTCATCATTTTTCCGTTCCCTCGCACCTGATTTTGTGCCATCATTACATCATATGCCTTTTACTTATACATCTTCGAATTTAGGATACTTAAATCAAGCATTTGATTTGCAGGAATTAAATTGGGTCTTGAAAAGAGTATCTGATTCAGCACCTGGGGCCGATGGTATTCCGTATTCCTTTATTGTTAATTCATCTATTTGTACTAAACTGTTTTTCCTGGACATTGTCAACACCGTTGTTGAGACAGGAGTTATTCCTTCAACCTGGAAACATCAACTGATAATCCCACTGTTGAAACCAAATAAAGATCCTCAATTCCCATCTTCATATAGACCTGTTGCGTTGGCTTCTGCGCTTAGCAAATTGACGGAACACCTTATCAAAAATAGACTTGAATGGCACTTGGAACACAATAATTTACTATCCACTTCTCAATATA
The DNA here is from genome assembly GCA_024500475.1 of Phthorimaea operculella. NCBI lineage: Eukaryota > Metazoa > Arthropoda > Insecta > Lepidoptera > Gelechiidae > Phthorimaea > Phthorimaea operculella. Next base: position 1,451,547 of record JANFCV010000058.1, on the reverse strand, counting down.
GGTTTAGAAAAGGTAAAAGTGTAATAGATAACCATTCAATTTTAACAACGGATGTACAGTTGGCTTTCACAAAAAACGAAATCGTGGCGGCGGCTTTTTTGGATGTTAGCTCAGCGTATGATAATGTTGATTTAATTACATTGAAACAAAAATTAACTGCAATTAATTTCCCTCTAAAGTTTGTTAACTTCCTGTTTAATTTGTACATGGGCAGAACGCTCTCGATTCGTATGCCTGGTGTGGGTGAAGATTTAAGAACAGTTTGGAAAGGGGTTCCTCAGGGCTCTGTGTTGAGCCCATTACTATATGATGTGTACACTAGGGACTTAGACAGGTCAATCATTGGAAGTAATGTATTACAGTATGCAGATGATCTCCTTATATATTCGAGTCATAAATCTACAGACGAGGCGGTTGCTACTTTGCAATCTGACCTAAATCGCCTACAGTTATGGATGGTCAAACACAATTTATCTTTATCTCCACTGAAGTGTTCAGTTATGGTCTTTACTCGTAAGAGATCCGTCCCTATAGTTAACATAACAATTGATGACATAGCTATTCCCACAGAAACTGAAGTAATGTTTCTGGGTAAAAAATTCGATTCCAAATTAAACGGTGTTGCTCATGTGAACTACTTAGTGGGAAAATGTGAAAAACGAATTTCTGTTTTGAGAGCCTTGACGGGTGTATGGTGGGGAGCCCACCCATCATCTCTAAGATTGGTTTACAATGCATTAATCAGAAGTATTCTGGACTTTGGTACCTTTTTACTTGCTCCAGCAAATAAAGGGGCTTTGAAGAAGTTGGACTTGATCCAGTCTAAGAGTCTCCGCTTGGTCATTGGTGCTATGAAATCAACTCCAATAAATGCAATGCAAGTTGAATGTTGTGATCCTCCGCTACATTTAAGAAGACAGTTCTTATCGGATAATTATATTTTTAAAATTAGTCAATTTTCAGATCATCCCTTATACCAAAAATCCAATTATTAAAAAGTTACATAGAGTCCAATAATCGTTATTGGGCACATAAAGAGGTCCCCAAAATAATAAATAGCTACGAAAAACTATCTGAATATAGGATTCAGTAAAACATTTAATTGTCATCCGCTTTTTCATGTAGAGTATGATGTTGTCGTCTATTCACCCAACATTCGTTTAGATGTTGGTGTTGCGAAGGAATCTTTAGTTGCAAATTCTCTTGTGAATAAATTTGTTCAAACTAACTTTTCTGATGCCCAGGTGTTTTACACGGATGCATCAAAAACTCTTCAACCTGTCATGGGTGAAGGGGTTGGTGCTGCATTCGTGCATAACAACACGGGTTACTTTAAACTTTTCAAGTACCCATCTGTGGTGACAAATTACACTGCTGAGGCTTTGGCTATTCTAGAATGTGTAAATTACATTATTTTGAGAGCGTACAATAATTCGTTGATTTTGTCTGATTCGTTAAGTTGTCTTCAGTCCCTGGCAAATCCTTTGATCAAAAATTCAGTTTCCCCTGTTATGCTTGAAATCAAGAGTAAGTTGCTAATTTGTGACAATCGAAATCTAAAGGTTACGTTGGCTTGGATCCCTGGTCACTCAGGGGTACAAGGTAATGAAACTGCGGATAGATTGGCCAAATTAGCAGCTTCTCAAGGAAACAGCGACAACAAGTCAGTCTTTGTCCAGGATTTACTTCCGTCCGCCAGAGAGTTTCTTTTTCAAAATTGGAAAGATAAGTGGTCGAATCCTGAAAAAGGTAAATTTTACAAAAACTTGCAGCCTACCATTCAAAGGCGTCCGTGGTTTTCAAAATATATTGTTCATAAAAAACTTGCGTCGGTCATTTCGCGAATGCGGCTGGGCCATTGTTGCACCCCAATGCATTTGGCTAAATTGGGAATTAATGACAATGGCGAATGTGAATGTGGCTTGGGTAATGGGGACATTACCCATATTTTGTTCATATGTAGTAAATATGATTCTTTGAGTTTGTATAATATTTTAATTGAGCACAAAGCGCCTCTACCTGTAAATACTTCTTGTATATTAAGCTTAACTAATAAGGTGTACATAAAATGTCTGTGTATATATTTGAGTTTCCACGATATATGTATTTAATTTAGTTTCTACTGGACGCTGGCAGGAATGTCCCCTAACAGGGTTGACGATTGCCAAATATAAAAAAAAAAAAAAAAAAAAAAACTCTATGACTTGCCTGACACTTGCTTGACAAATGACAGACGAGAAAGACAACACAACACTGTGTGTACTGTTTTTTTAGTGTAGTTTATTTGATTTTTACTATTTAAACACAGCTCCGCATCATTATGAAGCGAGTTTATGTTTACAGAGATAGGACAGAAAATGATGGGAAAGTGTTGCCTCTGGAAAACTCCCTGGAAGACTTTAAATCCCAAATTAATGAGCTGTTCGGACTGCCCACGGAAACCATACGATTATTCGCTGAAAACGGGTGCGAAATCCACGATTTGAGGCTTGTACGTGACGATGAGAAGATCTTCCTGTCCTCCGAGCCGAAATCTGTGCTAAGTAGTAGTGATAGATTAGAAAACGAGTTGCAAAAGTTACGCATTACCCAAAAGCAAGATTTGGCGAAAAACAACACTGTTTCGGACTGGATAACGCTGAATATCGGTGGGAAGCACTTCACTACTTCACGAGCGACTCTCCTAGCTAAAGAGCCTTTATCCATGCTCGCTAGAATGTTTGCTAACGACAAAAATGTGTACTTAATGAATCCTAGTGCCACGGATGAAAAAGGAGCTTATCTGATAGATAGAAGTCCAGAGTATTTTGAGCCCATACTTAATTATTTGCGGCATGGAGATGTGATTCTGGATAAACATGTTAATCCTAAAGGAGTGTTAGAGGAAGCTGTGTTTTATGGTAAGATTTGAGAGCATTACCTATACCTAAACTACTAGAGGCCAGCCCAGCAGTTTCTCTCTCTGCTACCACCATTTTCCCATGAGAATCTTATCTTTGCCTAAATAAGTCCATTACTCATCTAATTGATGATGAAAACTAAAGCAAAGGAGTAATATTGCAGCCAGCCCAAGGGTTTCTCCACTATTAATTAACTGTTTTTCCATGGGAATAAGATCTTTTGAAGTGATAAAAAGTAGCCTATGTCAATCAGGGATGTTGTAGCTTAGCTAAGTAACTTAGTTATGTTAGTGAAAAAAAATTGAAATCTAATCTTAAATGGATCTAGCTATTTTGGAGTTTATCAATTACATACAAACACCCAATGAAACTTTCTTCTTTGTAATATTAGTGTAGATTTACCCGGGTCCTGTTGAGTTACATCAACTGTTTAAAAAGTTATAATGATGTTTATTTTCGATCTATTTCAGGTATAGACTCAATGATACCCTACCTGCAACAACTGATAGAAGAATGTAAAACCAACACAACTAACAAGCTTTCCTTAACAAGGATGGATGTGGTACGTTCCATCATCACCACCCCTACAATGTCTGAACTCCGGTTTCAAGGTGTGAATCTGGCTGGAGCTGATCTGAACAGACTTGACTTGCGGTTTATTAATTTCAAGGTATGTAGCATAATCCTACCCAAAAGTTGCCTGGAAGAAACTGTTACCCTAGCAACAAGGCTGCCTGTGTTGTACTTTGTCTTTTAATTTATGTTTCATTGTTTTTTATTTTGTTTATTGTACAATAAAGCATATTTGTATTGTATTTTATTGCCGTGTGGTTTTAGCTTAAAGTAGCATCAAACCAATTCTATTATAGGTGTCATAAAAACCAACTAAGGGACATTCATTCGAGGTAAACATCTTGCACTGCTCTGGAAATCCCCAACAAATAGGATGCCTCAATTCTGAGATGGCATCAAATGGGGTGATGCTATTCTATACCAGCATTAAATAGGTTGATGCTATCCAAAGCCGGTATCAAATAAGGTTACAGAGGCCGTTTTAAGCCCGTATCACATGGCTAGTTCATTTCTGTTAGTAATCATCATCTTCCTGCCCTTATCCCAATTACTTGGGGTCGGCGCGACACGTTTTGTTGAACATAAAATCGTGTTGCAGAGATTTTGGCTTAATTTTACGACCGGCCGCCTACCAGACGTCAACACTCCTTGGGAATGCTTTTGTGGTGGATTAACCGCCACCATACGGTTGACCCTGGCTGTTTGGGTCTGGTTTGTTCCTCGGTCGCCTCTTACAACCCCCACGGGAAGAGATGGGGGGGTGCTATTCTACTCTACTGGCACCACACGGCTAATTTCTGTTAGTAATAATTTCTTTACAATAAAACCCTACTATTATGCCATTTTCAGTATGCCTGCCTGGCTAGATGCAACTTGACAGGTGCCAATCTCTCGCACTGCTGTCTGGAGCGAGCAGACTTGTCTCATGCCAACTTGGAGGGCGCCCAGCTTCTTGGCGTGAAGGCGCTGTGTGCTAATATGGAAGGTAGGATGTGTACGTTTTTTATGCTTCTTTATTTCTTCTTTATATGCTGTTAAACTTCTGTCTAGAAAACCAACTCTACAAAAGTAACACATTTTTTAAGAAAAAGCAGAAACAGAGATGGACGTGGCTATCTCCTGATGGAGCAACACGAAACGAAATAGACTATATCCTCACAAAGAACATTAGAGCTATAACAAATGTTCAAGTTATAAACACAACCTTCTCTACAGACCATAAATTAATCCGAGCTGTATACAACTTCAACACTAACATGAAAAAGTGCAGAAAATCATTTAACTCAAGAATTTCAGAGTTTACCTTAATAGAGAAAGAAAGTATCAAAAACCAATTCATAGAGTTGATAAAAACGGTACCTCAAGATATAGATACAAATAAGTCCTTACAACAATCTTACACAAATACCATAAACAACATAAAAACCTGCGTCAAACAATTACCTATCAGAAAAAACAACAATAAAAACATAAATGAAACAATATTCACACCGAGACTGAAGCAATATATTGAAGAGAGAGAACAACTTAAAAATTTGAAAAAAAGAAATAAAAAAGAGAAAAAGAAATTAAACAAACTATACAGAAAAATCAGGAAAGAAATAAAGAAAAACAAACAACAGCAACAATACAAAATAATAGAGCAAGAACTAAAAAATAGAGGCTCAGTTAAAAGAGCAGATAGAACTCTCAACCCGGGGAAAGAGTGGATAATTGGACTTACAGGAAAAGACGGAAAAAAGGTTACTGATAGAGGCAAAATTATAGACATAGCTACCAATTATTACAAAGAATTGTACAGTGACAAGCTAAACAAAAAATTGAACTACATGCCAAAATGCTCACGGAACAGTGAAGAAGTGCAACCTATTATGGAAAGCGAGGTCAGAGAAAGTATAAAGTCCCTAAAGACATCTAAAAGCCCAGGACAAGACGGCGTAACGAATGATATGTTAAAAGCCGTATGCGATCCACTGACGCCAGTAATTACAAAAATATTTAATGGTATTTTGTATAATGCTTATATACCAGAAGAATGGGAAAATGCTATAATTACACTTATATACAAGAAAGGGAACCCTATGGATATAGGTAATTACCGCCCTATCAGCCTCTTGCAATCTGTTTACAAATTGTTTACTAACATTCTTCTAAGAAGGTTAAAAAATAATCTGGAATCTAAACAACCTAAAGAACAGGCTGGCTTTAGACCCAAATACAGTACGATTGACCACATATTTACATTATCGCAAGTGATAGAGCGCTACACAGAATACAAGATGCCACTCTACATCGCCTTTATAGATTATTCGAAAGCTTTCGATTCAATATCCCACAAATCGCTCTGGGAAAGCCTGGAAGAACAGGGAGTCGAAGGAAAGTACATAAAGATATTGTGGACCATATACAATAAAAGCAGAGCAACGGTAAAGTTGGAACGACTTGGCATGACGTTTGATATAGAAAGAGGCGTAAGACAAGGCGACCCCATTTCGCCAAACTTGTTCATAGCGCTCCTAGAACACATATTCTCTAAACTAGATTGGGAGAACCTCGGAATAAATATTAACGGAGAACGTTTAAACCAACTTAGATTCGCGGACGATATTGTCCTGCTTAGCGAAAACTATGAAGACCTACTCTACATGCTTACAACACTGGATAAAGAAAGCCAAAATTGCGGACTCTATATGAACACGAATAAGACATGTGTCATGACCAACAGCAATGAAATTCCGATCAAAATAGGACAAAATACTATTGAGTATGTCAAACAGTATGTTTATCTGGGACAAAACGTATCTTTCATGGACTACACGCTGAAAGAAGTAAACCGAAGAATCAAAATAGCGTGGAACAAGTACTGGTCAATGAAACACATATTCAAATCTAAACTTCCCATATCATTGAAAAAGAAAGCTATGGACTCTACAGTCTTACCAACATTATTATATGGATGCCAAACATGGGCTCTATCACGGCAAATCATAACCAAACTTCAGGTCTTCCAAAGATCAACTGAAAGGAGCATGCTTGGTATAAGACTTCGAGATCGCCAGCGAAATACGACGATCAGAAAAAAGACACAAATCATAGACGCTGCAGAGCTTGCATGCAAACTGAAGTGGAGATGGGCTGGCCACGTCGCTCGTGCTACGGACGAGCGCTGGAGCAGTCGTGTGTTGTACTGGTACCCGCGCGACCACACTCGCCCGCGCGGACGACCGCGCGCTCGCTGGAGAGATGACATCCAGGCTGTGGCGGGGGCGACGTGGACGAGACTGGCTATGGACCGAGACCAATGGAAACTGATGGAGGAGGCCTTCACCCAAAAATGGGTGCCAAAGAACATTAAAAATAATTAAAAATAACTAGGTAATGTGATGTGAAAATAATGCAAATAAATATATTTCTATTTCTACTATTAATCTAATTTTGTAAGTTGAATGAATTAGTTATATCTTAATCAAAATACTCGAATTATTTATTAGTTTATTTTATATATTTACTGAATATAATAAAATTAAGATAAAAATGTAATGTTTGTTATATTGTAATTTGTTTTTTGGAAATAAATGGCTTTGTATTGTATTGTATTGTATTATTTCTTCTTCTTCTACAAGAAAAACTATGAAAAATCATTCAAACCTCCGCACTGCACTATGGCGATTGCAAGCCTATCTACTGAACCACCAACTGAACGACTTTTGTACATAAGTAACTTTTTAACTAATTATTAAAATGGAGGCTCATAAAAACTGAACAACTTTTAAAATTAAAAAGCATTTATCAGTAAATTTTAATTCGAAAAATGATTTGAAGCAGTCCACATAATTTCAAGTGTCGTCCCGCCCGGGTGACATTTGTTTTTTTTTGTTTGACTTACTGTTGACTCACGAAATTAAAAAGCGGCATATTCATTTCGTTTTTTTTTAAATGTTCTAGACATTACGTTCCATTAAGATTCAAATAGTATGGAAATTACATTATCCACACTCATTTCATAATATTCGTTTTACAGAATCAGAAGCAGGTACGTAATGAACTGCATTAAGAAATATGCAGCCTTAAAAAATAATGTTCTAAGATTAATGTGGTTGGTCTATGTAGTTTTAAGTGCATTCCCTAACTACTAGAATGTCTTTTCTTGCTTGTAAAACTTAGTTACACTCGAAAAGAAGAAGTCACAGTTTTATTTGGATTCAAAACTAATTTATCTCCTTTCCTCCTCATTTCATTTACTCTGTTCTTCCATCAAACAATAAAAAAATCTAATTAATGTTTTTTTCCAGGTGGTAACTTGAGGGGCTGTAATATGGAGGACCCGGCAGGCAGCAGGGCTGTAATGGAGGGAGTTAATCTTAAAGGTATGATACATAGGGTTTTTCGTGCTCTCAACAATTCAACAAAGACTATGTTTTCCCGACTACCTCAGAAGGAGTGTTATGTTTTTCGGGAGTATTTATTAGTATGTATGTGGGTATGTATGTGAACAAGAAATTCGTTTTCGCGGTCTACATCCCGAACGGCTGGGCTTGACATGTGAGGTGTCGTTAAATTCGTCTCAGCAGCGCGAGTGACACTGGCTATATTGGAAATTCATCATAAATTTCATATTTCGTCCTATGTTGTAAAGTTGTTCAGTTGCGTAATTCATCCCTTAAAATACAGGGTGTTAATTTAAATGCGTGCCATAGCTTCGGGGTAGGTTAAGTATCGATTAAGGATGCCGTAAAAAATATAGAAAAAAAATTTTTGCTGATTTATAAAACTTTTTTTTGAAAAATTAATGTTTCACTTTTGTCTAAACAATATTGAGATTGAACGAATTTCGGCTGTGATATAGGCATTTGAATCAAATGTCAGAAAACTAAAAAAAAAAAAAATTGTCTGGGATTTTTTCAATATTTTTTATGGCATCCTTTATCGATACTAAACAACACTGAAGCTATGGCACGCATTTAAATTAACACCCTGTATATGCTTAATTGTTTTTTACTACTGTATTCTTTTCGTCCAGGCGCGAATTTGGAAGGCAGCAACATGGCGGGCGTGAACCTTCGCGTGGCGACTTTGAAGAACGCCAACCTTCAAAACTGCGACCTTCGCGCGGCCGTACTAGCGGGAGCTGACCTGGAGGTACATCCACCTACAATTTAAGAGACCAACTTAAACTGGCTATTCTTAGTATTTGTATGAAAAACCGGTATAAGTTGGTTGATTTGTTGGTAAGAACGCGAATCTTCAAAACTGCGACCTTCGCGCGGCCGTACTGGCTGGAACTGACCTGGAGGTATATCCACCTACACATTTAAAGGACCAACTTAAACTGGCTATTTTTAGAATTTATATGATATACCAGTATAAGTTGGTCGGTTGGTTGGTAGGTAAGAACGCGAACCTTCAAAACTGCGACCTGCGTGCGGCTGTTCTGGCTGGAGCTGACCTGGAGGTATACCATATATCACGCCTATATCCCTTACGGGGTAGGCACAGAGGCAGATTTACACTACGTCTGACAAAAGCTTGAGAGTCGTTCAGAAGACTGTGTATTATCATAGTGTCAGATTATCAGCCAGTCGCCTAAAATTGCAATACACAGACACTCTCAATCCCTTAGTAGCTTCTTACGACACCCACGGGAAAGATATGGGGTGATGTTATTCTAAGCCGGCACCATGCAGTTTTTCATTGTACAAAAATCACTATAAGTTATGTATTCCCTTATATGGTTATGCTGATATGCTGGCGACAGTAACAAACGAAAATACCATGAAATGGAACAACTTTCTTTATAAGGGCTATGTTGGAAAATCAAGAATAATTTTCGAGGTTCCATAGAATGGAATTTTTTTAATCTGTTTGTATAGTTTCTAGGCATAACTATAGCTATAGTCACACACCAATTCCGTGTTACACCTAAAATATTATCAAGGTTGAGAAATTCACCAGGGTCCGCTAGGCGCCCGTAGCTCAGTGGGTAGAGCTATGGAACGGTGATCCACAGTCCCGGGTTCAAGTCCCGGCGGTCGCTAGTGAATTTTTCAATTTTCTCATTTTCAATTTATGAATATTATTAAACTTTCTCTTTTCAGAGCTGCGACTTGTCCGGCAGCGATCTTCACGAGGCGAACCTAAGGGGTGCCAACTTGAAAGATGCTGCCTTCGAACTTATGCTCACCCCGCTACATATGTCTCAAACTATAAGATAGACGTTTTAAAGAAAGGCCAGGTCAAGAATACCCTAAACCGACGAGCGTTGATGAAAAGATTGATGAAAGTTGAAGAAGAGAAAGAGGTGTGTCTGGATCGTAGCAAGTGGAAGGTTGTAGTCTCTGCCTATCTCTTTGCGTAAAAGGCGTGATTTATTTATGAATAAGATAGATACCAGCCACAACAGTCCACTGTTGGACATGGGCCTCCCGTATCGGGGGGTATTGCCATACTCGCCACGCTTGGCAGGTGGATAGGCGAGCGCAGTGCAATACGTTGCGTTCACAGGGAACGCTACTGCGCAATCCCTGGACTAGTTAGGTGTAGCTTTCAAGGCCCCGGGCCATAAGTGTAGTGCCCATTATTAAAAAAAAATGCATTCCCTGGATATTTATGCCTTAGTCGCTTTTTACGACACCTACGGGTAGAATTGGGGTGATGCTATCCTAAGCCGGAATCATACGGCAGATAAGGTAGATAGTTTCGTGATAATGTAAATGTAATAACCAGTACTGATATTATTTATTTGTTATACCTACTTGTAATCTAGTATATTATTAGACATTTTATTGTACCAGTATACCTAAGTTAAGGATATTCCATTACTTTGTGAATAAAGTTAATTTATGAAATTATGAAAGCTAGTTTATCTATTTCATTAACCGGGCGTGCACACTAAGGCGACTTTGGCCAGCGACCTATCAAAAGTCCCTTTCACTCACACGTTTAAAAGAACAAGATATCCGAGTTTCGCCGAGCAACAAAGTCGCCTGTGTGCACTCGGTCTATATTATGTTCTACCCATCCTACTAATATTATAAAGGCGGATGTTTGTGTGTGTGTTTGTTACGACATCACGCAAAAACGGCTGATTAGATTGACATGAAACTTTGCAGAAATATAAAAGGTCATCTGGAATAACACATAGGCTACTTTTTACCCCAGGAAAATGTCTCATTTCTACGGAATCACGCATATTCCAAAATTTTTGACGTAGGTGGCGTGACTGAGCCGATTCGCGTCTTTGTGGGGAAGCATATCCGTTAATTCAACAGTCATCTTAAAGTCATGGTAGCTGCGGCGATAGTGCGCTTGCCTACCAAACAAGGTGACTCGCGTTCGAATCCGGAAAGTGTTCTCCTTATTTTTGTTTTTATTTTTTCGAACTTTTATTTAAGTTAAGTTTTGTCTTACATCATCTTCCTGCCCTTATCCCAATTGCTTGGGGTCGGTGCAACACGTTTTGCTAAACACAAAATCGTGCTGCAATGGATTCGGCTTAATTTTACGACCGGCCGCATATCAGACGTCAACCCTCATTGGGAATGCTTTTGTGGTGGATTAACCGCCACCGTACGGTTGGCCTGGCTGTTTGGGTCGGGTTTATCCCTCGGTCGCCTCTTACGACTCCCACGGGAAGAGAGGGGGTGGTGCTATTCTACTCTGCCGGCACCACACGGCGTAAAGTTTTGTCTTACGATATTGGAAAATCTTACACACTGGTCTTGCTATACTTCCTACGTGTGTGTTTGTTACGACTTCACGCAAAAACGGCTGATTAGATTGACATGAAACTTTGCAGAAATATAAAGGGGCATCTGGAATAACACATAGGCTACTTTTTACCCCAGGAAAATATCTCATTTCTACGGAATCACGCATATTCCAAAATTTTTGACGTAGGTGGCGTGACTGAGCCGATTCGCGTCTTTGTGGGGAAGCATATCCGTTAATTCAACAGTCATCTTAAAGTCATGGTTATATTTCCTACGTGTGTGTTTGTTACGACTTCACGCAAAAACGGCTGATTAGATTGACATGAAACTTTGCAGAAATATAAAAGGGCATCTGGAATAGCATAGATACCTATACTTTTTACCACGGAAAAATGTCTCATTCCCACGGGATCACGCATTTTCCAATATTTATGAAAAAGGTGGCCCGACTGAGCCGATTCGCGTTTTAGAAACTAACAGCGTCATCTCTTGGCGAGTAAGTAAGGCAAAATTGATGTATATCCCACAACACATGTACGTACAAAAATTACTTGCCAATGAAAATGTTTTAACAAGATTTTGAATCCCACAAATTCTACTTCCTACTAATCCTATCCTACGAATATTATAAAGGCGGATGTTTGTGTGTGTGTTTGTTACGATATCACGCTAAAACGGCTGATTAGATTGACATGAAATTTTGCACAAATATAGAAGACTATCTGGAATAACACATAGGCTACTTTTTACCACGGGAAAATGTCTTATTCCTACGGGATCACGCATATTCCGATATTTTTGCAAAGGTGGCGTGACTGAGCCGATTCGCGTTTTAAACGTTTTCGCCGAAAACTAACAGCGACATCTCTTGGCGAGTAATGCTTTCTTCCCGCGTAATAATAGGTTGCAGCGGGTGAAACCGCTGACGGGCAGCTAGTAGTCTAATAAAACATGGTCTTTCCTTCCCAGAGAAACACAAGACAACGTCACTTAGTATTGCCACTTTATTTCAATAAAATACGTTATGGGGTAAATTCAATCCCAGAACAATGGGTTAAAATATTTCTTAATAATTTTATAATTTAGATTTACATGTGTAACTTGAACTTTACAACAACACTTCAATTGTATTTATTAGTTAACAGTATCATAAATGATTTACAAAAAACATCATAAGAGTGGGTAATTCTGGTAACCCACAAGCATGATGACGTAGTCATGTGTTGGTCACGTGGTTCACGAGTCTCGGAAAGAAATACCAGGCGGAGTATCTTATTATACCATGGTTCTACCCTACGATGATGATGACTGTAGTGCGACTGCCAGCGGCGCAAAGGTACCGGGTTCGATCCTCGCCTCGGCACTCATAAAGTTGATATGTTAATCTTTATGTGATTTCCTTCCCTGCAGTCTGGTAAGAACATTGCAGCGTCCGTCCCTATTACCTACTGTCTAAGATAGATTAGATTACTTAGACGGGGCGGCGTAGCACAAACATTTAAAAAGCTTTGGTGGTCGAAAAAACGGGTTCATTCGATCGTTGGACGCACCTAACAAACGAAATAAAAAATTATGAAAGTCAAGCCGTAAAATTTTATTTTTGAAAGAAAAATCACAGTTGGGGGGATTCCGACATCTCCGACAAGTAAACCAAAATAAATCATATCTTCTTCATAGTTGTTCAAGGGTGATGCAAGATGCAAGCAAGGTATGAAGTGGGTAAGATTATACCATGTGGGTAGGTAGGTATGGTATGCAGTGTTGCCAACTCGGATTTTGAAAAAGGCGTAGGCCAGATTAGAAAATTACGTAGAATTAGTAAAAGTTGCTTAAGAAAATTTCGTAGATCTACGTATTGATTTTTCTAAGTGAAATGGGGCTTTTTCTGTTGACAGTTCTCTGAGGCTCTCTTAAATTGGTAGTTCTGAATTACAAACTAGAGGGCGCTGCACAAGATGTAAAATTTTGTCATTTGAGTGATATTGACAGTTGCTATTGCTATAGTCGGTCGTGTGCCGTGTATGCTAAAGTAATTTGCCGAACCGGAATGCGATTTAATAGGTATCTAACTGATTGATTATGAGGTTGCAAGGAAAGGAAAGGAAAGGAACGTCTTTTTCCGTCTTTCGCAGCACCCTCTAGTTTGTAATTCAGAACTACCAAGACCCTTAGGGAACTGTCATTACTGTCAACAGAAAAAGCCCCATTAAGAGTTCTAGCGTACGAGACGTTTCGTTTTACACAGTCACTTATAGCACGGCATGACAGGTCACGTCGTCGCGATGTAGCGTGGAGAGTGGAGGGAGAGTGGCAGCGTGGCGCCTAGATAAGTGACGGCATGAAACGGAACGCACGTTGACATTGTTTTTTTCTCGAAAGTAACGGAATTTGGACCTATTCAGCCTAAAGTGTTATTAATTACATAGAATGTACATTTTTATAGAAAATACGTAGATTTTGAGACTGAAATACGTAGCCTTTCAAAAAAGGACTCAAATACGTAGATCTACGTAAAAAGACGTAGATCTGGCAACGCTGATGGTATGAATGCGGCATCCAACTTTTTGAACTTGGCGCTAATTTTGGCCTGCTTTCTGCGCGCTATTTTAGCGCTATAGCTTTTTCAAACGAGCACAAGTCTACAAATGTTTTGTCACTTTTTTACAATCTGTTCAAAGCTATTTTGATACGAAATAAACAGATTTTTGCCATAGACAATATTTTATTACTTTTCAGAAAAACCGGTAAATTCTGTGCCTCTTGTGAAAAAGGGTCCAACTGAAAAACATGTACTTTACAGGAGAGCCAAAATAATGAAATTAGATCAATTGACATCTGCAATTTATGTTAGGTTATATTTTTTTTGTATGAAGTAAAAACTATTCCTACTAATTTTTTGCGAGCTTTTCAATGGAATTGTCGGTTTTTGGTAATCTTTATGAATAAGATGCAAAAATCACTTAGACCGTTGTAAATTTATTAAAATGTTTCGGTTAAAAAAGATCTAATTTAAATTGAACCGTTGTATCGTATTATAAATATCGTGATTAAAGATCCAAATGCTGTTGGATAAGCAGATTGCTTTAATAATAACGGTGAATACAAATATAACTATATTTAAATCCATTCTAATTTGTATGTGGGGCCAATCCTAAGGGCTTTGTTACAGTTATACCCTTAACATTTTTATTTTATAAAGATATAATTACATTTTCTGTTTAATAACTGCCTAATCCCGCCAGTCCCACCCGCGTAATGGGAGATTGGGAACCCGGCCTCTTTATGTCCCCTCTATAGAGACGTATTCAGGACGCTTTCCCGTGACCGAAAATAACCAAGGAAGCCATTTTCTTCAAAATCTGAGCAAAGAGACGAACAATGACATGGTTGCGTAAGCCTCTGATATGGTTGAGAAGGACTCTCACATAGTTGATTAGGACTCTGACATAGTGGAGAAGGCATCTCTGGATGATTGGGCTTCTTACATGATGAGTTAGGGCTATGTTACATGTTTCTGTATAACTCATCATTGGTTGTTACATGGGTAACCTCTCTCATGGTTGACAAGCCTCTGCCATGGTTGACAGTCTTTTAACACTCTGCAAGCCTCTGACATGGTTAACAAAGTGTCTGAACTGGTTATGTTAGGTCTCTGCCATGGTTGATAGGCCTCCGACCTGGTTGTTAGGCTTCTGCCATAGTTGATTAGACCTCTGATATAGTAAAGTTTATCTGAGACAGAGCATCAAACTTATCCAGCATTCTGGGCAGCCTTCGGTAAATTAGCAGACGTTTTCCGTTCCAAACTGCCATAGACACTATAAATAAACCCAAGCTTCCAAATAGTGTGTACTTCCAGTAACAACTTATGCTTGCGAAACATTGACGCTTACTGCCGGTATGTTTCTACGCCTCAAAGTAAGTATGCTTATTGTCGCTCCAATCTGTTTGACAGACTACGGAACAAAGGTTTTCGCTTACGGACTAAACTAAACGATGTCGGAAAAGGAGATGCAAAACTAAAATGGAATTGGCGTGACACGTGACACGTATGTCGTTAATATGACGACAGGTGGAGCCACAGAGTGCTGCATTTGAGACCCTGCGCAGGAAGTCAAAGTGTTGGCAGACCACCAGCAAGATGATCGGAAAAGATGGCAGGGCCAACCTGGACCAGTATCACCGCAAATAGAACAGAGTGGAGAAAACACATCAAGATGCATTCGTCCAACAGTGGATATTATTATACAGCATAGAAGAAGGAAGAAAGTGGTAAATTAAGCCTTTGACAAGGTTAATTGTGAGTAGAACTTTAATATGTTGTTATCTTAGTTGTCTTATGGGCCTTACCAACCATGTCAGAGGCTAACTTAACCATTTAAGAAACCTATTAACCGTATCAAAAGGTCAAAATAAAAAAAAGTATAAAAAAATAAACCCAGTCAGTGACCTTATGAACCATGTCAGAGTCACAATTGACCATGTCAGAGGCCAACTAGACCATATAAGAGGCCTTCTCAACCATTTCAGAGGCCTTCGCAACCATGTCAAAGGCCTTAGTAACCATGTCATTGTTCGTTACTTCGATGAGACATCATACGATTAAAGAAGGGACGTACAGAAGATAGGTTCCTATATACGCATCCTGGGTCTTCCTCACTAGTTATTTGTTGTAGAAGAGTCCTAAGAAGATGCATCAGCAACCTCTTTATAGCCCCAGTGGTATAAACAAGCAGATTTATTAAAAAACAAAAACCCGACTACGGTAATTACCGAGTTGTTTTTTGTGATACAAATTGGCCATCTTGAAACTATAAATTTTTAATATTACAAGTGTCAATCACGTTGCTGTGACGAATCTAACGACACCTCTAATGTTAAGATCCGCACAGCCGTTTGGGCTGTAGCCCGTGCAAACGAATTTCTGGATACATACATACATAGATGCATACATACAAACATCCTGAGGCAGTCGGATAAAAAAACAGGATTGCCGTTATTGGAGCATCACTAAAGTAAACAAGATGCATCCGCACACTTTTCATAGCTCAAACAGTTGTATGGGGTTGAATTGGCGGTTTTCTCCGGAAAAAAGTTATTCAACTATAATTCGATCGTTTATCAAAAACTATTTCATATGGTTCAATTGAGATTATATCCAGATTACGATAATACAACGGTAATACAATTACAGTTAGATCCATTTTCACGAAACAAAATTAAAAGTTAGTTTTGTTAGAAATGATCTAATTGCATTTAATTCTTTAGAAGGGAAAAAATTGTGGTTTCGTTAAAGATGTATCGTTTTTCACAGAACTTATGAATTCATATTTTCCATACTACTTTTAATGGACCCATATGCACATATTTTTTCATTAGTTAAATCGTTTTACACAAATTGTAATTCCGGCATTTTTCAACTTACAGAAGCGTGAGTTAGACCCTTTGAAAGGATTTTAAACGTAGATTCTGTTTTTGAAGAAAAACGCAAAAGGGTCTAAGTGAGTTGGACCCTTTTTCACTGGAGGCACAGAATTATCGAAACTAAAAGTCAATGAAAACATACCTGTTTTTTTGTCAATGTTGGCACCCCTGAATTTTGTGCCGTGAAGTTGGTGGCATTTGTTTTTTATTCTTGTTCTATTTTTGTACGTGACGGTTCCGTCCGGCGGATTAGATTTTATTTCTAAAATAAAATTGATGATTTTGTTGTAAATCATCGAAATATCTCTTGAATTCCTCCCGATTGCAGTAAATCTTCACGATGCAGAACGGAGAAGAAGTGCCAGCGGCCACTGAAACCCGTAAGTTACATATTTGTTGTCAAAGATTGTCGGAACAACAATCATTTTTCCACTGTTTTCTTTGATATTTTGTTACTGAAGCGGCTTCCATGGTGCGTGAAATCGTGTTTGCGAGTTTCCGCGATAATTTTCAACGTGGTTTTCGAAGTACCCACATCTTGTTGGAATCGTATTCGATGTAAATTCTCTTGGAATGCATTTCAATGATTCAGAAGCGCAATCAAAATTTCACTTGCATTTGGTAGTTTCGTGCATGATTTATTCGTATTTGGGTTGATAACAATTAAAAATACTGTAGGTAGATCAATTAGCGTGAAACTTGACGTGAATCACATTCCTGAGCACTGCCCACTGAAAATGCTATGTATTTGAAGGCCTCTGAAATAATTATTTTCGTTACCTACTTTTCTGGTACATTTGGCTAGTTTCTGATGTAAAGAAATAGCTGGAAAAGTTGGTTTTATTTCCATGGTCTTATCGCTTCACCTGTTTTCAAGTCTACCTTCATATCAAGATGTGCGAGGTCATATTTGTTCTAGATATAGATTTAAATGTTTACTGAATCATCAAATCAAAGGCCTTTTACATATTACATCACTTCTATAAACTACAGACACAAATAAAGCATGGCCGATAACTTGAAACATTTGAAACTCGCTCCATAATAATTCTACTGTTAATCCTATAAAACCAGCTGGACAAACATTTTAATTTATGTAACTTGGCTCGTTATTCTGAATTACTATAGAATGTCTTAAAGTACCATGCATTGAACTTCTTTGTGTGGGACACCAAGTCGTCCAAAAACCTGATGAACCTTAAACAGAGTTCTTCAACTGCCTACTTCAAGTAGCAGACCTCTGACATGGTTGTGTAATGTAATGACCGCTGTCTATATCGTCAATGAACTAGTAGGCTTGGACTTTACACTATTTTATTTTGACAATCATCTTATTTTTTCAATCTGCCCTATCCTTTACAAGGCATATTTTTGTCCAATGTCCAAATTATGAAGGTGAATGGATTATTTTAGTATTATACTTAGTGACGAATGAAGTTACTTTTTAGATTTCTTTGTCACAGACACCGCTAATGCCTCCATAACTACACAACAAAGCTTGATACAATATCTTCTAATATATGGGGACATTTTTGTGTAGTCAATAAACTCTAAGGCTTCTGGATCAATATCTGATACTGATTTGAAAAATCTTTCACCATTGAGATGCTACAACTGCCCTGAGTAACACAGGCATGGTTATGGTTATACGGGCTGTTTTCCGCAACTCGACGTCTACATGCGCCTATTTTGCGTGATGGGTGGGGGCCCACTACTCGAGCCATCCTAGTTCCCCGAGGAAACTCAGCAACCCTACCAAATCACTGAGTGCCTCGGGGATTGACCCCGATTTCGAGGTACTTTGCCCGGTATGTTGCTACCTCTTTGCAGTGCAGCACCACATGGACAGCTGTTTCTTCTTCTTCCATGCATGCTCTGCACAGAGGACTGTCAGTAACACCTATGACTGAGAGGTGCTTGTTAAAATGACCGTGCCGGTTATGATACTGGTTAACATGCGGTTGGGGTTTCTTCAGTCGGAGCAACTTCTTGGATAGACGACTGGACAGTTTTGGCATGGCCTCTCTGGCCTGCCTGCAGTCTTCTAACCCGGTCCAGTATGTGTTGTGTTCGTTTTTTGTACGTTCTCTCAGTAGGGAGCGGAATTTACCTGCCGGAATGGGTATAATTGGTTCCGGCCCATAGGCCTCAGTGTCCGAACCCCTTCTAGCTAGTTCATCCGCTGCATCATTACCTCTGGAGCCGCTGTGTCCCTTGATCCATTGCAGAGTTACCTGATTATGTTTACATACCTCCATCAGACGTTGGTGGCATTCGTAGATTAGCCCTGATGTCATTGTGTGACTGTTCAGGGCTTGCAGTACTGACATGCTGTCTGAGAGTATACGGATGGAGTGGCCTTTTACTTCCCTGGCAGCAATGGCTGTAGTAGCTAGTGAGATGGCCATACACTCTGCTTGAAAAACTGAGTTGTGGTAACCCAGTGGAGTTGATAGTCTGATGTTTAAGTCCTCCGAGAAAACACCAGACCCTGTGCCAGATTTCGTCTTAGACCCGTCCGTGAAGATTCTGAGTTCTTTGGGGGTAACACAGGCATACATTACATACAAACATATCACGCCTATTTACTAGGCATTGTAAGTAAATATCTTATTACCATGGGAAAACAGCAGCAGCAAAATTTGCTGGGCTGGCCTTTACGTCTTTATACAATAGAAGTGCTATGTTGAATATACAATGGATGTGCTACAAATTGGATCTAAATAAAGTTATCAATATAAAGAACAATCTGTTTACATTAAAAATGACTAGAACAGCAAGGCATAATTTTGTATAACTAGTGGTAGTATGTATTCAAGTGTAATATTACCAGCTATTGTTTACTACATACTTGAAACGGATAAAATATAACTAACTACTGAAAGAGAAGATCTCGCTAAATATTCAGGTTACTTACTCTAAATTTGGTTAGTATCCGGTCATACTGATATTTTTCTTATTAAGTGTATTGAAAACCAGTAAAAGTTGATTGCTTGATTGAAAATTTCTCACTTGTGTAAAATTAAATTACTGGGATAAGATAACTATTAAATGAAACATGAAGATTGTCACTATGGTGCAAGACTATTTTTGTAAATAGATATATCTAACTAGCGGCCTGTTAGTGGTATCAATCTTTGCATCTTATTTTCCCGGGAAATATGCATTTTCCGGCATGTGTTATACATATAAACCTTCCTCTTGAATTACCCTACCTACTACAAGAAACCGCATCAAAATCCGTTGCGTGGTTTAGGAGGAGTTAGCAAATTCCATGACAGACTTCATTTTATATAGTATGTATGTATTGATTGATACACTTTATCTTTATTTTAATGCTGATGGTGATAGATAGATAAACAGACAACTTTTATACATTAAAGGTAAGAAAACATTTATACAAGTCATGATACTGGAAGATAATTTACTATCTGACTTGAATGGGGGTTCTCAAGGACTATTTATGTGTGTTGATTATCTTTTACTTTCTTATCACACTATCCTGTTTATAAAATTCTGATATCTAAAGTATAACATCCAAATTAAACACAAGCAGAATCAATGAAACAAAACCAACATCTGTAATTAATTTCGTTTTATTTTGTGTTTGAAATCCACCATTTTGATTTTATGAAACTGAGACGAATCTAACGACACATACACAATCTTTAGCCTATGAAAAGAATGTGTTGTCCACATACATACTTACATACCCTGCCTGCCACACTTTCGAAAAACATAACCCTCCTTCTGAAACAATTGGGTAAAAAAGCGACTTCATTCCATTCTAAAAATTGTTCAATTCACTACAATAATGTTCACTGAAAGATCTTCTAACCACACATTTTTCCCATCAGCCAAAAAGCCGGAGGAGGTGACTAAGCAGTCCTTCCGCCAGAAAGTATGGCGCCACTTGGAAACCAACGGGCTGGCTATGTTCCCGCGGCCGGTCTACAACCGCATACCCAACTTTAAGGTAAAAATTATTTTTTACATATCTATAGGTACACATGATTCCACCGAAGTTTCGATTCCACCGAGTTTCGATTCCACCCGTTCGGACTCTACGCGGTTGCAGTAGGTATGGCACTACTTGGAAACAGGTCGTCCGCTGGTCGTCCCATTCACAACTCGTCCTATTCGCAACTCGTCTCATTCACAATTGTCTCATTACCTCATACCCAACTTTAAGGTAACTATCATACATCACGCCTATATCCCTTACGGGGTAGGTAGATATTTACCGCCAGAAAGTATGGCGACACTTGGAGACCAACGGGCTGGCCATGTTCCCGCGGCCGGTCTACAACCGCATACCCAACTTTAAGGTAACAATTACTTTTTTTACATATCTATAGGTACACATGATTCCACCCAAGTTTCGATGCCACCGAGTTTCGATTCCACCCGACTGCAGAAGGTATGGTAAGTACTTGGAAATAGGTCGTTCGCAGGTCGCCCCATTCGCAAGTCGTCCCATTCACGAATCGTCCCATTCACGGTTGTCCCATTACCGCATACCCAACTTTAAGGTAACTGTCCTATATCACGCCTATATCCCTTACGGGGTAGGTAGATACTTACCGCCAGAAAGTATGGCGCCACTTGGAGACCAACGGGCTGGCTATGTTCCCGCGGCCGGTCTACAACCGCATACCCAACTTTAAGGTAACTATTACTTTTTTACATATCTATAGGTACACATGATTCCACCCAAGTTTCGTATCCACCGAGTTTCAATTCCACCGAGTTTCAATTCCAACGAGTTTTAATTCCACCCGTTCAGTCTCCGCCCGATTGCAGAAGGTATGGCACTACTTCGAAAAGGGTCGTTCGCAGGTCGTCCCAATCACAACTCGTCCCATTCGCACCTCGTCCCAATCGCACCTCGTTCCATTCGCAACTCGTCCTATTCGCAACTCGTTCTATTCGCAACTCGTCCTATTCGTAACTCGTCCTATTCGCAACTCATCTCATTCGCAAATCGTTCCCGCGGCCGGTCTACAACCGCATACCCAACTTTAAGGTAACTATCGTACATCACGCCTGTATCCCTTACGGGGTAGGCACAGTAACTATTTACCGCCAGAAAGTATGGCGCCACTTGGAGACCAACGGGCTGGCGATGTTCAACCGCATACCCAACTTTAAGGTAACTATCATATATCACGCCTGTATCCCTTGCGGGGTAGGCAGAAACACCTATTTACACCACGTCTGACAAAACTTTGAGAATCATTCGGAAGACTGTGTATCACCATACTGACTGGTTGTTCGCCTTACTTAATCCCTTAGTCGCTTCTTACGCCACTCACGGGAAAGATGGGGGATGATGCGATTCTATGCCGGCATCACACAGTGGAGGTAACTATATCCCTTGCGGGGTAGGCTGTAAACGGCCGTATGAAACGGCCATTTACACAAACGTCTGATAAAAGTTTGAGAATCGTTCAGAAGACTGTGTATCACCATAGTGACGGCCGATGTGGCGCAGTGGTTAGTACGCCTGCCTGCCACGCAAAGGTTCCGGGTTCAATTCCCGGTGGGGTCACTCACAAAGTTGATATTTATCACTTTGTGAATTTGTTCCCAGTCTGGTTAGGACATTGCAGGCTGAACCACCTGATTGTCCGCAAGTAAGGTGGTTCCGTGTTTTGGATGGGCACGTTAAGCCGTCGATCCCGGTTGCTGTCTATGATAGCGGTCGTTACACAACCATGTCAGAGGCCTGCTACTTGCAGTAGGCGGTTGAAAAACTCTGACACCAGGGTTCATCGGGTCGTTGAACGACTCGGTGTCCCACACGAAGAGAGAGAGACCATGGTGACTGGTTGTCAGCCTGTCGCCTAAAATTGCAGTACTCATCAACCCTCAAATCCCTTAGTCGGTTCTTACGACACCCACAGAAAATATATGGGTGATGCTATTCTATGCCGGCACCACACGGCAGAACTGGAGTGTTGCAATAATTTTGTTTTAGGAAAACTTGGCAAATTTTCATTGCAGGCTGGATTTGAACCAGCGACATTCGCCATCTGTACTGGCGACGCAACTAGGCTACAGCGGCCGCTGCAATTTTGCAAGTTTTTCTAAATTGTATACCTAACACTGGTTTTGATAAGTTGGTATTCAATGTTGATTTATTCCGTCAGGGTGCCCCGGAAGCGGCCGCTAAGCTGGCAGAACTGGAGGTGTTCAAGAATGCCAACACGGTCAAAGTGAACCCGGATAAGCCGCAGGAGCCGGTCAGGTAAGCAGACTTTTATTTAGTAAAACGGGCGCTCGAATGAGCCATATTTGACGTTTGTCAAAATCGTGTTAATGCTGTAACATAGCACCTGCTATGAGGCCGCCTTCTTTCTCCATCCAGTATTTTTTTATTCTTTCTATAGCTTCATCATCACAATTATTGTGAATTTCGCCTCCTGTCGTTCCATATCAAATAATTTTCTTCACTCACTTCTAGTCCTTCAAGTGGGACGCATCTAATCTATTTTGATTATGAATCATAAAAGAAAAGTGTCGGCACAAAGTGTTATTAGCTGCATATTTCGAACCGATAATCCTGAATACCAAATTTTAAAACACTTCTCGTGTTAGGTATACAATTATTTTAGGAAAACTTGCTTAATTTTTCACCGCAGACAGGATTTGAACCTGCGACCTTTCTGTACTACCGACGGCACTACCAACTTCGCTACCGCGGTTCTAATCTAGCCTGCGAATTAAGCAAATATGTATATGTTGTCCACTAACGCGTGGATGGGCTCCATCTACCGGGATAGTTTTTGCAACTGATTCCGAAGGTCGCAGGTTCAAATCCTCGCTGCAATGGATTTGTAGACCAACAAAAATTACTTTTGGGCCATGGCCACCATTTTTTTTTGTACAGTAGGTCGTTTTTTTGTCGTTTTCTGGAACATGTCCCCACGGCTCGTTCCATTTGCAACTCGTCGCATTCTATCATTCGCAAATCATCCCATTCGCAACTCGTCCCATTTGCAACACGTCCCGTTCGTATCTCGTCCCATTCTCAACTTGCCCCATTCGCAACTGGTCCCATTCACATAGAACACAATAAAATAAATGGTTATCTTTTCATGTTATATTTCGATGGGACAAGTTGAACATGAGACGAGTTGCTAATGGAACGATTTGCGAACATGTTGAGTTGCGAATGGACCGATCTGCCATCCACCATTGTAAAGGGGCAAGTTGTTCAGTTTTACGGTCTGAATGCAGCCCTTCAGTACTTGAAGAGCTGCACTAGAGGGCAAGCTCAGAGGGCAGAATAGGCATGAGACGTGACGCGCAACATGACATCTGTCAGAGACGCGATCGTCAGCCATTATCGATGCGACGCGCGTCTGACGTGTGTAGCTTTGTATCTTCTGTTTCATACATTTTATATGGAAACGGTTTCAAGCGTTGCGGTGTCGCATGTCTCAATTGTCCAACAATCACTTGTTTGACAGATGCCATCTTACGTCTCATGTCTACTCTGTGAAGCTTTCGCCATACAATCTGTATAAAATTCTTGAAAATTACCGATGTTGTTATGCTAATATCACACTTCTATTCCGCATTAGCCCTACGCAGGGAATTTGGCCGGCTGAAAAAAGTCAACATTCGGGTCAACGATCCCATTAACTACACCTACACGAAATGTATACCTAGATGTGAAACTGTGTTGCTACTGAATCACGATTCTATTACGCATTCTTGTTTTAAACTCAAATGAATATCTACTAATAGATATACAGGGTGTAAGAGTGAAAACTTTGCAGGCATGATCAGGCCATGAAATTGAACAAGTTTTACTATGGAGTCAATGTTGGTAAACGAGAAAAAATTTCCGACCTCTCATACAAAAATCAAGATCAGCTGACTGACTTTGTATGGGAAGTCACAATTTTTTTTCGTTTACCACCATATATTCTACTAGCTGCCCGTCAGCGGTTTCACCCGCTGCAACCTATTATTACGCGGGAAGAAAGCATTACTCGCCAAGAGATGTCGCTGTTAGTTTTCGGCGAAAACGTTTAAAACGCGAATCGGCTCAGTCACGCCACCTTTGCAAAAATATCGGAATATGCGTGATCCCGTAGGAATAAGACATTTTCCCGTGGTAAAAAGTAGCCTATGTGTTATTCCAGATAGTCTTCTATATTTGTGCAAAATTTCATGTCAATCTAATCAGCCGTTTTAGCGTGATGTCGTAACAAACACACACACAAACATCCGCCTTTATAATATTAGTAGGATAGGGAAAGTTATGGTCTGAGTTTTCGTTACACCGCTCCGTCCTTTACGCCCCGTACCTACACATACGTATATCACGCCTGTATGCCTTGCGGGGTACGCAGAGCGTAAGCGGCTAAAAAACGAACATTTACACCACGTGTGACCACCATAGTAACAGGATGACAGGTTGTCAGCATGTCGCCTAAAACTGCCATACACATAGACATCCTATTTTTTTTTCATACATATTATTATAACGTGCTATGTTCCTCGGGAAAAGTTGTTCCTTATCAGTCTTATCTATTACCAGCTCGTCCTATATTCTTGCTATAGGTCACTAGTAAAATTTCACGTATAATTAAATTAGGTACCCGCCACAATACTACATACATAAATCACTCCTTTATCCCTTGCGGGCTAGGCAGAGCGTCAATGTGACAAGTTGTGAGTTTGTCGCCTAAAATTGCAATACGCATGAAACCCTCGAGTCCCTTAGTCGCTTCTTACGACACCCACATGGAAGAAAATGATGCTTTTCTAATCCGGCACCACACGGAAAGTATATTCTATCGTCCGAAAAGACTTGAAAATGTAACTTATCGCGCCTGTAAGGTTAGTTTATATAGTTAGGCGAGCATGCTACACTGATTACGTTTATGCATGACTGACACCTTACCTAACACATTCCTATCCACATGTAGCCCGCAACTTGTGTTATGTAAAAATACCGCTTTTCATATATCACGCCTATATCACTTGCGGGGTAAACAGAGTAATGGCTGTAAAAACGGCCATTTACGCCACGTCTGACAAAAGTTTGAGAGTCATTTAAAAGGTGTATCAGGTTGTCAATCCCTTAGTCGCTTCTTACGACACCCGCGGGAAAGGTATGGGGTGATGCTACTTAAACCGGCACCACGTGGCTTAGAAAACATGCTCATAATTTAAACATGTGGCGTATCTTTGAATGACTATGTCACTGGATCTTCGACTTGCACCCAAACGCAACTTGACCTATAAACGATAAACCCGTGTTTACCTTCATACACAACATAATTACATATCTGCAACTACCGATAGCGTATCTATGTTTATTTTGTTTTGATACCGTACGCACGCATTACATTACTTACCTACATAATTCTTATTTTATTTAGACATTACTTGTATCGAAAGTTTTGTTCTACCGGGAGTAACAGAAAGTGTAGAACAAGCCGAAAGAAGGTCAAGGTACTCATGAAACTGAACAACTTTCCCCGTGGAACATGGGTCAAAATATGGAAAACATTTTTGCCTCCCATACCAAATCGCCGATCAGCTGATTGGGTTACTATGGGGGGTCCAATTTTAATTATCTAATTTTGACTCGTGTTTCATGGGAAAAGTTGTTCGATTTTATGAGTACCTTGACCTCTATTCGGCTTGTTAAACCCTTTTCGTTACCGCCGGTATAGTCGAGAAAATCACTCGTGAGTTTGGCAATACCCTGGGGATGGGCTATGTCCAGCAGTGGACTGTTGTGGCTGTTATGGTCACCACATGGCGATGCGAATTTAGGAAATTTCAAGACAATTTAGCACCTAAAATTGGCCGGTGCGTTCGCATTCGTAGATTAAGTGAAGTAAAAAATATCTCGCCGCTGAATGCGTCTGTTCCGCTTTCTCGAGTTCGCCGTCTGAAATGACACGAAGATATTTCATTATCCGCACATTTGTGCGCAGGCGCAATCGATATGGCCGTTTTGGAGATATACGGGGTGTAAGGGACGGACGGTGTACCGAACTTTGCAGGCATGCTCAGACCAACCCAAAACCCGACCCAAACAGCCAGGGCCAACCGTATGGTGGCGGTTAATCCACCACAAAAGCATTCGCATGGAGGGTTGACGTCTGGCAGGCGGCCGGTCGTAAAATTAAGCCAAATCCTTTGCAACACGATTTTGTGTTCAACAAAACGTGTTGTGCCGACCCCAAGTAATTGGGATAAGGGCAGGAAGATGATGATGCTCAGACCATGAAACTAAACAACCATAGGCACCATGTCCAATTACTCTCTTTCATTCAGAAGACTATGTATCGCCATAGTGACAGGTTCTCAGCCTGTCGCCTAAAATTGAAATACACATCGACTCTTAAATCCCTTAGTCGCTTCTTACGACACCCCCTGGAAAGATATTGTGTGATGCTATTCTAAGCCGGCATCACACGGCTGAACACTCGAAATAGGCCAGAATTTTATTTACTTTCGTAATCGTAGTAAGAAAATTCCAAGATTTTAATATTTTTATTTGCATATTTTACTTGGTTGCATGAACAATCGTATTGAATCGAATTGAATGCATTAACTGTATGGTACGCATTCTTTCCATCTTGTTAATAAGTAAACAAGCAAATCTTAGTGTAATTTTATAGTCTTTGAGACGACTTATTGCAGTTTGGGTGCAACGTGGTGTATTAAACTGGCCATAAATAATTGCTCATAAATGTGCTAATAAATGTTGCTGTTTTGAGACTGTTTTACCTCCCATTCAAAATTGACGATCAGTTGACTTGAGTTACTATGGAAGGTTCAAATTTAATTTTTCATATTTCGGCCCATTTTCCATGAAGAAATTTGTTTAGTTTCATGAGTTCCTTGACCTCCTTTCGGCATTATTTGTTTTTGTAAAACACGTTGCATAGTAAAACTTGAGTTATAGCTATAGCAACTCTTATAGGGTGCAAAATCAAACTTTAGGTAAAAACGCTCCCGAATATCCAATCATTGTTCATCATAGTTGTTTTCTCTTCCAGAGTGATCTGCCTGGAGCAGCACAAGACCCTGTACGTGCCGGTGCCGCGTCTGCAGACCGGGTTCCTGAACCGCCTGGAGCTGCCGGAGGGGGAGACCGGACCGGCGGCGATCCGCAAGGCCGTCTCCCGCAACGGCATGGAGACGTATGGCAAGCCCATTGGTGAGCACACTACTTTAGTCAGCTACGTAGGGTATATGTGACTGATAGAGTCGGTCTAAGTACGAGACATTCTAGGACGAGAACTTTCCGGAACATTCTAGGATGAGAATATTCTAGTTATAGACTAGTTTCTTTGGTAATGAAGTGACTATAAGCGCCTGCAGACCGGGTTCCTGAACCGTCTGGAGCTGCCGGAGGGGGAGACCGGACCGGCGGCGATCCGCAAGGCCGTCTCCGCAACGGCATGGAGACGTATGGCAAGCCCATTGGTGAGCACACTACTTTAGTCAGCTACGTAGGGTATATGTGACTGATAGAGTCGGTCTAAGTACGAGACATTCTAGGACGAGAACTTTCCGGAACATTCTAGGATGAGAATATTCTAGTTATAGACTAGTTTCTTTGGTAATGAAGTGAATACAAGCGTCTGCAGACCGGGTTCCTGAACCGTCTGGAGCTGCCGGAGGGGGAGACCGGACCGGCGGCGATCCGCAAGGCCGTCTCCCGCAACGGCATGGAGACGTATGGCAAGCCCATTGGTGAGCACACTACTTTAGTCAGCTACGTAGGGTATATGTGACTGATAGAGTCGGTCTAAGTACGAGACATTCTAGGACGAGAACTTTCCGGAACATTCTAGGATGAGAATATTCTAGTTATAGACTAGTTTCTTTGGTAATGAAGTGAATACAAGCGTCTGCAGACCGGGTTCCTGAACCGTCTGGAGCTGCCGGAGGGGGAGACCGGACCGGCGGCGATCCGCAAGGCCGTCTCCGCAACGGCATGGAGACGTATGGCAAGCCCATTGGTGAGCACACTACTTTAGTCAGCTACGTAGGGTATATGTGACTGATAGAGTCGGTCTAAGTACGAGACATTCTAGGACGAGAACTTTCCGGAACATTCTAGGATGAGAATATTCTAGTTATAGACTAGTTTCTTTGGTAATGAAGTGAATACAAGCGTCTGCAGACCGGGTTCCTGAACCGTCTGGAGCTGCCGGAGGGGGAGACCGGACCGGCGGCGATCCGCAAGGCCGTCTCCGCAACGGCATGGAGACGTATGGCAAGCCCATTGGTGAGCACACTGCTTTAGTCAACTGCTTTAGTAGCTACTTCGGGTAAATCGCCTGGTAGAGTCGGTCTTAGTATAAGGACATTCTAGGATGAGAAGATTCTAGGACGAGATGATTCTAGGACGAGCACATTTTAGGATGAGAACATTCTAGGGTGTGGACTGCGGACATTATAGGATAAGAATATTCCAGGATGAGAACATTCTAGTATAACAACATTCTATGACGAGAACATTTTTATGAGATCCTTCTAGTATAATGACATTCAAAGATAAGCATTTAAACATGCTGCATCGGGTAAGAATGTACCTTAATTTAGCCTAGTTTTTTTAGTACTGAAGTGACTATAATCGTCTGCAGACCGGGTTCCTGAACCGCCTGGAGCTGCCGGAGGGGGAGACCGGACCGGCGGCGATCCGCAAGGCCGTCTCCCGCAACGGCATGGAGACGTATGGCAAGCCCATTGGTGAGCACACTGCTTTAGATAGCTACTTCGGTCTTAGTATGAGGACATTCTAGGATGAGAACATTCTACTTTTAGACTAGTTTCTTTGGTGATGAAGTGACTATAAGCGTCTGCAGACCGGGTTCCTGAACCGCCTGGAGCTGCCGGAGGGGGAGACCGGACCGGCGGCGATCCGCAAGGCCGTCTCCCGCAACGGCATGGAGACGTATGGCAAGCCCATTGGTGAGCACACTGCTTTAGATAGCTACTTCGGTCTTAGTATGAGGACATTCTAGGATGAGAACATTCTACTTTTAGACTAGTTTCTTTGGTGATGAAGTGACTATAAGCGTCTGCAGACCGGGTTCCTGAACCGTCTGGAGCTGCCGGAGGGGGAGACCGGACCGGCGGCGATCCGCAAGGCCGTCTCCCGCAACGGCATGGAGACGTATGGCAAGCCCATTGGTGAGCACCCTTCTTCTCCATCCATTCCTCTGGTAGAGTCGGTCTTAGTATGAAGACATTCTAGGATGAGGACATTCTAGTATGAGAATTGAGAATATTCTGGGAAGAGAACATTCTAGTATGAGAATTGAGAATATTCTGGGAAGAGAACATTCTAGGACGAGGACATTCTAGGATGGGGACATTCTAGGATGAGGACATTCTAGGTTGAGGACATTCTAGGATGAGGACATTCTAGGTTGAGGACATTCTAGGATGGGGACATTCTAGGATGAGGACATTCTAGGTTGAGGACATTCTAGGATGAGGACATTCTAGGATAAGAATATTCTAGGATGAAAATATTCTAGTTTTAGACTAGTTTCTTTGGTAATGAAGTGACTATAAGCGTCTGCAGACCGGGTTCCTGAACCGTCTGAAGCTGCCGGAGGGGGAGACCGGACCGGCGGCGATCCGCAAGGCCGTCTCCCGCAACGGCATGGAGACGTATGGCAAGCCCATTGGTGAGCACACTACTTTAGTCAGCTACGTAGGGTATATGTGACTGATAGAGTCGGTCTAAGTACGAGACATTCTAGGACGAGAACTTTCCGGAACATTCTAGGATGAGAATATTCTAGTTATAGACTAGTTTCTTTGGTAATGAAGTGACTATAAGCGTCTGCAGACCGGGTTCCTGAACCGTCTGGAGCTGCCGGAGGGGGAGACCGGACCGGCGGCGATCCGCAAGGCCGTCTCCGCAACGGCATGGAGACGTATGGCAAGCCCATTGGTGAGCACACTACTTTAGTCAGCTACGTAGGGTATATGTGACTGATAGAGTCGGTCTAAGTACGAGACATTCTAGGACGAGAACTTTCCGGAACATTCTAGGATGAGAATATTCTAGTTATAGACTAGTTTCTTTGGTAATGAAGTGACTATAAGCGTCTGCAGACCGGGTTCCTGAACCGTCTGGAGCTGCCGGAGGGGGAGACCGGACCGGCGGCCATCCGCAAGGCCGTCTCCCGCAACGGCATGGAGACGTATGGCAAGCCCATTGGTGAGCACCCTGCTTTAGTCAACTGCTTTAGTGCTTGAATCTTATGAATCTGTCTTATATTGTAAGAACATTTTAGCATGAGGGTATTCTAAGATGAGAACATTCTAGGACGAGGATATTTTACGTGAACGGGACGCGTCGATGGCGGGCGACGATGACGATGTGGTACACGCCCCGTTCGGGGGTATGCGATGCGGTCCCAGCAAGAAGACTCCGGGTTGGCGGTGCGGTGGTGACGGTCCACACAAGCGAGAGCCCCTGTCCGTACTTGAAACTATTGAAAGACTGTAAGTCTATTGAAACTATGAGACGTCGGGGCTTCGCAGTGGTCCCGCGGCACGTAGCGGCGGCTATTCCCACGTAGACGGGCGGACGGACGAGCAGGAGGACGGCGGACGAATTATTCGGCGGGTGGTGCTTCGGGGCGACGCGAAATAAAACCACTGGATTGCTATTGAAACGCTCCTGGTTGCTTCAGGCTTCGGGCAGAGTTTCCTTTCTTCACTTGCTTCTTGCCTCTTCAGTGGCTACTACTGGAATGCGTGCCGATTCGGCGAAACCGGCCTCTATTTATACTAAAATCACGAATTCGCGGGGCTAAGTGGTGCGCGGGGGGGGAGCGCGCGGTAGGGAGGACGAACGCGGGTGGTGAGCGGTGCGCGGGGGGAGACTCTGCCGTCTGCCTTCGACAATTTCGGTGCGATTTTATTAGTTTTTCGTGAAAATCTATTACATTTCCAATTGGAATCTTATTGGAAAACTATTTTCCTATTAGATATTACCTATCAGACCTATTCTAATACAATATTCCAATAAGAAACTTACTATGCGCCAATCTTACTAGAAACTTCTAGAATCTAATAAGATTGGCCTGTTTTAGCTATTGTGCGTGTTTCGGAGTGCATGTTTCGTCTGTAAACTGTCAAATATAGCAAGTGTGATCGTTTTAACTAGTTTCCATTAACTAACCGTGTGTAGTGTACCTAGGAAGTGTACCTGGCAGTAAAAGGCTTTGCAGGGCGATGTTTTATTATTTCTATCACATTTAGGAGACTTAGGCTACCTAAACTTATCCTATACGACCTATTCTAACTATTACCTATGCCTATCTTACCTATTTAAACGAATACAATGCAAAAAAACTATCCTACATAGTGTAAATCAAACATGAGTAAATGTATGAAAGTATGAAAACGTAAGAACTAAGTAAATACGAAAATAACGAACGAAACTATCCTATTTACATAACTAGCTATGTACACGTTGTGGCCGGCTGTCCCGCACATTACTCCCGCCGTGCGCCGTCTGCTGCCGCTTCAGACGACGCATCTTCTCCGTGGGGCGGGTCAGTCGGTGCCGCGCTGATGATGACCAGCTTCTTCGTCGGTCGTCGTAGGATGCCCCCCTCGTGTCTTGATGTCCGCCGTCCTCACGATGCCGTCCGCTCCAGGGTAGGTAGCGATGACTCGTCCGCGTGGCCATGTGTTGCGTGGTAGTGTGTTGTCCACTATCAGCACGATGTCGTCGACCTTCAGCGCGGGGCCCTTGCCGTGGGGCTCCCGCCGGTTTTGAAGCTCGGGTAGGTACTCTCGTAGCCATCTCGACCAGAAGATGTCGGCGAGGCGCTGTGACGTTCTCCAGGTGTCCTTCCCGATGAGGTCGCGGTCGTCGAATGTGCCAGGCGGGTCGTTGCGTGCTGGGCCGCCCAGGAGGATGTGGTTCGGTGTGATGGCTTCTGGGTCGGCTGGGTCGACGGATACGTGGGTCAGCGGTCTGCTGTTGACGGTGAACTCCACCTCGGCGATCAGGGTGTGGAGTACTTCTTCCTGCGGGTGATGATCTTGCAGTGCTGTGTAGAGGGCTGTCTTCACGCTTCTTACGAGGCGCTCCCAGGCCCCGCCCATGAAGGGAGCGGCGGGGGGAATGAAGCGCCAGCTGATCTTCCTGGTGGCGGCTGCCTCTTGCGTCGCGCGGTCGATGGCCTGTCGAAGTTCCTGGCGGCTCCTGTAGATTCGTACCGTTGTCGGACCAGATTTCAGCTGGGGGCCCGCGGCGCGCACACATGCGGCGGAGCGCCAGGACTGCGGAGTCGGTGGTGAGCGATGCGGCGACCTCTAAGTGCACGGCGCGCGTGGTGAGGCAGGTGAACAGCGCGACGTAGCGTTTCTGGACTGAGCGGCCGACGGTGACGGTGAGAGGCCCGAAGTAGTCCAGTCCGCAGTAGGTGAAGGCTGGCCGATGATGCGCCAGTCTTGTCGCCGGATGGTTTCCTGTCGAGGGCTGCGGTGGCATCGTCTTCCTGATCTTGCAGGAAGGCAGCGGTGTATCACGAAGCGTGCTGTCGGTCGTAGGCGCAGTATCCAGTAGTGCTGGCGTATTTCGTTGATGGTCGTCTCGACGCTCGCGTGGTGAAGCTGGCGGTGCACGTAATCGATGTAAAGCTGTGCCACGCGGTGGTTGCCGTCGATGACTGCTGGCGCCTTCGTGTCTTCTGTAACTTCTGTCGCAGCCCCGATGCGTGTTTTGATTTTGACGATCCCGTCGACTTCTACGATGGCGAGTGGGTGGAGGCGGCTGTTGACGCTGATATCTCCCCCTTTCTGTAGTGTTTCGATTTCCTCTGCGAAGGCTTGCTGCTGACTCGCGCGAATTTGGAGGGCTTCCGCGCGGATGACGTGACGGGCTTCTAACGGACGGAATTTGAAGGTTTCCTCGGTGACCTTCTTCTCTTGAGGCTTCTGTACTTTTTATATCGTCCCCAGGTTGGGTCAGCCTCCTTTTTCTTGGCGTTGCGTCTGTAGTTTATCTTCTCGGACTTGGTGCGGCAGAGCTCGATGAATTGAAGCACCCGTGCTGTGGCGCGGAGTAGGCGCTCCCATCTTGAGAAGCGTGCTGGGTCGGGTAACGCCTCGGTGAGTGACGAAGTTGGCGCCTTCGTCGCGATGACCAGGGTCTTCTCTTCGCCCGTGTTTGGCTCGGGCGCGGGCTTTTCGGTGGGCCAAGTGCTGGGATGGTGACGGAGGAATTCGGGCCCCTGGAACCATCTGTGTTTCGAGTTGAAATCCTCCGGTGTGTTTCGGGTCGCGTCGTCGGCCACGTTGAGTTTAGTCGGGATCCAGCGCCACTCAGCCAGTTTGCTCACTTCTTCAATGGCTGCGATGCGATGTGCGACGTACGGCTTGTATGACCTTGAGCCGTTCTTCAGCCAGGTGAGCACGGTGCGGCTGTCCGTCCAGTAGTTGATGGAGTCGGGCTTGCGGTCATGTTCTTCTATGACGGTGGCGGCCATGCGGCTTCCCATGACGGCTGCTTGTAGCTCGAGGCGTGGTATCGACGTGATCTTCAGTGGCGCGACCTTGGACTTCCCCATGACGAGTGACGTGGTGACTTGGCCGTCGGGAGCTTCTATTCGCCAGTAGAGCGCTGCGGAGTAGGCGACTTCACTGGCGTCGACGAAGACGTGTAGCTGCAGGTTCTTCGTGTCACTGTAGTGCAGGTGACACCTCGGTAGCGTGACTTGTGCGAGCTTCTGTAGGTGGGCCATCCACTCGGTCCACTGCGATGCGAGGTCTTCGTCGATCTGTTGGTCCCAGTCGGTTCCTCGCCGCCATACTTCCTGTAGTAGTTGCTTGGCGCGCGATGTGACGGGCGAGGCGAAGCCGAGTGGGTCGAAGAGGGACATCACGATCTTCAGGGCTTCTCTCTTCGTAGGACGTGTCGTGGTGAGGACTTCCTGTGACAGGCGTGCGAGGTCGAGGTTGAAGCCGAGTTCGTCGGTGTGCGGCTTCCAGATTAGGCCGAGTACCCTTTCGGCCTTGGTTCCATCGTCGAGCTTGACGGTCGGTAGCGAAGGCGGAGGCGATGTGCTCGACGACGGCTCGGTGAGTGCTGCCAGGATCTCCGGTGAGTTCGAGGTCCACTGTCGCAGCTCGTAGTGCGCCTCACTATGGATGTCGCGCACCCTGGTTGCTGTCTTGATCGCCTGTTCTATGGTCTCGAAGCTCTGCAGGTAGTCGTCCATGTAGTGGTTGCGGACGACGGCGTCGTAGGCTTCCGGGTCGGTGGCTTGGTACCGCTGCGCGTTGATGTTCTTCACGTAGATTGCAGTTGCTGGTGACGACTTCGCTCCAAATATTAGCGACGTCATGCGGTATTCTTGAGGTTGGGCCCCCCCCCCGAGCGCCCCCCACAGGTAGCGTAGTGCGTCGCGATCTTCTGCTCGGATCTTCACTTGCATGAACATCTCGCGGATGTCGGCGGACACGGCGTAGCGGTGTTGACGAAGTCGCATGAGCACGCCGGGTAGCGACTGCAGCAAGTCGGGGCCGGTGAGCAGGAAGTCGTTGAGTGAGACCCCCTGTGTCTTCGCGGCGGCGTCCTGACGACTCGGCACTTTCCTGGCTTCATGGGGTTCAGGACGGGAAAGTGCGGCAGGTACCATGTTCTTCCCGGTGTCTTCGTAGGCGGAGCTGGTTCCGCATACCCTTTGCTGATGAGGGCTTCCATCTGTTCTTCATATTTGATCTTGAGCTGCGGGTCGCGATCGAGCTTCTTTTCGGTTGACAGGAGTCTCTTGAGCGCGTAGCCGTAGTTGTCAGGCATCTCGATGCTGTCTTGCTTCCATAGTAGGGAAGTTTCATAATGCCCATCTTCTGTGCGCACGGTGCATTCGTCGAGGATCTTCATGGCGCGCTGCTCAGGATCGTTTTGCGGTCGTTTCGGCGTCACGGCGAGCGATTCGATGGCGAAATATTGGCGCAGCTGCTCGTCCATGTTGTCTTCGGTGCTGGCGGCGATGTGGTGTACGTAGTGCACACGACGTCCGATGGTGCGTTGCTTGCTGCCGTGTAGCACCCATCCCAGCGGTGTCTTCGACGCGACTGGCTGCCCTTTCTTCCCTTGCCTGGTCTCGCTGGCCACCAGCAGCTCCCAGTTGTCTTGTCCAACTAGGATGGTCGGAGCGCCGGTCTTCATTAACTGGGGCAGCAGGTCCGTTAGATGGTCGCAGCCTTCCATGTCCGCAGGGGTGAGGCGTGGTGCCGACAGCTTCATGTTGCCGCAGGTGTGGGCTTCGATGGTGGCTGATCCCACGTCGGTGCGCAGCTGTACCTCGATGAACTGCGAATCGCTGACGTCCATTTCTGTTGACAGGCCCTCGATGTGGAGCGGTTGCACGGGCCCATCTGCGCCGATCTTCTTTGCCACGTCCGCGTCGATGAGGGTGACCGTAGACCCGTCGTCCAGCAGGGCGTAGACGTCGGCTGATCCCTGGGGTCCGACGGCGGTGACTGGCAATATCTTGACGAATCCTGTGCTGGACTGCGTGGCGCGTGCGTGGTGTACGACTTCCTGTCTTGGTTCTTCTCCCACTACCGGATTTCTTCTTATGAAGTGGAGAAGCGGGTGATGCGATCGCGGGCATCTGTCGGTGTCGCAGCGTCGAAGCTTGCAGGTGTGCTTCTTGTCTCGTGGCCGAAGGCAGCGATAGCATAAGTCCTTGGCCTTGGCTGTGGCCCAGCGGTCGTCCACGGTGAGCTGGGCGAACTTCTCGCACTTCCCTGCGCTGTGGTTCCCTTTGCCGCATACGGTGCATTCGGGTTCGGTCGGTGTGGCGTTGGCGGCAAAGGTGCGGTGGCTGGCGCGGCGGGCAGGCGCGGCGCCAGTAGGGGCGCGCCGCATCGGTGCTGTCTTCTGTGGCGGCGCGTGGTACGTAGTATCTTCATGCTTCTCTGGTCGCATGTATGGCCCTCGGAGCAATGCTTCTTGCTTGATGAAAGCCGCGAACTTCTCCAGGATCGGCTTGTTGCTTGAGTCTTCGAAGGCGTAGTGGAACCATCCGTTCTGTATCGTAGGTGGCAGCTTCTCTACGGTGACCTTGACTAACTCCTTGTTGTTGAGCTGCTCGCTGTTGTCCATCGAGCGTAGCACGGCGACGAGGTTCATGACCTTGGTCACGAAGGTGCAGATATCCTGTGGGGTGTCGCGTACTCGAGGCGCCGACTTGAACCTCTCCACTTCAGCTTCGATGATGGCGTCTGGTCGTCCATACTGGAAGGCGAGTGCTTCGATGATCTGGCCCGGCGAGGTGGTGTTGAAGATGAGCTGGTTGCTGACTATCTCCCTCGCTGGTCCACGGAGAGCCTTCCGAAGTCGTGTGAGATTCTCGAAGTCGGTGTAGTCGGCGGCCGATGCGTTGTAGGCTGCGTTGAATATCAGCCAGTCGAGCGGCGACCCGGCGAACGGCGGTAGCTCGATGGGCATGCGCGGGATCCGGATGTGGCGTTGGGTTTCGATGACTTCCCGCGCTAGTCGGATGGCCTGCGTGAGGGCGTCTTCTCCCGCCATATTAAAACCATCAAAATAGAAACCAGGCGCATCACTGCTAGTAGGTTAGAAAAATACCAAAATGTATTGATGAAGAAATT
This sequence comes from Phthorimaea operculella, assembly GCA_024500475.1. Lineage (NCBI taxonomy): Eukaryota > Metazoa > Arthropoda > Insecta > Lepidoptera > Gelechiidae > Phthorimaea > Phthorimaea operculella. The sequence continues at coordinate 1,414,292 of JANFCV010000058.1, read as the reverse complement.
ACCATTCCATAATTATAACTTAGATAATCCTAATACCTTATACCAAGACTTTTTTAATTTATTAAGTGAAGAATTTGAACTGATTTTTAACATAGACACAAAAGAAATTAATACGAAATTTAAATTCTGTGATTGGGCGACCAAAGGTCTTAGGATTAGCAGAGATAGACTTTTTGAACTTTACGAGCTTAAAAACATGACAACTGATGGCAGTTTTAATGAGCTGGTAAAAAAATATTCCAAAACTTTTAAGATAGCTTGTCTAATTGCTAAAGCAAATTTTATTAGTAATAAAATAAAGTCTTCAGGCAATAAAATTAAAGCTGTCTGGAAAGTTATTAATAGCGAAACAGGTAAAACTAAGCCACGCGAAAATAACTTTTCCTTAATACTGACAACGGCATGATTAGTACAAATTCAGATGTAGCGCAGGAGTTTGAGTCATTTTTCACAAATATACCGCTAAAAACGACTGAATCACTGAACTCTTCACCATCAATTTCATCTATTTTACTGAAACAAAATGTAGATGTCTGCAATTCGGAATTAAAATTTCACCATGTTAGTCCACAGTGTATTTTAAAAACTTTTAAAGATATTAAGGTTAAGAGCACCGAAGATTTATGGGGCATGTCAGTTAAAGTTTGTAAATCAGTGATTGAATTGTTAGCGCCATATTTGGCTGATATCTTTAATGATTGTATTGATCATGGCATCTTTCCCGATTTAATGAAAGATAGCAAGGTAGTTCCGCTGTTTAAAGCTGGCGACAGACAAGATCCCAGTAACTATAGACCTGTATCTATTCTGCCAGTTCTGAGCAAAGTATTTGAGAAGATCATACTCAATCAAATGCTGTCCCATTTTAATAGAAACAATTTGTTACACAACCAACAATTCGGTTTTACAAAGGGACGTTGTACCACAGATGCTGGTGTTGCTCTGATGAAACATGTATTTAATGCCTGGGAAGAATCAAAGGATGCCATTGGTGTTTTTTGTGATCTTTCCAAAGCGTTTGATTGCGTAGATCATGAAACTTTATTGCTAAAGTTAGACCATTACGGTATTCGAAACACAGCTCTAAAACTGATGAATTCATATTTAGATAATAGAACTCAAAAGGTCCAAATAAATGGCGCCAAATCACAGGGTCTCGTGTTAAAATTGGTGTGCCTCAGGGCTCTATATTAGGACCATTTTTATTTCTAATTTATATAAATGATTTGCCTTACATGGTACAGAACTTGTCCAAGATTGTATTATTTGCTGATGATACATCCCTTATATTTAAGGTTGATAGACATGCACAGAATTATGACGAGGTAAATCACACTCTTGGACAAATTCATAGTTGGTTTACTGCAAATAATTTAGTTCTAAATGCGAAGAAAACAAAATGTGTATTATTTACTTTGCCAAATGTAGTACATTCATCGAGTAATTATGTACAACTTAATAATGAAAAATTAGAATTTACTACCAGCACAGTTTTCTTAGGGATTACTCTTGACTCAAAGCTACAATGGGGTCCACATATTACATCTTTATCGGGAAGATTAAGTTCGGCTGCCTATGCGGTACGTAAAATTAGAGAAGTTACGGATATTGCAACTGCACGACTTGTTTACTTTAGTTATTTTCACAGCATTATGTCCTATGGAATTTTGTTGTGGGGTCGCGCCGCTGATATTGAAACAATTTTTGTACTTCAAAAAAGGGCCATTAGAGCAATTTATAAACTTTGCAGTCGTGACTCCTTAGAGAACTGTTTAAAGAAATTAATATTTTGACCGTACCATGCCAATATATTTACGAAAATATCATGTACGTCAGAAAGAATATAAATACTTTCACTAGAAATTATGAAAGGCATAACCGCAATACAAGGAGTAGAAATGAATTAGATCAACCTAAGTTTAGACTAACCAAAGTTAGGACTTCATTTCAAGGTCTAAGTATACGATACTATAACAAAATACCGGAAGATATATTAAGTCTATCAGAAAGTAAATTTAAGTCTGTTATTAAGAAAACTTTATGTTATAAAGCTTATTATAAGTTAGATGATTATATTAATGACAAAAATGCGTGGACTTCTGAAATTCCAGCGCAGCACAAGAAACACGCACTTGTTTTGAATACCAAATCAGGACTTACAAGGAGTATAAAATTGTCATAATCAATTGTAACTTCGTCTTAATCATAATTTGAATTTTATATGTACCTACTTTTATTATATTTGATTTGTTTAATATTGACATTCTAAAAGTATTCTTTGTGAATCTACTTGGAAATAAAAGTTTTGAATCTTGAATCCGGTACCGAAGCAGCGTACGGCGGCGGCGGTGCGGTAGTAGTCGCGCTCCCGGTAGCGGACGGTGACGGTGGAGCGCGGCTGTCCTGTTGCTGTGGCTGTACTGGTGCGCAGCGCGGCGGCAGCGGCGGCGGCGCGGCGCGGGCCGGTTCCCCGATGACGGGCGGTGGCGGGAACGCGGCGTGCGGTGGATCGCGGCGCGGCTGTTGAAGCGGCGCAGCGTGGGCCGGTCCCCCGATGACAGACGGTGGCGGTGGCGGGAACACGGCGTGCGGTGATTCACGGTGCGGCTGTTGTAGCGGCGCAGCGTGGGCCGGTCCCCCGGAAGCGGACGTAGGTGGGAACCCGGCGTACGGTAGGTCGCGACGCGGCTGGCATGGCGGCACGACGTGGGCCGGTCCCCCGATGACGGACGGCGGCGGGAACGCGGCACGCGGTGGGTCGCGGCGCGGCTGGTGTGGCGGCGCGGCGTGGGCCGGCTCCCCGGTAGCGGACGATGGGAGCACGGCACGCGGTACGGGGCGACGCGGTGGCAGCGGCGGCGGCGCCGCGCTAGACGGATACGGTGAATCGCGTCGCGAATGCAGCGGCATACGGGCCGCGCATGGCGGAGGCGGGGGTGCCGCAGCGCGCGGGCGGCGGCGGCGGGGACGCGCGGTTCGGTGTCGGCGTGTACCGGCGCGGCGGTAGCGGCGGAGGTGTCGCGCGCTCGGGTGACTCGCGGTCGCGGCGTGCAGTAGGCGCGGCGTGCTCGAACGGCTCGCGGCTCGGTGTGCCCGGTGGTACCTCGTAGTAGTGCTTCATGTACCGGTTGGCTTGCTGCACCCATGTCCCGACGTTCCTCGGAGGATCATCGCTGATTACGGACCCGTCGTTCTTCCTTGCTTCCATTCGTTGCAGATGTTGACGAAGCTTCAAGTTTCCCGTCGTTGAATATCCAGTTGCGTAATCAACATCTTCATACTGGACTCGACTATCGTAGCGTTGACTGGGTCGTAGCTGTAGATCGGTCGGTGGGCGTGGCCTTCTTCCATAGGCACTTGCATGCCGGGCACGGACGGTCTTCGTTCGCTGTGTAGCCCACTAACTCGGAACCGTTCGTCTGCCTCGGGGTCGAAGGGGGCGTGGCTTCCGGCTTCCGCGATGTTGTGCGTAGCTGGCACGGCGATCGGTCTTCTTTCGCTTAGTTCCCGCCAGCTCGGAACCGTTCGTGTGTGTCGGTCCCGAATTCGGCGTTTTCTTCCTCGGCGATTTCGTACTCGCGTGGCAGGCTGTCGGGCCACGCGCTATGGCCGGGCGCAGGCTCCGGTGCGGTAGGGCGAGCTGCGTCGGCGGCGGCGGCGGCGGGGGGCGCGGCAGTTACCCCTCGCCGCCCGGTGCGATGTTCGACGCATTCGGCGATGATGGCACGGCATCCGTCGATTCGGTAGATTCCTCCCGTGGCACGATAGGCAGCGGTGGAGTCCCGTCTGGCGAAGCTGGCGACGATTTCTGCTGGCTTCTTGTGTGAACCATCGTTGAATCTTCTCACTGGCTGGTTGATCCGGCTCCGAATGGACCAAAATGAACGGGACGCGTCGATGGCGGGCGACGATGACGATGTGGTACACGCCCCGTTCGGGGGTATGCGATGCGGTCCCAGCAAGAAGACTCCGGGTTGGCGGTGCGGTGGTGACGGTCCACAAGCGAGCCCCTGTCCGTACTTGAAACTATTGAAAGACTGTAAGTCTATTGAAACTATGAGACGTCGGGGCTTCGCAGTGGTCCCGCGGCACGTAGCGGCGGCTATTCCCACGTAGACGGGCGGACGGACGAGCAGGAGGACGGCGGACGAATTATTCGGCGGGTGGTGCTTCGGGGCGACGCGAAATAAAACCACTGGATTGCTATTGAAACGCTCCTGGTTGCTTCAGGCTTCGGGCAGAGTTTCCTTTCTTCACTTGCTTCTTGCCTCTTCAGTGGCTACTACTGGAATGCGTGCCGATTCGGCGAAACCGGCCTCTATTTATACTAAAATCACGAATTCGCGGGGCTAAGTGGTGCGCGGGGGGGGAGCGCGCGGTAGGGAGGACGAACGCGGGTGGTGAGCGGTGCGCGGGGGGAGACTCTGCCGTCTGCCTTCGACAATTTCGGTGCGATTTTATTAGTTTTTCGTGAAAATCTATTACATTTCCAATTGGAATCTTATTGGAAAACTATTTTCCTATTAGATATTACCTATCAGACCTATTCTAATACAATATTCCAATAAGAAACTTACTATGCGCCAATCTTACTAGAAACTTCTAGAATCTAATAAGATTGGCCTGTTTTAGCTATTGTGCGTGTTTCGGAGTGCATGTTTCGTCTGTAAACTGTCAAATATAGCAAGTGTGATCGTTTTAACTAGTTTCCATTAACTAACCGTGTGTAGTGTACCTAGGAAGTGTACCTGGCAGTAAAAGGCTTTGCAGGGCGATGTTTTATTATTTCTATCACATTTAGGAGACTTAGGCTACCTAAACTTATCCTATACGACCTATTCTAACTATTACCTATGCCTATCTTACCTATTTAAACGAATACAATGCAAAAAACTATCCTACATAGTGTAAATCAAACATGAGTAAATGTATGAAAGTATGAAAACGTAAGAACTAAGTAAATACGAAAATAACGAACGAAACTATCCTATTTACATAACTAGCTATGTACACGTTGTGGCCGGCTGTCCCGCACATTACGATAAGAACATTCTAGTATGAGAACATTATAGGACGAGAACATTCTAGGAAGATAACATTCAAGAAAGAGGATATCGTAGAATGAGGGCATTCTTAAGAGAGCTTTAGACATGCTACATCGGGTAAGAATGTGCCTTATTTTAGTCTAGTTTCTTTGGTAATGAAGTGACTATAAGCGTCTGCAGACCGGGTTCCTGAACCGTCTGGAGCTGCCGGAGGGGGAGACCGGACCGGCGGCGATCCGCAAGGCCGTCTCCCGCAACGGCATGGAGACGTATGGCAAGCCCATTGGTGAGCACACTACTTTAGTCAGCTACGTAGGGTATATGTGACTGATAGAGTCGGTCTAAGTACGAGACATTCTAGGACGAGAACTTTCCGGAACATTCTAGGATGAGAATATTCTAGTTATAGACTAGTTTCTTTGGTAATGAAGTGACTATAAGCGTCTGCAGACCGGGTTCCTGAACCGCCTGGAGCTGCCGGAGGGGGAGACCGGACCGGCGGCGATCCGCAAGGCCGTCTCCCGCAACGGCATGGAGACGTATGGCAAGCCCATTGGTGAGCACACTGCTTTCATGTTACGTCGGGTAAATGTGCCTGATAGTCGGTCTAAGTATGAGGACATCTAGAATGAGGATATTCTAGGACAAAAACATGCTAGGACAAAGAAAATTCTAGGACGAGAACATTCTAGGATGAAGATATGATAGGATTAGAACATTCTAGGACGAAAACATTCTAGGATAAAGATATGATAGGATTAGAACATTCTAGGATGAGAACATTCGGGAACATTCTAGGATGAAAACAATCTAGTTTTAGACTAGTTTCTTTGGTAATGAAGTGAATACAAGCGTCTGCAGACCGGGTTCCTGAACCGTCTGGAGCTGCCGGAGGGGGAGACCGGACCGGCGGCGATCCGCAAGGCCGTCTCCCGCAACGGCATGGAGACGTATGGCAAGCCCATTGGTGAGCACACTGCTTTAGTCAACTGCTTTAGTAGCTACTTCGGGTAAATCGCCTGGTAGAGTCGGTCTTAGTATAAGGACATTCTAGGATGAGAAGATTCTAGGACGAGATGATTCTAGGACGAGCACATTTTAGGATGAGAACATTCTAGGGTGTGGACTGCGGACATTATAGGATAAGAATATTCCAGGATGAGAACATTCTAGTATAACAACATTCTATGACGAGAACATTTTTATGAGATCCTTCTAGTATAATGACATTCAAAGATAAGCATTTAAACATGCTGCATCGGGTAAGAATGTACCTTAATTTAGCCTAGTTTTTTTAGTACTGAAGTGACTATAATCGTCTGCAGACCGGGTTCCTGAACCGTCTGGAGCTGCCGGAGGGGGAGACCGGACCGGCGGCGATCCGCAAGGCCGTCTCCCGCAACGGCATGGAGACGTATGGCAAGCCCATTGGTGAGCACACTGCTTTAGACAGCTAAGTCGGGTAAATGGGACTAATAGAGTTGGTCTTAGTATGAGAACATTCTAGGATGAGAACATTCTATGATGAGAACATTCTAGGATGAGAATATTCTAGGACGAGAACATTCTAGGATGAGAACATTCTAGGACGAGAACATTCTAGGACGATGACATTCTAGGACGATGACATTCTAGGAACAGGACATTCTAGGATGAGGACATTTTAGGAAGAGAACATTCTAGGACGATGACATTCTAGGATGAGGATATCCCATTCTAGTCTAATGACATTCGTAAGATACAGCGGGTAAGAACGTGCCTTATTTTAGTCAAGTTTCTTTGGTACTGAAGTGACTATAAGCGTCTGCAGACCGGGTCCCTGAACTAGCGATGGGCAACTCGAGTTGTTTTGATCGAGTTACTCGAGTTAAGCTGCGACCGAGTCAACTCGAGTTGCTTTTTCTACAGACCGAGTTGACTCGGTGACGCGGCCGTACGACCGCGGCCTGCGCCCGCCACCCGAGACGACCCGAGTTGACCCGAGTTAATGACTCGGCTATTCCACCGTATCGTTCATGTTCGTTCCTTTCGCATGCGATTTGGCAAGCGAGGGTGGGATGGCGTTCGGCCGTCTCGCTCTTACAACCCGTAGCACCACTGAAGTAATCCCGCGGCGAAAATAAAAGGCTGTTTAATTATTATACATAAGTAGGTACCGCTTATAATTACTATGTCGGTATCTTATTTTGATTATAGGTACAAGAAGAATAAATATATTATTTTGATTAAACTAATTTTTAATTCACCTCTAGCTCTACATTAAAAAACAAAACAGTTAAGCAAGTTGATACTCGACTCGCCATTTTAACCGAGTTTACCGAGTCGACAATTAATACGCAACTCGCGCACTTGATCCATACACAAACAATTGCGAGCAAACTTCGCGTCTAGCGCGCCGACCGAGTTGACTCGAGTTGTAACTCGAGTCAGCCTCCGAGTCAACTCGAGTTGATCGAGTTGAAAAAAAACCGAGTTGACCCATCTCTACCCTGAACCGTCTGGAGCTGCCGGAGGGGGAGACCGGACCGGCGGCGATCCGCAAGGCCGTCTCCCGCAACGGCATGGACACGTATGGCAAGCCCATTGGTGAGCACCCTGCTTTCATGTTACGTCGGGTAAATGTGACTGGTAGAGTCGGTCTAAGTATGAGACATTCTAGGATGAGGAGATTTATGGATGAGAACATTCTAGGATATGAGAATATTTCAGGAGAAGAACGTTCTAGGATGAGAATATTCTAGAAAGAGAACATTCAAAGACGAGAACATTTTAGGATGAGAACATTCTAGGGTGAGGACATTCTAGGGTGAGGACATTCTAGGATGAGGACATTCTAGGATGGGGACATTCTAGGATGAGGACATTCTAGGATGAGGACATTCTAGGATGAGGACATTCAAGAATGAAAACATGCTAGGATGAGAATATTTTAGGGTGGGAACTTCCCAGGATGAGAAAATTCGGGAACACTCTAGGACGAAAACATTCTAGTTTTAGACAGTTTCTTTGTTAATGAAGTGACTATAAGCGTCTGCAGACCGGGTTCCTGAACCGTCTGGAGCTGCCGGAGGGGGAGACCGGACCGGCGGCGATCCGCAAGGCCGTCTCCCGCAACGGCATGGAGACGTATGGCAAGCCCATTGGTGAGCACATGGTGACTACCTGATTCTCTGATTGGCCCTTTGTCTTTGCGTCTCTATGGGTTCCCTAAGTCAAAAGAAGTTTTTAGTTTGAGGCGGTAATAAAATAAAGTTGACACCAAGAAAGAGATCTTTTATCTTAAGTTTTCGTTAAATTTCAAACATAGACAACTATGTTCCAAACTTTTTCGAAGATTCAAATCCAACAAGTTAAAAATGCAAGGTTGCAATCTTGGATAAGGGGTAATACATAATGGTTGTAGTAAATGTAGGCATTTAGTTTGTATGGAAATTTCAACTTCTTAATTGTTAAGAATTCAAACTTGGTGCCATAATGAAAATTGTTCAGTACAATGGTCTACACAACGTCTCCAATTTAATGTATTTCCTTTGGAACACCTTGTAGACTAGTTTCTTTGGTAATGAAGTGACTATAAGCGTCTGCAGACCGGGTTCCTGAACCGTCTGGAGCTGCCGGAGGGGGAGACCGGACCGGCGGCGATCCGCAAGGCCGTCTCCCGCAACGGCATGGAGACGTATGGCAAGCCCATTGGTGAGCACCCTGCTTTAGATAGCTACGTCGGGTAAATGTGACTGGTAGAGTCGGTCTTAGTACGAGGAAATTCTAGGATGAGAACATTCTAAGATGAGAAGATTCTAAGATGAGAAGATTCTTGGACGAGTACATTCTAGGACGAGAACATTTTAGGAAGATAACATTCTAGGAAGAGGATATTCTTGAATGAGGGCATTCTTATGAGAGCATTAAACATGCTACATCGGGAAAAAATGTGCTTTATTTTAGTCTAGTTTCTTTGGTAACGAAGTGACTATAAGCGTCTGCAGACCGGGTTCCTGAACCGTCTGGAGCTGCCGGAGGGGGAGACCGGACCGGCGGCGATCCGCAAGGCCGTCTCCCGCAACGGCATGGAGACGTATGGCAAGCCCATTGGTGAGTACACTGCTTCTCCATCCATTCCTTTGGTAGAGTCTGTCTTAGTATGCGGACATTCTAGAATGAAAACAGTTTAGGATGGGAACATTCTGGGACAAGAACATTCTAGGATGAGTTATTCTGGGATGAAAAGATTCTTAGACAAGAACATTCTAGGACGAGAACATTCTAGGTCGAGAACATTCTAGGACGAGGACATAATAGGATAAGAACATTCTTGGACGAGAAAATTCTAGGATAAGAACATTCTAGGATAAGAACATTCTAGGACGAGATTATTTACTGGGGTAAGAACATACTAGAATGAGATCATTCTATTATGAGAATATTCTAGGACGAGAACATTCTAAAATAAGGACATTCTAGGAAGAGAATATGTTAAGGTAAGGATATCCTAGGATCAGGGCACTCTTATGAGAACTTTCTAGAATAATTCTAGTCACATTCTAAGATGCATCGGGTAAAATGTGCCTTATTTTAGTCTAGTTACCTTGGTAATGAAGTGACTATAAGCGCCTGCAGACCGGGTTCCTGAACCGTCTGGAGCTGCCGGAGGGGGAGACCGGACCGGCGGCGATCCGCAAGGCCGTCTCCCGCAACGGCATGGAGACGTATGGCAAGCCCATTGGTGAGCACACTCATTTATAGCTACGTCGGGTAAACCGCCAGGTAGTGTCAGTTTTATTCATATTAACTCTGACAATATAGGCCCAGGACATTCTAGTATGAGTGTATTCTAGGACGAGAACATTCTAGAGCGAGAACATTCTACGACGAGAACATTCTAGCATGAGAGCATTGTCGTATGAGAACATTCTAGGAAGAGAACATTCTGGTGAGAACATAGTATGAGAACATTCTAGTACGAGAACATTCTAGGATGAGCATATCCTAACATAGGGCAATGAAGGGGCAATGTTATGAGAGCTTTCTACTATAATTCTAGTCACATTCTGAGATACAGCGGGTAAAAATTGGCCTTATTTTAGTCTAGTTTTCTTGGTAATGAAATTACTATAAGATAAGCTAAGCGTCTGCAGACCGGGTTCCTGAACCGTCTGGAGCTGCCGGAGGGGGAGACCGGACCGGCGGCCATCCGCAAGGCCGTCTCCCGCAACGGCATGGAGACGTATGGCAAGCCCATTGGTGAGCACACTGCTTTTGACAGCTACGACGGGTCAATCGCCTGGTAATCGCTTTGGTATTACATATAGGCCCATGACATTCTAGTATGAGGGTTTTTTTATTGATCAATCAATCTTACAAAACATATTTCCTAGATAAACTAATGCCCCTAAACGAAGGTGGAAATTTGAAGGTTGTATTCTTCTTCTTCCTTTTTGTGTGGGACACCGAGTCGTTCAACGACCCGATGAACCCTGGTGTCAGAGTTTTTCAACCGTGTACTGCAAGTAGCAGGCCTCTGACATGGTTGTGTAACGACCGCCATCATAGATAGCAACCGGGACCGACGGCTTAACGTGCACATTCGAAGCACGGGACCATCTTACTACTGTATTCTATTACAACAACATTCTAGGTTGAGAACGTTTCTAGGAAATGTTCGAGTTCGACTCCCGGTGGGACTATCACAAAGTTTATATTTGTTATATCACTTTGTGAATCGGGTCCCAGCCTGGTTAGGAAATCGTAAAAGAATATACTAAAATTATCAGAAATACAGCTTATCAATTGATAAAACTGCTTTATAGTTAGGAGCCAAATCGAAGTCATTGACTTTAAAATAATTATCTAGACTAGCGAACAAGAAATTATCAAAGGAAGGTTCGTGAACATTACAATATACCGGCAACACTTGTACAAATATCACGAAATTGTGTACATTGTTTAAAACATTCGATCGAACCTCTCCAATTGTAAAAAAAAAATTATATTACAAACACATATATATACATCACGTCTTAGTCCTTTACGGGGCAGGCAGAGCTTCAACGTCCGTAAAAATACAGTCGCTATCGTCACGTATGACAGACAATTAATATTTGTGGACAGTATCTAATAAATCGTGTATCACGCACTATAGTTGTCATCCATCAGCCTTTCGCCCACATGAAACCCTCTAGTCCCTTGGTCGTCTCTTACGACACCCGCGGGCAAGAAATGGTGTGATGCTATTCTAAGCCGGCATCGCACGGCCGGTCCACCATAATATCTGAATCATCATCTGCCCGCCTGTATCCCAAATGAGTTGGCGTCGACGCAACATGCCTTGTTAAAGCACAAAATCATGTAGCAAAAGGATTTGGCAATGTTTTATGACCGGCGTCAACCCTCTTTGGGAATGCTATGCTATTCTAAATTTTCTCTTTTTTAAGATTGAATCAGAATGTGACTCTCTTAAAGTGAATTTTGTAAATTCCTACTAAGAAATAAATGCTTTGAGTTTGAGTTCTATTGTAGTGGTATTACTGCCACCATGTGGTTGACCATAGTCGACAGATATTCAGCCGAAGTCAAAAACTGTACGTCACCTTTTTCGAAAGAACCTGAGTGGACTAGGGGTGGCAGTATTCTTAACCGCTACCACACGGCGATATCTGAATGTTGTTTCTTGTTATAGGTATTGAAGAGAGCGTGTCTTTGGACCTGGTTGTGATGGGATCGGTCGCCGTCTCCAAGGAGGGCTACAGGATCGGCAAAGGACGAGGTAAGATCACTCCGAAAAATTTGGGGAAGGTTGCTCAAAGGCCCCTCTGATTGAGCCGAACTTGTCTCGCCCGCGAATGATAAAGACATCGCAAATAAAGACTTCTTGTATTAACGAAATTGTTACCTATACAGCAAGAGAGCGTATGTACGGGCGCCTTTACAGATGGCTCACTCAGTACTAGCACCGATTTTGATGCATACTGACTTGAAATGGAAATAACTGGAATTTCAGAGGAACTCAAGGTAACTAAGATGTTTGCCACGAACGTCACATTTCCTGGAATAAAATTGTCTTTGAAAACGTTCTTGTATCAGATTTTGCTGTTTTGATATTCTTATACTTAGAGATTTTTGACAGGAGCAACCCTGGCTATGTAACAAGTGACAATCTGACAATCACGAAAATCGTAAATAGGGTTGAGTGAATCTTCTGTAAACTCTCTATTTCGTGCCAGATATTATGTGTGACGCAGGAATGACTTTTACGGAATATGAATTATATTTACAATTAGAGATGGGCCGAATATTCGGTTTATGTATGTATTCGGCATGTTCGGCACATTTACCGAATATTCGGTTTCGGCCGAATGTTCGGTGAATTTTGCCGAATATTTGGCAAAAACGTACCGTTTTTATATGAATTGCATCGTAAATTGTTATGTCACGATAAACTGTGAAGCAGTTTAATTTTAATTTGTTGACTACGTTTCCAATGTAAAAAGGTAGAGGGGTAAAGAGCAGAGTGGTCTAGTGCGACTCAGCGCGTATTTCGAATACAAGAGATGCTGCCATTGTTTTATAAGGACACCAATTCCTGGCGAATTATTCGGCCGAATATTCGGTTCGGCAAATTTTTACCGAACATTCGGCTGAATATTCGTATTCGGTGAAACCTATGTTCGGCCCATCACTATTTACAATGTTTTCCCAATCCCCCAGGCTACGGCGACCTGGAGTTCGGTCTGATGATGCACATGAAAGCGTTGAAGCCTTCTACCTTGGTGGTGACGACGGTCCACGACTGCCAGGTACCGTACGACTGTCTTGTGTGCCTTATAATTTGTGATACATATTAAGAATTGTGAACGTACTCTAAGGGACCTTGTATGTGTCAACGTAAAATTGTAAATAACGCTGGATTATAATCTATTTTGCTAAATTATAATCTGTCGAAATATTGTAACACATTCACACGTATTACAATTCAACGTATAATTTTTCAGTAGATTACAATATATCGAGCCAAAATCGTGAAACTGTGATACAATTACGCAGCTCGCGTTCTGATTGGTCAAGTCAAGCATCATGTCGCGAACGACGACTGTCGACTTATAAATAAGTTTTGTTTCTTCTTCTTTCTTTCAGGTGTTCGACACGCTGCCGGCCGAGCTGTTCGGACCCCACGACGTGCCCATAGATATCATCGTCACACCCACACAGGTAACGTTTGCCACATTCCCTCATGCCACATTCCCTCATGCCACATTTCCGCCTCATTTCTTCATGATACATTCCCTCATGCCACATTCCTTCATGCCACATTCCCTCATGCTACATTCCCTCATGCCACATTTCCTCATGCCACATTTCCTTATGCCTCATTTCCTCGTGATACATTCCCTCATGCCACATTCCGTCATGCCACATTTTCTTATGCCTCATTTCCTCGTGATACATTCCCTAATGCCACATTCCCTCATGCCACATTCCCTCATGCCACATTTCCTTATGCCTCATTTCCTCGTGATACATTCCCTCATGCCACATTTCCTTATGCTTCATTTCCTCATGATACATTCCCTGATGCCACATTCTTTCGTGCCACATTCCTACATGCCTCATTTCCTCATGATACATTCCCTCATGCCACATTCCCTAATGCTACATTCTCTCATGCCACATGCCCTCATGCCACATTCACTCATGCCACAAAATCATGTTGTATAAACACAAAATCATGTTGCAAAAGGATTTGACTTAATCTCACGACCAGCCGCCTGCCTGACGTTAACCTTCTTTAGGAGTGCTAGCGTAAGTGGTATTACCGCCACCATACGGTTGACCATTGTCGGCATATATTGTAGCCAAGGTCAAAACTTTACGCCGCCTTTTACGAAACACCCTGAGTAAAATCTGAAGTTACTGTTACAATTTTTAAGAATGTTGTGTACGCCTATAATTGTCTTTTAAGTCAGAGTTTGATGTTAACAATTAAGAGCCTACGTAATGTTATGTTGGTGTACCTTTTTGTAATAAAATAAAATAAAATCTAATTGAATGATTTCTGTAGTAAAATATTTTGTTTTTGGAAAACTTCCAAAATTTTATTCACCGCAGGCAGGATTTGAACCTGCGACCTTCGGCATCAGTACTGCCGACGCCCTAACCAACTGGGCTACCGCGGTTCTAATCGAGCCCGCGAATTATGGAAGTATATCTTGTCCACTATCGCGTGGATGGATTTTGGAAGTTTTCCAAAAATTGTTTACCTAACACGAGAAGTGTTTTAAAATTTGGTATTCAATATTTTGTTTGTTCACAGGTGATAGAGACGCAACGCATGTCGCAGCGTCCGTCCGGCATACTGTGGCACCTGCTGTCAAATCGGCGCGTCACGCTCATGCCCGTGTTGGGGCAGCTGAGGGATGTAGAGATGCTGTAAGTACCGTTGTTAATACAAACGAAACAAGTGGAAAAAATTCACGCCTCCGATGGGATTCGAACCCACATCTTATGACATGCCGGGTCAGACGTGTTACCATTACACCACGGCAGGCTCTACCCGAGGTGGCGAAATTGTGAACCACTTGCTTCTCTCATATATGTTTTGTTACTTGACTACTTACGAGTAGCTTTAGCGCCATCTATGACTATTTAGTAAATCTATACAGTCACTCAACTGACAAAATTACGTATGTACAAGTTGACGAGAGATGGAGCTTTTTCCGATTTGTGAATGTTTACTATTTTGTAGAAATTTCCGCAAGATAGTAATTTAAAATACTTGGTGTTTTTAATCAAACACTACATATTGGTATAATTGTTAATAAAAACGAAACTAGTGGAAAACAATCACTAAGTATCGTTGCGGGGTAAACACAGCAACAACTGCACAGCAGTCTGGCATATTGTGGCACCTGCAGTTATTTATCTATCTATCTATCTATTTACCCCACACTAACTCATTTCTGGACATATGCCTTTTCCTTATTGATCCGTTACGTACGATCCTGTGCCGCACGCATCCAATTGATCCCTCAACAGATACTATACGGTTACATTTAATTAAGTACAAATATCTTGAGGGTGTAATCTACTCACAAAACTGAACAACTTTTGTTTGATACTTTCTTCGAAATATGAAAAAAAAATTAGGACCTCCCATACTAAGTGACACACTTTTTCAGCATTTTTGTATGGGAGGTACTTGGTTGTGTGATGGTTTTCGTGTGAAAATATAGCATAATTAATTATCAATACTTACTTAGGCAATACTAACTTACACTTAACTTTGGTATAGAAAACGGTTTCAAGATGTGTTGTCTCTTTCCAGCGCCGGTCGCGCATGCACCCTCAAAGAAGTAGACACCGACGTGGAGGAACGCACGCAGCAGCGCCCGCGACGCACGCGCAGGCGTACTCGCTCCCACAAGAGCCAGAGCGAGGGAGAGGTAAGTAGCATAGTTATATTTGTTTCCAGCGCCGGTCGCGCGTGCACGCTCAAAGAGGTGGACACCGATGTCACAGAATATATAATAGTACTAGGGTACAGAAAATTCACTCCCTAACAAAAGCCATGGTTAGGTATAAAAAGATACCTACTCTCGGCTTAGCCGACCACCAGCGAGCAAAATTGAAACTTATTACTGCGCGCGAACGGCTCAATCTCCACTGGACGCCGCCGGACAATGACCCGGCCGCGCGCGCTCTCAAAGGGTTGTCACATCACAATAATCGAGTAGGTAGGTATTTAATTTATCTGTTCAGTACATAGATATTCTAAGTAACTATAAGACAAGTATTGCAAGTGTTTTAAAATCGAATTTGAAATAAGCTAGCGTAACATTAACAACAGTAAGTAGCTACCTACCTACCTACTTATCTTATGAGAGACGAGACGATAGAAAGTGAAGCTCACACAAACTTGATACCTACCGGTAGGTATCTTCCTATTTCTCATCATTAAATTTTGTTCAAATTCTGGTTAGGTTAGGACTCGAACGACCTGAAGCAAAATGGTTCCGTACTTTGGAAGTACGGTACAGTAAGTACTTTGGCACGTTAAGCTGTCGCTCCCAGTTGTTGTCTATAGTACAATTACCTACCTACCTACTTAGACACAAACAACCAACTCGCAATGCGGGGGCGCGGCGGCGGCGGGCGGCAATGCGCGAGCGCGAGCGCGCTGCTTATTTCCATCGCACTCGCACGTGAGCGCAGCATCAAGGGTTAGAATGAGACACCGCTGTTGTTGGTGTGAAATATCTTCGCAACAAATATACCTATGCGTATTTCGGCTGTAATGTATTTACCTTGGTGAAGGCCTCGGTGTAGGCACACAATAATAACAGTACTAGAGTAGTGTTTCTTACTGTTTCTTACTTACCTAAGTTTTGTATACAGTGCCTAAGTAAGTAGGTAGGTACCTACTAAGAATGTAGGTACATCATCATGGCATCTACGTTGTTTGTTTAATTTAAATAGAACCCAGAAGAAGGTACCTATACTCTGACCAAATTTTATAAATAGCAACAAGTAGGTGAAAATTTACCAAAATACAATTTTAGAAAAACTTCTCCTTTGGAATAACCACCGGCGGATCCAGCCTTGGCTCAGGGGGGGGGTCACATAGAAAATTTTATAGGTACCTACTATAGGTAATTTTTGACCCAACTGCTCCAGAAGAAGGGTTATGTTTTTCGAGAGGCAGAATTAGGTTTTTGGCCGAAATGCTAGGGTTTTGGTCAAATGCCGGCATATGGCAAAATCGTAGACTTCCTTCGGCCATCGTCCTAAGCTGATCAAGGTTTTTGGCCAAAAATCCTAGATTTATGGCTTTTTTGCATTTCAGGGGAGCGAGGAGTGAAGAGGTATGTTATGCACATCTTTTAAGGGTAGAGTTGGACACCCTGAAGGGCAGGGGGTAAAATTAGACAGCCTGAATAGCAGGATTGCCTCGGACGCTCTGGAGGATCGGTGGTAGCGTCGGACGCCCTGGAGGACAGGGGGTAGCGTCCCAAAAAATACAGCCACCGTCATCTTTCATCCTCCAGAGTGTCCGACGCTAACCACGCCCTCCAGGGCGACCGACGCTACCTGATACCTCCCACCCTACATCACGTGCAACGCTACCTCCTGCCTTTCAGGGTGACTGACGCTACCTCCAACCCTCCAGGGACGCCGTACTCGGAAAGGGGTAGCGTTGGGCCTACTATTGTGTTACAAAGTAGCGTCGGACGCCCTGGAGGACGTGGGTGGCGTTGTCCGTCCATTTCTGTGTAATATTGACTATCAATAAGTAATATTTTATATTCTATATTGAATAAAGAATTTTGTATTTGTATTTGTATTTGGACACTCTGGTGGATAAAAAGTGGCGGGCGTTGGTTTTCCTGGGCTTCCGACGCTACCCCTTGCCGTGAAGGGCATCCCTGGAGGGTTGGAGGTAGCGGCATACACCTTGAGAGGCAGAAGGTAGCTTTGGACTTTCTGGAGGGTGGGAGGTAGCGTCGGACGCCTTGGCAGGCGTGGGTAGCGTCGGACACTCTGGAGGATAAAAGATGGCGGGCGTTGGATTTCCTGGGCGTCCGACGATACCCCCTGCCGTCCAGAGCATCTGACGCTACTTCCGTTCTCCCGAGCGTCCAGTAGTACTTCCTGCTCTTATGGTGTCTCTCGTCCCGGTCAACCGAGGCAATCCTGCTGTTCAGGCTGTCTGATGCTACCCCATCCTTCAGGGCGTCCGATGCCTCAGGGTGTCCAACGCTACCCTTAACAGATCAGGGGGAGGTGCATAACGTACCTCTCCACTCTTCGTTCCCATTAGGAATTCGGCCAAAATCCTAGGTTTGTGGCCAAAAACCTGGATCAGCTTAGGACGATGGCCGAATGAAGTCGACGATTTTGCCGTATGCCGGCTTTTGCTATGGAATCTTGTGTTTGACATTGACAAAAAAGACATTGTCAATATGTAAACCATAATATAACCACCTGGATCCGCCACTGGGAATAACTAACGAAAAAACTTATTTCCGGTTTATTGTTCTTATACATATCTACATTGCAGTATTTGCGAGGCCCATGGCTAGCCATTTTTTAGTTTTTAATCCACTTTCGAAACACAAAACAACACTTCCGAAAATTTTGAAATACCTAATACGAACAAACGCGCGGTGAATCTAGCGCGCGGCAGCCCGCTGAGATTAGCCCCTTCAAGGGGCACCCGGGCGGGTAATACCTAATCCACGGAGTGAAACCCCCCTGCCGATGTGGAGGAGCGCACGCAGCAACGCCAAAGCGAAGGAGAGGTAAGTAGAATAGTTATATTTGTTTCCAGAGCGGGTCGCGCGTGAACTCTCAAGGAGGTGGATACCGACGTGGAGGAGCGTGCGCAGCAGCGCCCGCGACGCACACGCAGACGCACGCGCTCGCACAAGAGCCAGAGCGAGGGAGAGGTGAGTAGAATAGTTATATTTGTTTCCAGAGCCGGTCGTGCATGCACTCTGAAGGAGGTGGATACTGACGTGGAGCAGCGCAGCGCAGACGTACGCGCTCGCACAAGAGCCAGAGCGAGGGAGAGGTAAGTAGAATAGTTATATTTCTTTCCAGAGCGGGCCGCGCGTGAACTCTCAAAGAAGTGGACACTGACGTGGAGGAGCGCACGCAGCAGCGCCCGCGACGCACTAGACGCCGCACGCGCTCGCACAAGAGCCAGAGCGAGGGAGAGGTGAGTAGCAGAAATTAGAGTTCGATATCTCGGTAGTTTACGCTATCGAATAATTAATAAATTAAAAATTATCGATAGTATGACTACGCATCTAGCAAATGAGTAGCCGGTTGAACGTACATCAAATGGTTTATTTACACTGCCGAATATTAGATGATAACAAGATGATAATGATGATGAAACTTATAGACATTGACCACAAGAAAATTCGTTTTCTTCGATAGACGTAAGTTGTCAACAACCTTCCGTGGTCCAGGGCAACCAGGAACGCAGCGCCCCACACACTTTTATACTGCGACTATAGCCGCATTAACAGCACACGTCTGTCGTGAAACACATTAATCTATAGCAGACTACTGCTGGACTGCTGCCTCCCTCTCCCAGGGTACGCCGCAAGGCACGATCTCCTGTTTTCGTCATCCAGACACCACACGCCGCTATCTTTAAGTTATCGGGCCGTCTGGCCAAGGACATGGAACCCTTATGACGCCAATACCACTACAAAACATTTTTCTTCCAGGGTAACACGACAGAAGGCGAGGACGGCAAGCCGGGCAAGCCGCGCCGCACGACACGACGCCGCAACAGCAACAAGTCCGTCGGCAAGGAGACGCCGCGCGACGCCAAGCCACGACGCAGCAAGCGCGTCAGACCTGTCATAGACTTCAGCGTCAAGGTAACACTCTACGTGTATATATATACATACAGCAACAAGTCTGACAGCAAGGAGACGCCGCGCGACGCCAAGCCACGACGCAGCAAGCGCGTCAGACCTGTCATAGACTTCAGCGTCAAGGTAACACTCTACGTGTATATATACATACAGCAACAAGTCTGACAGCAAGGAGACGCCGCGCGACGCCAAGCCACGACGCAGCAAGCGCGTCAGACCTGTCATAGACTTCAGCGTCAAGGTAACACTCTACGTGTATATATATACATACAGCAACAAGTCTGACAGCAAGGAGACGCCGCGCGACGCCAAGCCACGACGCAGCAAGCGCGTCAGACCTGTCATAGACTTCAGCGTCAAGGTAACACTCTACGTGTATATATATACATACAGCAACAAGTCTGACAGCAAGGAGACGCCGCGCGACGCAAGCCACGGCGCAGCAAGCGCGTCAGACCTGTCATAGACTTCAGCGTCAAGGTAACACTCTACGTGTATATATATACATACAGCAACAAGTCTGACAGCAAGGAGACGCCGCGCGACGCCAAGCCACGACGCAGCAAGCGCGTCAGACCTGTCATAGACTTCAGCGTCAAGGTAACACTCATAGTGTATATATATACATACAGCAACAAGTCTGACAGCAAGGAGACGCCGCGCGACGCCAAGCCAAGGCGCAGCAAGCGCGTCAGACCTGTCATAGACTTCAGCGTCAAGGTAACACTCTACGTGTATATATATACATACAGCAACAAGTCTGACAGCAAGGAGACGCGCGCGTCAAGCCACGACGCAGCAAGCGCGTCAGACCTGTCATAGACTTCAGCGTCAAGGTAACACTCATAGTGTATATATATACATACAGCAACAAGTCTGACAGCAAGGAGACGCCGCGCGACGCAAGCCAAGGCGCAGCAAGCGCGTCAGACCTGTCATAGACTTCAGCGTCAAGGTAACACTCTACGTGTATATATATACATACAGCAACAAGTCTGACAGCAAGGAGACGCCGCGCGACGCCAAGCCAAGGCGCAGCAAGCGCGTCAGACCTGTCATAGACTTCAGCGTCAAGGTAACACTCTACGTGTATATATATACATACAGCAACAAGTCTGACAGCAAGGAGACGCCGCGCGACGCCAAGCCAAGGCGCAGCAAGCGCGTCAGACCTGTCATAGACTTCAGCGTCAAGGTAACACTCTACGTGTATATATATACATACAGCAACAAGTCTGACAGCAAGGAGACGCCGCGCGACGCCAAGCCACGACGCAGCAAGCGCGTCAGACCTGTCATAGACTTCAGCGTCAAGGTAACACTCTACGTGTATATATATACATACAGCAACAAGTCTGACAGCAAGGAGACGCCGCGCGACGCCAAGCCACGACGCAGCAAGCGCGTCAGACCTGTCATAGATGTTTAGTTTTCGTATAAAATGGGCGCGCGGTGCTGGCAACACTGTCCTGTCATTCACGTCCTCTGCCGTCGCTCGCTTGGTTGATGCGAATTGTAATTATAAATGGTGTAATTTAGTGTGCTTTCGGTGTTCTCGTGTGGTTTTCCCTGTTCGGTGGGGAAGAGAACCAAGTGTATTTGGTTCCGGCGCTTTGATTGTCAGTCGGTTCGATAACCACGCGGCCGTCGGAAAAAAATAACCTTACTTTTAGTCACCCGCGCGTCCAGTGTCCTTTGGTTCGCGTATTGTACAGTAAAACGTGTTGCTGTCGCGAGCAGTGGTGTGCGGGAGAAATCTTTGTTACTGTGTGTTAAACATTATTTGATGTCGAACTATGAACAATAGTACTCAAGTGCTTGTGAAACTTGTTGGACGGAGTACCACGCGAGCTGGTGCCCGGGTACAGTAAGTCTAGTACCTAAGTCCCAATCCAAAAGTCTTCCTCAAACCTGATACCTATTTTTCCTGTCAAAACTAGACTTACAAGGAAACGACGGCGTCATCGTTCGCTCGGTAAGCAATTGTTGCTGGGCCCTGTTTAAGTAGATTTTGGACACAAGAATTTCTCGGCCGGAAACTTTCCGGAACAAAATTCTCTCATTAAATTTATTTTATTTAGCTATAGTAAAGAGCACTACGAATCGTAGTCAAATGTTGTTCCGAGGCTGATCGACCATTTAGTTTTAGATTTTAAGATAACTTTAATTTGCTTCCACTGCGCTAAGATCAGCTTCGGAATCAAACATTTTTTGGTAGCAGAGCGTGGTTGCTTTATTGCAACATAGTTAGCCGTAATTTAGTATTAAGCGTGTTTTTTATATTACCCACATATTTTATTATTTTTGGAAAATATTGTTTCGGTTTTTTGTGACTGTATTGTTTGCCTAGTGAACGGTACCTTATCGGTAAGGTCTAGGCCAGTCAACTAACATTTGTTTTGTGGTATTTGTTTATTGTTTTTCGTTTTATTAAGTCGAGTGTGTAAAAGTTGGTACCATGGCTCCTCGATCGCCAGGTATAAGGCTGCTATAGGGTCAGGATTAAGGTGGTTTACTACCACAGCGGCAATGATCGGCCGCGAGGACCGGGAGGACGCGCTCTTGAAAAGTGCACAACAGGTAGATGAACGGGTTCGGTTTGTGTCGGATCAACTCACAGAGTGCCTCATTCTCCTTGAGGAGACTCCTAACCCTGAAGATCAGGAGCGGGTCGAGGCCGATGTAAGCCAGTGCTTGGAGCTGGCACAGGGCATTGAGCAGGCAGCTGCGAACATAACTAGGCGACGTGACGGAAAGGAGAGCCATTCCGTGGTAAAGTGGGACAAGGATTACAGGTGCCTCTTCCGCCTGTTACGGTTCCAGTCTTTGCAGGCGATTACGCCGACTGGCCGGCGTTTGAGGACCTGTATAGCAGTGTGGTCCACACACGGACGGACATAACGCCGGCGTACAAGATGGCTCAGCTGATGTCCAGGCTACATGGAGAGCCTCATGAATTGCTGACGCATTTGGCTGTCTCGGATAGCAATTATGAGGTGGCGTGGAAGATCCTTACCGACCGGTATCGGAACAAGCGCCTGATTGTAGACAGGCTGTTAGACCAGTGGCTGTCAATACCAACCATAACGCGAGGTACGGACCTCCGCGAGAAAATCTTCCACCCAGTCAGTGTCGCGGTCAGCGCACTAGAGCGACAGGGTTTGCCAGTGGCGGGCTACGGTTATATCTTGGTCCACACAGTGCTTCGCCGCCTGCCGAGCGAAATGGTCGCTCGATTCGAGCAGCTCCATGGGGCAAGTCCTCGGACCACCTCCCGACCTACGAGGATCTGAAGTCGTTCCTCGAGGCCGAAAGCAGGCGAGTGGACGTCCAGGCTGGTGAAGCCCCTCGCAAGGAGACCTCTGCCCTCGCCACCCGGAACGGCCGGGTGCATCGGCGCGAGGAGGCAACAGGGCAACCCAGGCGGTACAACACCGCATTGGAATCAGGGTGTGCCTACTGCAGGGAGACAGGCCACGGGGTGGCAGCGTGTCAGGAGTTTGCTGCGCAGCGGGTTCAGAGGAGACGGGTGTGGCACAGCAGAGGCGTTGGTGTTTTCGGTGCCTGGGGCCGCATCAGGTGCGAGTGCCCTTCAAGCACCAACTGTAGGTACTGCCAGGGTGCACACCATCCGCTGCTTTGCATGAATCGCTCCGGAGGCGCCGGGGCAGCGCTGGATCGGATCAGCGAAGGAGCCTGCCCACCAAGGGAGGGAGCAACGCCCCACCCCTCCAAGGAGGAGCCCACCTCCGCATCGGTCACAGGGACAGGCAGGGGACGTCAACAGACGGAGCCCACTTACCCAAGGACGTGGGGACGATCCCCACCACGGCAGCAGGTGCCGGATTGGGGAGGGCGGCACAGGAACGAGGCCAAGGACCCCCATCCCAGGTACGGGATCCAACGGGCGGGTGTCAGGGAGCACTAGGCAGCCACCAGGGTACATGCAGTATTCTGCGGGCTTGAGCCACCTGGTTGGGTCTCAAGACCCACGCATGCCTCCGCCTATGCCTGAGTACCCGCGGCTACAGGCGCAACCTCGGTACGGACGTTTGCCGTCGGGGTACTATAGAACTCCAGCCATGGCCTCTATGGGCAGACCTCCTACCAGCAGGAGTGGGACCCATACACAGGTTTGGGTAGTGAGGATACCCGCGGGACGCGGCCTCACCGCGTTTAGATTCCCGCTAGGTAATCGCCGCCTACTCATCAGCTTCGGCTCCCCGTCCAATCACGGTACTTTGCCAACGGCTAAGATTTGGGTATGGGGATACGGTGGCCGGACCATTCAAGTAAGAGCCCTACTGGATACAGGGGCTCAGGGATGTATTGTATCGAGTAAGCTGGTGAGTAGGCTAGGCCTAAATGTACGGCCAAGTGAGGATGAAGCTGTAGGCATCGGGGCCTAAATGTGCCTGACATTCGGGGTCAGACGAACTTTGAGTTCACATTAGGTAGCACATGTACAGGGTCAGCTATCAAGTCTCAGCCGTGGTGCTAGATGAAGTGGTTGGGAAACTCCTCAGGTTAGGTTACCACCAACGGTAAGAGGGTTAACCACAGGGTTGGAGTTAGCTGATCCTGATTTTGATACTCCTGGTACGGTGGACGTACTTCTCGGGTCAGACGTCCTCGGGAGATTATGGTGCGGTAGGAAGAAGGTACTCCAGGAAACTGGTTTGGTGGCCGTAGATACCACAGGGGTATGTTGTTTTCGGCCCAGTTTGGAGACCTCAGGACCTACCAGAAGGGGATCCGGTCCTCTATGGTAGTGTGCTGTCAGAGGTGCTGCAGAGGTTTTGGGAGTCTGAAGAGCGCCCACGGCGGACAGACGGAAGCCAGAGGATGACGAGTGCGAGTTGTTCTATCAATACAACACTGAGAGATGCCCGTCAGGCAGATTCGTGACCAGGCTACCTTTTCTCCCAAACCGCCCCGCTTTAGGTAGTTCGCGACAGCTCGCGGAACGGAGACTACTCGGAATGGAGCGGAAGATGAGGCGAGACCCAGCACTTCGGCAGAAGTATATAGAATTCATGCGGGAATATATTCAATTGGGCCACATGTCGGTGTCCAGCCTGGATTGGAGGTGTGTCGAGCATTATTTCATTCCACACCTGGCTGTCTTGAAGTCACCTGAGGCGAAAATACGGGTGGTGTTTGACGGTTCTGCTCCTACCTCGAATGGTGTGTCTGTGAACCAATGTTTGCACGCGGGTCCTAAATTGAACCGGGACATTGTGGACATTCTCACAGACTTTCGTTTACACCAGGTAGCGTTTGTCGCAGACGTCAAAATGATGTTTCGCCAAACCATGATACATCCGGATGACCGTCGGTATCAGCTGATTTTGTGGCGTGAGAGCCCAGATGAGCCGATGGTCACATACGAACTTAACACGGTGACGTATGGACTTAAGCCAAGTCCGTATTTGGCAGTACGTACGCTGCGAGAGTTGGCCGCACAGGAAAGGGTAAGATACCCTCGAGCCGCAGCAGTACTGGATCGCGACGTCTACGTGGACGATATCTGCACGGGTGCTGATAGCGTGGAGCAGGCGCTAATTCTACGAGACGAGTTGATCGCGATCATGGGTTCAGGAGGTTACGAGTTGCGGAAATGGTTGTCCAGTTGCCCAGAGCTCCTGGCCGGTTTGCCAGGCGAGTTCCATCAGGACCCGCACCTCTTTGAGAACCCGGACAATCCAAACACGTTGGGCATCCTCGGGGTGCAATATAGGCCAACGCATGACGTATTCACGTACAAGATCGAGCCCGACCTTTTGGAGAAAACTTGGACTAAGCGGTCGGTACTGTCGACAATCGCTAGAACGTTCGATCCTAACGGATGGATCGCCCCGGTTACGTTCATGGCGAAGTGCTTTTACAAAGGTTGTGGCTAGCCAACTTAGGATGGGACGACCAACTCTCCGGAGAGTTGTTGAAGGATTGGCTCAAGTTTGTGACCACCCTACCAGGGATCGTGCACATCGCGATACCCCGCAAGTTAGTCCCATCGGTGGGATGTAAGGCTACCCTACATGGGTTTTGTGACGCCTCGGAGCGAGGGTACGCGGCAGCTGTATACCTTCGGACAGCAAGTTCAACGGGAACTGTGCACGTGCGTCTGGTTATGGCCAAAAGTAAGGTGGCACCAGTCAGAACTAGATGGACCATCCCCAAATTGGAATTGGCAGGGGCAGCTCTTCTAGCGCGCTTGCTAAATCATGTAACCTGCAATCTGCGTGGTACCATCAACTTGGATGAAACGGTGTACGCGTGGACTGACAGTCGGATAGTTCTGTGTTGGTTGCAGACGTCGGTACATACACTTGAGGTTTTCGTGGCAAATCGGGTGTCACAGATTACGGGGTCGGAAACTCCGTTAGTGTGGAGGCACGTACCGGGAGAATGGAACCCAGCGGACTGCGCTTCGCGCGGGTGCAGGGCACCTGATTTGGTGAGTCACCCACTGTGGTGGGGACCTCAATGGCTGACTGAGTCGCCGCAGGAATGGCCATTCAACGAGTGCAGGGCGCCGCTTGGGCCACCTGATCGAGGTTTGCGAGTGAACGTGGGGCAACTCGTACCGAAGCCTAACCCAGCTTTCTTGCTGGAACGGTATAGCTCCCTCGACAAACTTCTTGGGGTGACAGGTTGGATCAAGCGGTTCGTGAACAACTGCAGGAGGCCTCAAGCAGAACGGAACTTTACACCTGTCCTCTCGCCTGCGGAGCGGAATGCGGCTCTATGCTCATTGGTTAGAGTCGCCCAGGCGGAACATTTTGAAGAGGAGGTCAGGCTGCTCAGGGATGGACGTGGAAAGCTGAAGGGAGGAATTGTGCGCCTCAACCCATTCCTGGATGAGCAAGGTATGCTCAGGGTTGGAGGCAGACTTCGGAACGCTAGCCTGCCCTTTTCGGCTCGGCATCCACTGTTACTTCAAAAGGGGACCCTTAGTTGAGCTCTTAGTCAGGGATCGTCATGAGAAAACTCGCACGCGGGCTGTAATGCGCTATTGGCCATCCTACAGCGCGAGTTCTGGATCTTATCGGGACGACGAACGGTACGTAGCGTTGTGTTTAGGTGCTTGCCTTGTTACCGCTTGAAGGCAGCCACAATGCAGCCACAGATGGGAGATCTCCCACCGGACCGGGTGACGGAGGCCTGGACGTTTGCAGGTGTGGGAACGGATTTCGCAGGCCCTTTCATGGTGAAGGCATCACGCCTGCGGAACGCAAAGTCTATCAAGGCGTACTTGTGCGTGTTCGTGTGCCTAGCCACCAAGGCCGTCCACTTGGAGCTCGTGGCCGACCTTTCTACGGAGGCCTTTTGGCAGCGCTGGAGAGATTTACGTCGCGACGAGGGCGACCAGCGCTGATCAGGTCGGATTGTGGTACCAACTTTAAGGGTGCTGATCGGTGTATGAAGGAAATTGTAACGTTCTTAAGGGAGAACGAAGAAGCCATCAGCACGGGCCTCTCCCGTCAGGGCATTACTTGGGTGTTCGATCCACCAGCGTGCCCTCACTGGGGTGGTATTTTTGAAGCGGCTGTAAAGTCCGCTAAGACGCATTTGTTGCGCGTTGTAGGGTTAACAATTTTGACTTTCGAGGAGCTGGCGACCGTGTTTTGTAAAATTGAGGCTGTACTCAATTCGCGTCCTTTGTGTCCGCTCAGCTCAGACCCAAATGATTTAGAGGCCCTGACGCCAGGGCATTTCTTAATTGGCCGCCCACTTAACGCCTTGCCGGAATATCCCTATACGGAGGTGAATAGCAATCGTTTGTCGCGTTATCAGTTGTTGCAGCAAATGACTCAAAACTTTTGGAAGCGTTGGTCGCTTGAGTACTTGCACATTCTGCAGCAACGCCTTAAGTGGACGGACAGGACTGAACCCCCCTGCATTGGGGATCTCGTTCTGGTTAAGGATGTCAACCTACCGCCACTGCGTTGGCGCCGGGGGCGCATTCTCAACCTGTTTCCGGGTAGTGATGGCACTCCTCGAGTTGCAGAAGTTCAGGTGGGGGATTCAGTCCTTAAGCGAGCAGTAGCTACATTATCACGCCTGCCATGCATAGAGCGGACCGATGGGTCGGTCCGGGGCGGGTGAATGTTTAGTTTTCGTATAAAATGGGCGCGCGGTGCTGGCAACACTGTCCTGTCATTCACGTCCTCTGCCGTCGCTCGCTTGGTTGATGCGAATTGTAATTATAAATGGTGTAATTTAGTGTGCTTTCGGTGTTCTCGTGTGGTTTTCCTGTTCGGTGGGGAAGAGAACCAAGTGTATTTGGTTCCGGCGCTTTGATTGTCAGTCGGTTCGATAACCACGCGGCCGTCGGAAAAAATAACCTTACTTTTAGTCACCCGCGCGTCCAGTGTCCTTTGGTTCGCGTATTGTACAGTAAAACGTGTTGCTGTCGCGAGCAGTGGTGTGCGGGAGAAATCTTTGTTACTGTGTGTTAAACATTATTTGATGTCGAACTATGAACAATAGTACTCAAGTGCTTGTGAAACTTGTTGGACGGAGTACCACGCGAGCTGGTGCCCGGGTACAGTAAGTCTAGTACCTAAGTCCCAATCCAAAAGTCTTCCTCAAACCTGATACCTATTTTTCCTGTCAAAAACTAGACTTACAAGGAAACGACGGCGTCATCGTTCGCTCGGTAAGCAATTGTTGCTGGGCCCTGTTTAAGTAGATTTTGGACACAAGAATTTCTCGGCCGGAAACTTTCCGGAACAAAATTCTCTCATTAAATTTATTTTATTTAGCTATAGTAAAGAGCACTACGAATCGTAGTCAAATGTTGTTCCGAGGCTGATCGACCATTTAGTTTTAGATTTTAAGATAACTTTAATTTGCTTCCACTGCGCTAAGATCAGCTTCGGAATCAAACATAGACTTCAGCGTCAAGGTAACACTCTACGTGTATATATATACATACAGCAACAAGTCTGACAGCAAGGAGACGCCGCGCGACGCCAAGCCACGACGCAGCAAGCGCGTCAGACCTGTCATAGACTTCAGCGTCAAGGTAACACTCTACGTGTATATATATACATACAGCAACAAGTCTGACAGCAAGGAGACGCCGCGCGACTCAAGCCACGACGCAGCAAGCGCGTCAGACCTGTCATAGACTTCAGCGTCAAGGTAACACTCATAGTGTATATATATACATACAGCAACAAGTCTGACAGCAAGGAGACGCCGCGCGACGCCAAGCCACGGCGCAGCAAGCGCGTCAGACCTGTCATAGACTTCAGCGTCAAGGTAACACTCATAGTGTATATATATACATACAGCAACAAGTCTGACAGCAAGGAGACGCCGCGCGACGCCAAGCCGCGACGCAGCAAGCGCGTCAGACCTGTCATAGACTTCAGCGTCAAGGTAACACTCATAGTGTATATATATATACATACAGCAACAAGTCTGACAGCAAGGAGACGCCGCGCGACGCCAAGCCGCGACGCAGCAAGCGCGTCAGACCTGTCATAGACTTCAGCGTCAAGGTAACACTCATAGTGTATATATACATACAGCAACAAGTCTGACAGCAAGGAGACGCCGCGCGACGCCAAGCCACGGCGCAGCAAGCGCGTCAGACCTGTCATAGACTTCAGCGTCAAGGTAACACTCTACGTGTATATATATACATACAGCAACAAGTCTGACAGCAAGGAGACGCCGCGCGACGCAAGCCACGACGCAGCAAGCGCGTCAGACCTGTCATAGACTTCAGCGTCAAGGTAACACTCTACGTGTATATATACATACAGCAACAAGTCTGACAGCAAGGAGACGCCGCGCGACGCCAAGCCACGACGCAGCAAGCGCGTCAGACCTGTCATAGACTTCAGCGTCAAGGTAACACTCATAGTGTATATATATACATACAGCAACAAGTCTGACAGCAAGGAGACGCCGCGCGACGCCAAGCCACGACGCAGCAAGCGCGTCAGACCTGTCATAGACTTCAGCGTCAAGGTAACACTCTACGTGTATATATATACATACAGCAACAAGTCTGACAGCAAGGAGACGCCGCGCGACGCCAAGCCACGACGCAGCAAGCGCGTCAGACCTGTCATAGACTTCAGCGTCAAGGTAACACTCTACGTGTATATATATACATACAGCAACAAGTCTGACAGCAAGGAGACGCCGCGCGACGCCAAGCCACGACGCAGCAAGCGCGTCAGACCTGTCATAGACTTCAGCGTCAAGGTAACACTCTACGTGTATATATATACATACAGCAACAAGTCTGACAGCAAGGAGACGCCGCGCGACGCCAAGCCACGACGCAGCAAGCGCGTCAGACCTGTCATAGACTTCAGCGTCAAGGTAACACTCTACGTGTATATATGTACATACAGCAACAAGTCTGACAGCAAGGAGACGCCGCGCGACGCCAAGCCACGGCGCAGCAAGCGCGTCAGACCTGTCATAGACTTCAGCGTCAAGGTAACACTCTACGTATATATATACATACAGCAACAAGTCTGACAGCAAGGAGACGCCGCGCGACGCCAAGCCACGACGCAGCAAGCGCGTCAGACCTGTCATAGACTTCAGCGTCAAGGTAACACTCTACGTGTATATATATACATACAGCAACAAGTCTGACAGCAAGGAGACGCCGCGCGACGCCAAGCCACGGCGCAGCAAGCGCGTCAGACCTGTCATAGACTTCAGCGTCAAGGTAACACTCTACGTGTATCTATACATACAGCAACAAGTCTGACAGCAAGGAGACGCCGCGCGACTCAAGCCACGACGCAGCAAGCGCGTCAGACCTGTCATAGACTTCAGCGTCAAGGTAACACTCATAGTGTATATATATACATAACAACAGCAACAAGTCTGACAGCAAGGAGACGCCGCGCGACGCCAAGCCACGACGCAGCAAGCGCGTCAGACCTGTCATCGACTTCAGCGTCAAGGTAACACTCTACGTGTATATATATACATAACAACAGCAACAAGTCTGACAGCAAGGAGACGCCGCGCGACGCCAAGCCACGACGCAGCAAGCGCGTCAGACCTGTCATAGACTTCAGCGTCAAGGTAACACTCATAGTGTATATATATACATAACAACAGCAACAAGTCTGACAGCAAGGAGACGCCGCGCGACGCCAAGCCACGACGCAGCAAGCGCGTCAGACCTGTCATCGACTTCAGCGTCAAGGTAACTGACGGGCTGGGAGTTCGTAATAGTACTAGTGCCAACCGTTCATACTGAAACCTGAATTCTACATGCTCAGACTCAATAATTCAGTTTTTTAATAAAACATCTTCAATTAATATTATTCTTTAGTATTTTTATTCATTACTCTAGTCATTTCATTGTAACAAATTGTTCGCCTCGCCATAGAAAGATTACAGACAGTACCAGGATTTTTACTGCTTTTCGCCACCAGGGGCGCTGCAGCTGCGCTGTCTAGTACTACGCGCGAATTGCGCACGGTGCCAATACTTTACTATGTTTAACCTAAGAGCGCAGGGCATTTTCGTGTGGCCTTGCAGATATACCTGACTTTTAAACGACGAGATAAAGCAACTCTTGTATCGCCACATTTGACAAACATTTGAGGGCTTTTCAGAAAAATCATACATTTAAAGTCTCTTAGTTACTTCTTACTTATTAATTATATTATATAGCCTAGACGGTCCCACTGCTGGGCAAAGGCCTCCCCTTTCTCTTTCCAGGTCGAAGTCGATCAGGCCATCTCGCCATCTTTTCTTCGGTCTTCCTCTGCGCCGGCGTTCATGTGGGTCAAAATCCGTGGTTAATTTGGCCCATCTCACTGGGTGCATTCTACATACATGGCCAGCCCAGTCCCATTTTAACTTTGCGGCCTTCTTCCCTCCGTCATGTATACGAGTTTTCGAGCGGAGAGTCGTACTTCTTACCACACCGGGAAAAAAATGGGGTGATGCTGTTCTAAGCTAGCACTACATGTCAAATCATCATAATGAATGCGTATTGTTTTTTTCCCCAGATCTCTAACATCGGGCCGAACACGCGCGTGCGCGACTTGAAGCAAGCGCTGTCGGAGCGCGGCGTCAAGCCACAGATCATGGTCTGGAAGGTAAGTGTAGCTTGTAGGGCAAACGCTCGGGTAGGAAGGAAATAAGATGTTTTCCCGAAGTAATAAAAAAAGAAACCTTTGTTACTCTCTTAGTCTTTGTTGATAATGCAGTTTTAAACCATTCCCTGGTTTCATCCTTTAGTAGCATTTTCCGACACCCGTGGGTAGAAATAGATTGATGCTATTGTAAGCCCATCCATACTGAAATTTAGTAACTTTTTTCAATTTTTCATAATGTTTTTCAGGGCTTCCGCGGGTTCTGCTACCTACACTTCTTCAAGCCGGGCCCACAAAAGGTAACATTTATTTACATATTCTAATTTAATCTTCCTCAAATTATGTTGCGGTGCACATTTTGGCCTAACTTGAGTCGGATAAAGTCCAATTCAAACTACAGAGGTATCCGGATGGTTACATGGGTGAATTTTAGATGCAAGATATCATTTGTATGGTGAAGTTACTTCAGTCTTGTTTTTAGGGTGCCTTAACCAAAGAGACAAGACGGGACCCTATTACAGTCCATTCGTTTAGTTACATAATGCCGCACTGACAATTCGGTTCTATATGTGATGTGGTGACGGTTATGTTAATGTTAACCATAGATTAGAGGTCCTGTATAGTACGCGGCACACAGGAGGATCTAAAGAATTCACATTGTTAAAGCGGCGCTATTTATGCGAATATCATAAAACTTTCACACATACAAAAATATAAATTGTGGAGACTCAAATACAGAAAACTTGTTTCTGTGCCATTTTTGGTACCTTTGTAATATTATTGTTTTTTAAACACGTGTTATTGCAGGGCGAAGGCGACAGCGCACCGACGGTCAGCATGGACAGCGTCCTTGAAGCTCTCAAGGCTATGACTCTGACAGGCAGCGGGGGCGCAGCCCCAGGGGCGGAGGGAGAGGGGGGGGAGGTTGACGACAAGCCGCGTCTGCTGACGGTGGAGCCCGCACCGCCGAGGACCAAGCCTCAACCCGAACCGCAGGAGGTAAGTAAGACAGCCATGCTGGATCTAGACTTTGTTCAAGGACATTGACTCTTGTGTGATGATCTTGACATGTACGACCCTGACATTGTTCGATGACACTGATATTGTTTTATGACATTGGCATTGTATGACGGCCCTGACTATTATAACACTGACGTTGTTTGATGACACTGACTTTGATGACACTGACATTGTTAATTGACACTGACATTGTTTAATGACACTGGCATTATTTGACGACTGAATTTGACTCTGTGATGACCCTGCCTCAGCGTCCTTGAAGCCCTCAAGGCTATGACGCTGACAGGCAGCGGGGGCGCAGCCCCAGGGGCGGAGGGAGAGGGGGGGAAGTTGATGACAAGCCGCGTCTGCTGACGGTGGAGCCCGCGCCGCCGAGGACCAAGCCGCAGCCCGAAAAGCAGGAGGTAGCCATTATGACCAATACACCTTACTACCCTACTGATTATCTTCCACATTGTGTGATGACCTAGACATTGTTTGATAACCTTGACTTTTATTCAATTCAATTCCATTCAATTCAATTCCATTTATTCATAAACAATATACATTGTGTTTGAATTCATTAATACTAAACAGTTGTTACATCTTAATAATTCAATAATTACTTTTCTTAAACGTTCTGTTAACTACATAATTAATTAAAATCATTAAACTATAAAAAGTCATCATAGTAAAATCAAGTAAATAAATGTCAAAATAATAAATAAGCATGTCAGTCCCTAATTATACCTAAAAATTCATATAAAATAATTGAACAATAAAAAATAAATTAATAGTAAAATGTAATAAATTTGGTCAAATCAAATAATTCATGTCAAAGATTTGTTAACATTTGTTTACATTTAAAAATCATCTAAAGTTTAGCAGCACCTTTCCAGAAGCAACGCTTTTAGTCTTAACTTAAATATGTTAGGATTACTGATAGATTTCATTTCGATTGGAAGGCGATTAAACATTTTTACTGCTTGGTAGCGAGCACAATGCTTTACTACCAAAAGGGATGGCTGAATGATATTTTTAAGGTCCTTTCTCCGAGTAGTCAATCTAGTTTGCCTTTCTTCATTGGTCTCGAATAGTGTAATGTTTTTAACTGTATCTGATAGTAAAACCAAAATATATAGACTGGGAACAGTGAGTATTCCCAATCTCTTGAAGTGATCTTTACAAGATTCCATAGGGGAGATTCTGACCATAGTTCGTATAGCTCTTTTTTGAGCTACGAAAGCTTTGTTTAAATTATATTCATAGCTACTACCCCAGAGTTTTATGCTGTAACGAAGTTTCGATTCAATTAGAGCACAGTATACCATTTTTAATTGATCAATAGTAAGTTCATCCCTCAAAGTGCGTAGTGCGTAGCAGGAAGAACTTATGGACTTTTCTATGGCAGTCAGCTCCGGTTTCCAGTTTAAAAATTTGTCTATGTGGATTCCCAGAAATTTAACTTCGTCAACATTTCGTATGAGGGACCCATCAGCTGTAACTATTAGGTGGTCTTTATTACGCGCCGTTGTTTTGAATAATAAGATATTAGTTTTGCTAGAATTTAACATTAAAGAGTTAGTTTGGAACCAATTCCGAAAGGTGTCTAAAGCTTGACTGACTTTTAGATTCAAATCCAACACATCACTACTTATAATAGCGACCCTTATATTGTTTCATGACCGACATTGTAATTTTTTGATGACCT
Source organism: Phthorimaea operculella (assembly GCA_024500475.1). NCBI lineage: Eukaryota > Metazoa > Arthropoda > Insecta > Lepidoptera > Gelechiidae > Phthorimaea > Phthorimaea operculella. The sequence goes on along the minus strand of JANFCV010000058.1, from coordinate 1,380,055 downwards.
TGACTTTGTGTGACGACCTAGACATTGTTTGATGACCTTGACGTTGTTTGATGACCTAGACATTGTGTGATGACCTAGACATTGTTTGATGACCTTGACGTTGTTTGATGACCTAGACATTGTGTGATGACCTAGACATTGTTTGATGACCTTGACGTTGTTTGATGACCTAGACATTGTGTGATGACCTAGACATTGTTTGATGACCTTGACGTTGTTTGCTGACCTAGACATTGTTTGATGACCTTGACAGTTTTGATGACCTTGAAACTGTTTCGTGACCTAGACGTTGTGTGATGACCTTGACATTATGTGATGACTTTGAAACTGTATAATTATATTGTTTCGTGATCTAATTATTTATTGAAAAGGGATCGGCCTTTAAAATTATTGGAAAACACTTATTGTGCCGGCAGAGTAGAATAGCATTATCCCCTCTCTTCCTGTGGGGTCGTAAGAGGCAACCGAGGGATAAACCTGACCCAAACAGCCAGGGCCAACCTTATGGTGGCGGTTAATCCACCACAAGAGTATTCCCAAGGAGGGTTGACGTCTGGTAGGCAGCCGGTCGTAAAATTAAGCCAAATCCTTTGCAACACGATTTTATGTCCCAACAAAACGTGTTGCGCCGACCCCCAGTAATTGGGATAAGGGCAGGAAGATGATGATGACTTATTTGGATTATCCGTACGCTGTCGTACAATAACTAGTTTAAATAACTTGAGCATTACAAGGTTATAATAAATTATTTGTTCCAGGTCCACTGATCTCTCACATCGCATCCATCTACTTTCAACACAACTTATAACGAACTTATAATTTTAACACGCATTTTAAAATGGTAGCTTATTGCACGCGGTGTGAAGGTCTCATTCCGACTCTTATTCGTTTAGCGTTAAGGTTGATTTTTCGTTGCGCCGGCCCACATTTATGAGCATTTTTTCTCGACGCGTACCGTTATAGTTTTAGTTTTTAAGATGTGTTAAGATTTGTGCATGCTACACAACGTAATTTTTTTCTTCACGTTAGTGTACTATTTTCTGGCTGTATTTAGTTACGGCACCATATTTGTGTGGAAATATTTTTGTATGGTTACATTTAATTATGTAACAGACATTGCAGTTTGTCTAACTAACTCATAAATCTTAACAATTTTGTTCTGTATTATTTTTCAAATACGAGAAAATATTTTAGTTCTCTCATACAAGGCGTTATTTTTGAACATTTTTTATGTTACAGACCCAAATCGAATTTTCATGATTCGTAAAATAAATATCTAAGAAATGTTGTTCACTTATATGAGTAGACTTGGAAATATTTGTACTTTTGTAAGTGTAACCTTATATGGGACAAAATTATACTTACTATAAAAAGTAATAAATGACCTTTCTATAAAGTCATCAAAAAGGTCTTGTATAAGCTCAAAAACACATTTGAGCTAACTTAAACAAGCTAACAAGATGACTTAATGGGGAGTTTCACATTGGGACACCGAGTCAACCAACGACCCGATGAATCCTAGTCTAGTTTCAGAGTTTTTCAACCGCCTACTACTACTGGTAGACCTCTTATTTGTTTTGTAACGACCGAGATATTTAAAAAAAGTGTTGTGTTGCATGCAGAATTTAAATCTTAGGCAGCTTTGCATAGACGTAAGTTTTTTGTACGCGCGAGTTTGGTCGATAAATTCTATGGATTATGTAAAAAGCGAGTATGTGAGCGAATACGTGAAAAAAGCTATAGCTCAAAAAAGTCTGTAATGAAATAAGACAGTTAAACGGGCTGTAATGGTGATGTACTAAAAACTTCGCTGGCATGATAGGACCATGAAACTGAACAACTTTCCCTATAAAGGAAACATGGCGGAAAACGAAAAAAAATGGACCTTTCATACAAATTACATGATCAACTAAGTGACTTTGTATGGAAAGTCGCTTTATTTTTGTCGATTACCAACATTATGTTGGGGAAAGTTTGTCAATGTCGTAGCACGATCGTACCTGGGAAATTTTCAGTAGACTACCGTTCCTTACTGACCGTATGACTGTAATGGTTTTAGTAATTTGCACGCTTTTTACATAATATCTAATATTAGCGATGTTTTAGTTTGCCTAGGTTTCAGGGCGATTCGCTCGATATGTTTTAGTTTCGTTTGCTACCGGCCGGCGCTTTGAGTGAGCTATATAAAATAAAAACGCGAATGTCTGTCTTTGCGAATGATTTAATCTCTAGTCTTTAATTAGAGTAACGTTTAGAGTGGCGTACTTGATTTAATATTAACAGATCCTCTGAGTTCTAAGCAATCTTCCATACTGAATATATACGTGAAAAAGAGAAGCTATAATTCTTAGTAATAGTTATAGAACACAGAAATTATATGGGAAAAATATTTTTTAATAATGTTTTAAGGTGCTTGTGAAAACGGAGGCCCAAACTTGTTAGAGCCTCTGCTGCCTCACGCGTGGCATTTTTTTAGAAAATAAACCGCTCTATGTAAGCTATACGCCGCCATAGGCTGAGTAGGAATAAGTTTCAAAACTTGACAGCTAATCCAGCAGTCTATTTCAGCGTAAAACGCCATCTTGCGGCTTAGTTTCTCCAAAAAAACACCCAGTGGTGCGGTTTACAGTAAAGCCAGCGTAATAAGCCCCGATTCGACTGCAAGATTCATACTAGCTCCCATCGAAATTAAAAATGCGTCTTGGGAAATTGCATTACGACAAACCGTATACTTGTCAAATAGGGATTATTATAATGGTTTAAATGTTTGCTGGTTCTTAGCAAATATCAAGGCGCAGCGTAATTCAACTTATGTTGGTCGCTAAGCATTTTGCTTCGAGGCTAGTATAAGCTGAACCACCGCGCGCGACGCCGCGGACGCTCTTACAAATTAGTTTGGAATTGATTAGAAATAAGAGTATTTATTTGCGTAGTTTGGGCCTCCGTTTATTGTAACTAGTTTTATATTTGTGCCAACTTTTTTTATCCTCCCGGTGTAAAACATTTCTCATACGTTCGGTTTTTAAATACCTTTAAATTTTCATGCTACGCCTAAGTAGGCAAGATTTTATTTAACTTTTTTTTATATATAAATGCAATTTCTGCTCTCGCTATAACATATCAACATTTGTAGGTTGGTATAAATATGTTTTCGATTAATATCGAAGTTACTTTTTCAGTATTAGGCTATTATTACTAAATTTAAGACTCGAAAAGTAATATATTATTGACATAATAAGATTAAATATTTAAAAAGTAATGTCTATTTTAGAGTTGTGTAATTCTTATCGCAATAAATTTGGTCTCTTTTTAGCGTTAAGACGTAAAGATTGTATTTTATATAGACGGATGGATTTTGTCGAAGTATTTTTGGAAAATTATAGTTAATGTGCAGCATAATATTTGTAGTGTACGTTGAGCGTACACGCATCAAAGTTGTAGTTCAAAAATAAGCTGAATTGAATGGCTATTCTGTAAAACTTAAAAAATCTGAAAAAGATTTTATTAATTTCATGATAAACTTATTCTTTTTCAGCTTATTTTGAACTGTAACGCAGGAGCCCCAAATAATTTTATTGTGACTAGAATCTCGTATTTTTAGTTTCAGTTGCACAGAATAATTCCAGATTTTATTCATACCGTTTTAGCACTACAATAATATATCTACCTATCTATATTACTTGTTAACACACATATACTAGTTTATTTTGTAATCTTATAACGTTGGAATAGAAGGCACGGATGAGATTTTTTTGTTTTGTATTTTTTTTAATAAATATTATTAAACACTTTATTTTATGCTTTTATTTTCATTGTTTTCATACGTTTTAGTGATCAATAATGTGACCATAATCGCACATTTTTAGTACCTACTTACGAATTACTGTTTAGAGTTTGAATGTCGAATTAAATTCTATTTTTCTAGTGACTAAAATAATGTTTCATTTAAAATTCTTGTTGTCCGACTGCCTCAGAAGGGAACTCCTAGTGGCCAACCCAAGTAGTGATCAGTGGGAATAGAGGTGTACAGGCACCTGCCGAGTTACCTGACCCCCGTAGGTACTATCGACAGCACAACAACCTACCCATTCAAGGGACTTACATTATCTGGTTTTTCAGGCAGATAAAATGAAAAAAACAGATTGTTTAATATAAAATGGGTAGGTTGGTGTGCGGGCAATAGTACCTACCTATCTATACAGGGTGTTAATTTAAATGCTTGTTTTATATAGCATTTTCAGTTTGGTCTCAATAGAGGAAACAGTAAGAAATATAAAAAACCGGCCAAGAGCGTGTCAGACACGCCCACAAATAGGGTTTCGTAGTCAACGTTTAAATATCAGGTTTTTCAGCATTACAAACTTAATTTTGTTGCTGGTTTGTTAGCAGCAGTATGATGACCAACCGCAAATAGAAAAACTCAATTTTTTTCTAAAACCTTTAAGGGTACAATATCCGTTATAGTTTTCATTGTAAGTTCAGGTTGTAAGCTATATTCCATATTTATTTCAAATTTTTAGCGTTTATTCTGTATATTTTATGGTCTAGATGGGGTCCTGGTGGTCTACTCCAGACTCCTGGTGTCCATGTGCCAGCAGAAGCGGCCTATCATGCTAAACAACTTTTGCTTAGGAGCCATTGCTGTATCTCGTATAGTTTAGGCGATCTAGCTTGCTTATGTGTAATATACCCGAAACAGACACTTTTCCAATTGAAATAATTACCTCGAAGGTTGGTTTTATACAGATGAACTCAAAAAATTGTTAATATATTATTCATGACTTTTGGCTGTATAATAGTTTTTACCTTTGCCTGTGACGTACAATCTAAAATATGTTAATCTGTGCAAATTTTGTATCTGTCACTTCCTTCCTTGACCGCAATATTTTTCTAATGTAATTTTATAATTTAACTTTTTATTATCTCAATTTGAATATGTGATCGCTTCATTTCTGCCGTTTATTTTGAGAATAAACGTCGTTGGAAATGCCGTAATGGTTTGATTTCATCTGCTGCCCTGTTCCTCGTACACTTCACTGCGCACACCACATCGAGGCGCTCTAAGAGGTTATGTTCCCAGACCACGAGGAAACCCAGGATATCGTCATCACTTCATCAAGAATTACCACACTGAAGGAAAGAATCTGGGAAGTACGGTACGGAACAGAAGAAGGGCATTTTGATAGCAGAATAACCATACGTACGGCAAAATGTCAAGTGGCGGTGGCTCTGCGCAGCCGGCCTCAAGCGGCAACGGCGCCGGAGCATTCACTATAGAAAATTGCGTGGATCTTCCAATTATGTGAGTTGGAAGTTCAGTGTCAAAATGGTTCTTATAATGGAAAATCTGTGGGAGTATGTAGAACCACTAGAATCCGATAATGATGATACGAATCAAGGTCAACGAACCGTAGACACTGCTAAGGATCAAAGAGCGTTAGCCAGAATCTGTCTGAGTATTGAACCCTCACTATATCAGTATGTGCGTGAAGCCAAGTCCGCGCAGGATGCCTGGAATAAGCTAGCAGCAATCTTTGAAGACCGCGGGTTATACCGCAGGGTGCTGCTGCTGCGTCAACTCCATCGCATAGAATACAAATCCTACAACAGCATGCAGGAGTACATCAATGCGATAATGACTATTGTTTCCCAGTTGTCCGATATAGGGAAACAGATAGAAGATGATGAAGTAGCTGAAATACTACTCTCTGGCCTACCTGCGGAGTATGATGTTCTAGTGAGTAACTTGGAAACAGCATGTATAAGCTCGTCGCTCACCAGCGAGCTAGTCCGAACTCGTCTGCTTCAAGAAGAAATGCGAAAAAATGGAAATAATGAGGCAATAAATTCCAGTGAGAGTGCTTATTTCGTCAAAAAGAAGAAACTTTTCTGCAATTACTGCAAGAAGGAGGGACATTCACGGAACAAGTGCTTCAAGCTTCGCAAACAAAAGAAGGACAAGACTGAGAGAGCTTTTATAGTGACGGACAGTGCCTATAGTGTTACTCAAGAGGACTTTGTTGTGGACAGCGGCTGTAGCAGTCATATGATTAAGAACAAAAATCTATTAGATAGTTTCAAGCCTAACAAGAGCAATGTGTGTATAGCAAATAATGAATACTTGGAGAGTGAAGGATCAGGTAAATTAATAATTCCTTCCTCTAGTAATTCTATTTTACAAATTGAAGCTATGCTCGTCCCCAAATTAGCTATGAATTTACTCTCTGTTAGCAAATTAGTTAAAGGAGGGCTCAATATTCTTTTGACAAAAAGGGTGTCACTTATTCAATGATAAAAACTTTGAGGTCAAAGGTGAGGTAGTAGGTCATGCATGCAATGTCAATGGTGTCTATAAGCTAGGTAGCATCACACCAGGTAAAAGCACTTCGCTGCCATTGGAGTACTCTTCAGATCTTCTGAAGGAAGGAGTTCAGGAGAAACAGAGTGCAATGTTAGTGTCAGCTGGGGTCTGGCACAAGCGGCTGGGACACATCAGTTACAAAGGTATGTGTGCTTTGCGACAAAACAATTCTCTTATGTTTCAGGGTACTGAACAAGAGTTATCTGGCTGCGTTGCTTGTATGGAGGGCAAGCAAGTTTCACAAGCTTTTCCCTCTGGTGAAGCTAAGCGTGCCACTCGTCTGCTTGAGCTCATACACTCGGACGTGTGGCCCGATGCCTGCTAGAAGTTGGGGCGGTGCGAAGTATATGCTGACCTTTACGGATGACTTCAGTAGAAAGAGTTGGGTGTACCTGCTACAGGAAAAGAGTCAGGTAATGACCTATTTCATTGAATTTAAAAACTTAGTAGAGAATCAATCTGATGCCAAAATTAAAATTTTAAGAACTGATGGAGGCGGTGAATATTGTGGTAATCGTTTTGAAGCCTACCTCAAGTCTCAGGGCATTATTCATCAAGTTACAGTGCCTTACTGCCCTCAACAGAATGGGGTTTCAGAAAGGCTTAATAGGACTTTGTTAGAAAAAGCTAGGTGCATGCTACAGGAATCTGGTCTTAGTCAGGAGTATTGGGGAAGCGGTCATGACCGCTCTTTATTTAAAAAATAGAAGCCCTACAGTTGCCTTAGACGGACTGATACCTGAACAGGTTTGGACTGGTCGTGATGTTGACCTCGGTCACCTTAGAGTTTTTGGCAGCATCGCTTATTCTTTGATCCCTGAGCAAAAACGTTCTAAATTAGACTCAAAATCTAAAAAATGTATATTTGTTGGCTACAGTGATTCTACTAAGGGATATAGACTCATTGATCCTTTGTTTCCAAAACGTGTATTTTATTCAAGGAATGTGAAAATATTGGAAGGACAGTTCTTAAAGGATGAGGGCAAAGTTCCTGTTCATCCTGTAATAATAAAAATAAAAATAATTTTGTAGAGCATCATGTTGGTGAAAATTATATCAGTAAAAATTATAACAATGAAATGAACTGTGATAATGAATTAAATGAATCAAATAAATTAAATAAAAATAATAACTGTGATATTTTAAATAATACTGAAACCAACTGTGATATTAGCTCTAATTCTGAATCTAGTCAAAGTGATCATGATAATACTATACTTTCAGGTGCGGACTCTGAGTATTGTACTGGAGACGAGGGGGCTCAGACCGCTGCTAGTCCAAGTCATGATGACTTGAGCTGTAGCTCGTTGCAGCCTGACCTGTCGTCACGTCGAGGGGAAGCGGTGTCTTGCGCCGGCCGTCAGGTACCAGGTTCGGTCGCCGACACGTCGCGTCCTGTACGTAGTACTCGCGGAAAACCTCCACCCAGGTATGAGGACTATGATCTATCTTTGCTGGTTCATGATGAGGCAGAGCCTCTCACCTATAGCGAGGCCATGTCATCGCCTGACAAGGAAGCATGGCGACTTGCAATGGAGGAGGAGTATAATGCTCTTATCAAGAATGGAGTATGGAAACTAGTCGATCGCCCACCAAATAAGAACATAGTAAAAGTAAGTGGGTCTATAAAATTAAGAAAGATAGCTCAGGTAATGATCGCCATAAAGCTCGCTTAGTAGCGCGTGGTTTCTCTCAAAGGCAAGGCGTAGACTACAATGATACCTTCTCGCCTGTTGTTCGACACAGTACACTTAGAACTTTATTTGTTTTGGCTAACGAACTTGATTTAGATATCAATCATTTTGATGTAGAGACCGCATTTTTAAATAGCGATTTGGATGAGCATATCTTCATGGAACAACCCGAAGGTTTTAATTCTGACAAAAGTAAAGTTTGTTTTTTGTTAAAAAGCATTTACGGCCTTAAGCAGGCAAGTCGAATGTGGAACCAAAAAGTACATCAGGTTTTGTGTAACAATGGTTTTTATCAGACCAAATCCGAACCATGTGTATACATAAATAAATGTGATAATAGAATAACAATAATAGCTTTGTATGTGGATGATTTTTATATTATTGGAAATTGCTGTACTCTTAGAAATAAATTGTTACAGTTATTACAGCAGGAATTTATTGTAAAAGACCTAGGTAATCTCAAAAACTGTTTAGGTATAAACATTACTCGTGATAGAGCTAAAGGTATTTTAAAAATGGATCAAAAATCTTACATTTTAAAACTCTTATCACGATTTGGTATGGAAAAGTGTAATCCAGTCTCTACACCTATGATGTTAAACTGTAAATTAGATAAACCAGACGGTGATTGTCTTGATGAAAATACTTACCCATATAGAGAGTTACTTGGTGGTCTAATGTACTTAGCTGTGTGTACTCGTCCTGATATAGCTTTCGTTTGCAGTCAGCTTAGTCAATTCTGTTGTGGCTTTAATATGTCTCATTGGCTCGCGGCCAAACGTGTATTAAGGTATTTGGCAGGGACCTTAAGTTATGGTTTATGTTTTTATAAATCTCGTAACTTAGATATTACTGCATATACCGACGCTGATTGGGCTAACAATGTAATAGACAGGAAGTCTTATACAGGATTCGTTATAAAGCTTGGTGGCAATACCATTAACTGGGAAGCACGTAAGCAGAGATGTGTAGCTTTATCAAGTACAGAAGCCGAATACCTGGCTATTAGCGACGTCTGTAAGGACTTATGTTTTGTAAAAACTTTCTTAAAAGAAGTGTTAGATAAATCACCTGATATTATTCTTTATAATGACAATCAAAGCGCTCAAAAATTGTTACAATGTAGAGAATATAGTCATAAACGCTCAAAGCATATTGATTTAAGATACCATTACATTAAAGATTTAATTCAAAAAGGTTTTGCTAAGGTAGAGTACCTAAACACAAAAGAAATGCCTGCTGATGTACTTACTAAGCCATTAGGTTCTGTAAAACATAAATATTTCATGAATGAAATTAATGTAAAGAATGTAGAGTGTTAAATTATTTAAAATTTTATAATTTAATAATTTTTATTTGCATGTTTTATGGAATGTGTTTGAATATTGTGTGACTCTACATATTTGTTTCTTTGAATGTCTTGCCTGAATGTTTTAATTAAGTAAAGTAATGAATAAGGGGAAGTGTTAATATATTATTCATGACTTTTGGCTGTATAATAGTTTTTACCTTTGCCTGTGACGTACAATCTAAAATATGTTAATCTGTGCAAATTTTGTATCTGTCACTTCCTTCCTTGACCGCAATATTTTTCTAATGTAATTTTATAATTTAACTTTTTATTATCTCAATTTGAATATGTGATCGCTTCATTTCTGCCGTTTATTTTGAGAATAAACGTCGTTGGAAATGCCGTAATGGTTTGATTTCATCTGCTGCCCTGTTCCTCGTACACTTCACTGCGCACACCACATCGAGGCGCTCTAAGAAAAATAAGTAAGAACATGACATTTGCCTTAATAAGTAACGTTTTTATATCAAAGTATGTTTAGTGACCTCAACATTAAAATAGCTATATCTCAAAAACTGGTCATTTGCGCTCGCAGTTTTTTTAACATTTTGGTTAGAGCATTACGTACTACCTTTCCCCAAAATTTCAGCCAATTTGACCGGACGGCCCTTGTCGAACAAATCGTGCGGGGTCCTTTCATGTCGATAGCTCTAAAACTGACGAAGATATGAGGGCGCGGCATACAGACAGACAGACAGACAGACATGACGAAACTATAAGGGTTTCTAGTAGACTACGAAACCCTAAAAAAAAACTAGCCGACCGACCGAGCCAACTTACTTACTTACTCCTGTGGCTCAGGTCAACTGGTTTAGTAAAAATACTATGATTTTATAAATATTCTTTATGGATCCTTTGTCTATACTGGACCTGTTAAGTTATGAAATTCTCTTAAATTAATACCCTGTATTTTTGTTTACGTAATTAATTTTACTTTTAACTTTTGTTTATCAGGTTAGCAACAGGAAATGCAATAATTGCTTCCACGGAAGCAAGACGGCGATTTCGATTGGCTGGAAAATTGCTTATTATTAATATCTCAAAAGGAAATTGGTTGATAACTTTCGGCGATCCTTCTAGGGCCACCTTTTGAATAAAAATGACGAATTTACGACTGCTCCTGGTTTCTGTTTTAGTAATTATAGGTGAGAATTTTTTACTTTTTATGTAGGTATGTGTTTTACTTAGCAATAAGTTAGGGAAAGTTTAAAAAAATTGGTAATAAAAAGTTGTGAATTCGGGGATAAACTGTGCCTATGTAGGTACGGGATGTAACTTCTAAACCCCCCAAAACCGACCTACTAAAATTATATTTTAAAACTTGTAAAACTTTTAACCTGCGACTTTCGCCATTATTAATGGTGACACCTCTTCTATCTGGGCTACTGCGGTTCAATGCAATGTATCTTGGCCGATGACGTGTGACATGGTTCCATCTACCGGTCTAGTTTTGCAACTATTTCCATACGGCTAAATTCATTCCTTACAGATCGGGTGTAGCCAAATGAAAACCCGCGATAAATTGAATTCCAAATTTTATACAACCTTTAGAAAACTTGCAAAATTTTCTAGTAAATTTGTACCTGCAACTTTCACCATGAGTTCTGTCCGGCGGGCGACACCTCTTTCATCTGGGCTACCGCGGCTCAATCTAGGCCTATTGGCAACTAATTAAAAGAGCACAAATATCATGCAATAAAATAATATAAATAATTCAAAAACAATGAATAAGCGTTTTTTGGGGAAAATTACCCGAAAGATGGCGTTGTTCTCGATTAGCTTTATAATTATGACAGGTAGGTAATACAACTAAGTTTATGGCGGCGTGCAACGCTACTTTGATGTTTAGTTTCATCAAAACAGTTCATTTAATTTTAACAGGTACCACATTCGGACGACCAGAAGACCCCATAGAAACTTCATCGTCAGCGACCGATCTCCCCTCGACAGTGGCCGACATATTGAGTAGTCCACTAATGGACACTACAGTTATCGGTCACATATTTGGCGCAGACGAAGCGGCGAAAAACGACTCGATAATAGATGGCGACGGCATCAAAAACGAAGGCTGGGAGTTCGAAAACAAGACGTTCGTCGACACCAGACGAATTCTGTATAGTAAAACTGTTGGTAAAGGGACAAGGCCTTACATGGTAAGTGCTTGAAAGATGTAGAGGCGCGCATGCAACGTGGTATTGCATTGCTTCCGTAGAACGCAAAATATACAACTTCAAAAATATTTTCGGCTGGACGGATCACTCTGTCCTCTGGTCACAATCATCCGACCAGGTGGATTCTACTATTGTGTCTAACAGTCGTTATTCGGCCGACTAGCCTCGTCATGACTCCTCCTTAAAAGACAGATCTGCATTTACTTCATTTTCACTTTGAATCCTCCGAAGCACAGAGTCATCTTTCTAACGGACAATTTTGCCCAATCACAAAAAAATCTCAATCAACAAAAAAAAAACAAAGAGATATCAAATTTGCTTAAAAAAGAAGTGGTGTGCTAGAGGGTAACCGGAAATTCTGATAGAACTCTAATATAACTTCACGTGATTGGCTTCGTTCATCATAGATAACATAAACTAATCTAATCACTGTATTTTGTCAGCTAACTGCCATTAGTAGCAACTTGTGATTTTCTAAGCATGCTTATTTTTAAGGTTTACCTTCAACTGACCAAAGAGTCAGCAAAGGCCCACAAGTACAGAGGCTGGTTGTGCGGCGGTGTAATCGTTCATAAGGACTACGTGCTCACGTCAGCTGCTTGCGTCGAAGATGCTGACAAGTTCTATATCGTAGCTGGTACCACCAAGTTCGTGGATAGCTTCGATTACAAGACCAACGACTGTGTCTGCAAGCACCGCCGGAAAGTGGTCTGGAAGTGTATTCCTAAGAGTAAGTTCTGTTTCCCTTTGTTTCACTGAGTTAGTGAACGAATTTTAGAGTAATAGTCTGCCTCGTATAATATTCACTTCACATTCAGTAATTGAAACAAGTTTTTACCAGCAAGTTATTTTTATTAAATTGAAATCTCTGTTACAAGTACTTATAATTTAACCAACCGATTAAATTAATAGTTGGGATATTTTACTTTGCTCGAACTAATCCTTTCTTTTCTTCCCGATCTTCAAATTTATCAAAAAGCTGAATACTCTCTAAAAGACATCCATAATTTTTAGACTACAAGTTCGACTTCCAAGACAGTATAAAGTGGTCATCCAACGACATCGCCGTCGTCAAAGTGGACCGGCCTTTCAAGCTCGGAGTCTGCGAGAAGGGGTGCGAGTTTCCAGTAGACTTGATCTGCTACAACAACATCAGCAGAGAACTTGAGAAACCTGGGACCAAAGCCTTCATTGCTGGTTGGGGGAGTGGCAGCAACTTCAGAGAGGTATGAGGGTATCCCAATTTCTTTAAGGACATAGTTGTAGAGAAGGTAGAGGACTTAGAAGCACTCACTTTACCCAGGTTTAGGACGAGTCAATGCTGATTAAGTAGGCATCAGGAGATGTCAAGAGGTTGAGCAAGGCACTGGCAGAGAAGAAGGAAGTTTAAATTAGGTACTCCACCGAAAAGAGAGTCTCTTTGAAGAATTATTTTGTCAAAACGGAAAGTAAATCAAAAAGATGGATTAACATTTCAACATTTAACTCCTCCCCTTTCGTACGATGAACCCTGGTGTCAAAGTTTTTCAACCGACCAGCGCCTACTATAAGTAGCAGGCCTCTGATATTGTTGTGTAAATGGTGCCTGAAAAAATACTTGTACTAAATTAACCGGATTAGGTAAATTCCACCAAAGTTCTTTGAGCCCAATGTTTTTGTGCTTACGATTTCAATTACTATGATTACGATTAGGGAGTCTACAGAAGACAGAAGGTCCACATACCCGAGAACGCGAGATGTCTGCAAGAGGCCAAGGTCTGCATCATGGACAACGAACAGTGCTCCAAGAAATGGGCGCAGCGGTTCAGGAGCATCATCACACAGTACATGATCTGCACCAAGGATGTTATGAAGAGGCTCAGCGAGCTGTGCGACGTAAGTGTACTTTGTAGAAACATACCTTTTGAAAGGCATCTGGGTTGATTTGTCCAAGCATCTGGGCCGTTATCTAAAGAAAGCTCATAGATGTCTGGGCCTTACGAATCTAAGGTATCTTCTTATCTTCGGGTTGCCGGCATTGCACAAAGAACACTCAGGCACAAAATAGAGGGTTTACAAAAGGTTCACTCGACCCTATTCAGGATTTTTTCGATTGTCACTTGTAACATAGCAAGGGTTGCTACTGTCAAAAATCACAAAGTATAATAAGCCAGCCAAATCTGATAAAAGAACGTCATATGATTCTGAGCGTTCGTGCCAAACATATTCTTAGTGACCTTGGCTTCCTCTGGGATTCCAGTTATTTCCGGTTAAAGTCAGTAAGCGTCAAAATCGACGCTAGTACTGAGTGAGCTATCTGCATAGGCGCCCCGCGCACTGTTTCCTCGTATTTGTGACCCAGGCTAAGATGTTCAAATTTATGAATATGTCGAAACATCAGTAAAAAAAAAGATATCTTCCAATTAGAAAAAATACGCCAACTGCACCGACGTAGAGTCCAGGCGGAACGAGGTGAATCCGGACAAGGTGTTCAATGTGGACCTGGGAAGACACCTGCGGGATCCCGACGATTACACTGCCAGGCGGTCCTCGCTGCAGGGAGGGTTCTGTGAGGTACTTACACACTTATCTAATTTTTGTTTACCTATCAACATTATTCTTTAAACTGACGTAGGATAGATGGGTAGCCCAGATGGAAGAGGCGTCGCTAGTAATCATGGTGATAGTCGTTTTTTAAAAATTTTGTACCTAGAACGGAAAATGTTTTTGGTATTTCAATTTATCACGACTTTTCATCGCTTTGGATCATTAAATATGTATAACATAAATAAGTAGCTTGGAATCAGTTGCAATGCAACACTATTGGAACCCTATCAATATCAAGCGTTATTGGCCAAGATGCACTTGTATGCTTAGTTAGAATATTGAGACGCGGTAGGTATCCCAAATGGAAGAGGCGTCGCCAATAGGTACTAATGGCAAAGTCGCAACTTCAAATCCTGCCCGCGGTGCAAAACTTTGCAAGGTTCTAAATATTCCTGATTCCTGATATGCACAGCTTTTAGAAATTGCTATACCTACTGTTTACGAGAAAATTAAGTATCTGTCATTCGCAGGTGGTGGTAATGCAAAAATGCCTAATTATACGCTAAACATACAACAACAGATATTTTCTTCAATTTAACTTATTTGGGAAATTCATTACGCAACCGTCTGTCTTCATAGAACGACCACGGCGGCCCGCTGATAGTCAAGTACCAGGGCAAGGAGCGCGTTATTGGCGTCATATCTGCGTGCAAGATCGATCCTAAGAGCCACAGCTGCCATGGCCCCTTCCTTTACACATCCGTCTTCAAGAACAGGCAGTTCATCTCTTGCGCGATTAATAAGGATGTCGAGTGAGTTAATAAGTATCATAGACACTTCGCACAACACCATCTAGCCGTGAACTAAGCAAAGCTTAAAGAGCTACAGCTACCATGGATCCTTCCTCTTTACGTTCGTCTTCAAGAACAGGCAGTTCATCTCGTGCGCTATAATAAGGATGTCGAGTGAGTTCATAAGTATCTTTGACACTTCGCAAACGCCATCAGCCCAGAACTAAAGCCACAGCTGCCATGGCGTTCATCAATAGGCAGTTCATCTCTTGCGCGATTAATAAAGATGTCGAGTGTGTTAATAAGTATCATAGACACTTCGCACAACACCATCTAGCCCTGAACTAAGCAAAGTTCAAAGAGCCGAAGATGCCACGGTCCCTTCCTCTACACGTCCGTCTTCAAGAATAGGCAGTTCATCTCTTGCGCTATCAACAAGGATGTCGAGTGAGTTCATAAGTATCCTGGACACTTCGCAAAACACCATCTAGCCCAGAACTAAGCAAAGCTTAAAGAGCCACAGCTGCAACGGTCCCTTTCCATACACGTCCGTCTTCAAGAACCGGCAGTTCATCTCTAGTGCTATTAATAAGGATGTCGAGTGAGTTAATAAGTATCCTGGACACTTCGGAAAACGCCATCAGCCCCGAACTAAGCAAAGCTTAAAGAGTCACAGCTGCCATGGCGTTCCTCTACACGTCCGTCTTCAAGAACAGGCAGTTCATCTCTTGCGCTATCAATAAGGATGTCGAGTGAGTTAATAAGTATCATAGACTTCGCACAGCACCATCTAGCCCAGAACTAAGCAAAGCTTAAAGAGCCAAAGCTGCCACGGATCCTTCCTATACATGTCCGTCTTCAAGAACAGGCAGTTCATCTCTTGCGCTATCAATAAGGATGTCGAGTAAGTAAATATATGTGATACTTACTTACTTACTACGCTGGCTCAGCGACCCGAAATGGATCTTGGCCTCCGATACAACTGCTCGCCACTCTTCCCTGTTCTGCGCAGTTTGCTTCCAATCAGGCTTTTGGAGTGCGTGCAGGTCTTTTATAACTTCGTCAGTCCAGCGATATCTGGGTCGACCTACTGGGCGCTTGCCCATTGGCCGGCCCAGGTATGCCTTCTTGACCGCTCGATCCTCTTCCATCCGCTCCACGTGGCCCAGCCAGCGCAGTCTAGCAGCTTTACTCTCCCCGATGATATTGGGCTCACGGACTATGTCCTCTATTTCCTTGTTCTTTCTAATTCGCCAGATACCATCCTCATTTTTCACAGGTCCCAGGATCTTCCGCAGTATTTTTCGCTCTGCCACTAACAGTTTTTCTTCCTCCTTCAGGGTCAGCGTCCAGGTTTCGCATCCGTACATCAGTATGGGTCTTATAACTGTCTTATAGATGCGAACCTTTGTTCTCCTGCTTATAAGCTTCGACGTCAACACTTTGTGAAGGGCTGCTGAGCACCTTAGGGCATTTTGAATACGGATGTTAATTTCATCTTCCCTCTGATTCGTGTCTGTGACTGTGCAACCAAGGTACTTGAACTTGTCCACCCCTTTGTAGGAGGTACCATTGACTATCAGGTTGTTTCTTTTAGTCCTAGTGGTCTTGAATCTTCTCATGTGGAGGTACTCTGTTTTGTCCTGGTTAACCCTGAGACCTACTTTTCTGCCTTCCGACTCCAGTACACCGGCCAATGCTCTCACGTCTGCCGCACTTCTTCCCATCAATGCGAGGTCATCCGCGTAACCTATGACTTTGTGCGTCCCGTTTAACTCAACTCCATCACCGTGTTCTAGTACTTTTCGGACTACGTATTCGAGCATCAAGTTAAACAGCATAGGTGATAGCGCGTCTCCTTGTTTGAGCCCTGTGATCATTTCAAAGGCATCCATGAGATTTCCTCCTACTCTAACCTTCATACTACTGTATTGTGTGGCAGCTTTGGTGATGCGTATCAGCTTTTCGGGGATGTTGTATGATCTTAATACCGTATAAAGTGTTTCCCTATCCACACTGTCATATGCTTTGGTGAAGTCGACGAGAGAGTGGATGTCTTGTGCGTACTCCCATTTTTTCTCCATAAGCTGCTTAAGAAGAAAGATTTGATCCACTGTGCTGCGATTACGGCGAAAACCACATTGGTAGTCTCCTATAATCTTCTCTGCAAATGGTTCGAGCCGGCCCAGGAGAACATACGACAGCACTTTGTAGGCAGTTGGGAGTAGCGCAATCCCTCTATAGTTGGAGCATTTCTTCCTAGAGCCTTTTTTATGGATTGGACATATATTCCATTCTTTTGGCTGCTTTTCTTCCTCCCAGATCTTACATATAATCTCATAGAGACGCGACTGTATTGCTCCTCCGCCGTACTTCCACAGTTCTCCCGGTATGCCGTCAATCCCTGGACACTTGTTGTTCTTCAGTCGCATAATGGCCTTTCGCACTTCCTCAAAGGAAGGAGTTTCTACATCGACTTCACACACCTCCTCCCGCTGGTTCAAGCTGAAAGCTACTGGTGGGCAATTTAGCAGGTCCTTGAAATATTTACACCATTCAATTTTTAGTTTCTCCGGGTCGGATATGAGGTTGCCTTCTTCATCTTCAAGAAACTGTGCGACTGGCTGATACCCTTTCTTAACCGATCTTATTTCTTGGTAGAATTTGCGAGTTTCACTAGATTTTATGAGTTTTTCTATCCCTCCTACTTTCCGATCAAGGTGGTCTCTTTTCGCATTCCGGATAGTATTCCTGCATCTTGTGCGCACTTCGTCATATTTCTCCTGCCACTCGTTATTCTGTTCTGCTAGGATTTTGAGATTTCTCCTTTCTTCTACGTTTATTTCGCATTCCTGTGTCCACCATTTCCGCTTTCTGTGTCGTTTCTTTCTTCCTAGGATCTTGAGTCCAACCTCTTTCACTGTATCTCGGGTATTTGTCCAGGCATCTTCGATGCACTCTTGGACCTCCAAAGCCTCAAACCTGTTGCGGAGTTCAACTTGAAAGGCATATCGAGTGTCTTTGTCCTTTAAGCCTTCGGTGTTTAGAAGAGGTTCCTCTGAGGTCTTACGTTTTGATAAAATTTTGATTTTAGCTCTAAATTTAATGCCCAGCATGTAGTGATCACTGTCACAGTCAGCCCCTCGGAAAGATCTTACGTTTTCGATAGTATTTTTGTGCCTGCAGTCAATAAGCACATGATCAATTTGGTTGATGGTAATTCCGTCGGGTGACTTCCACGTTCCTTTGTAGATATCTTTGTGGGGAAACATCGTGCTCTTTACTACCATTGATTTGGATGTCGCAAAATTTATCAACCTAAGACCATTGTCATTAGTTGTCTCGTGCTTGCTATGTAAACCAATAGTAGGAACAAAGATTTCTTCACGGCCTATCTTTGCATTCAGATCACCCACTAATATTTTAATATCATACTCAGGAATCTGGTCGTAGACTACTTCAAACTGACTATAACAAACATATTCATGGTACTGGCTTCATGGTTTGTAACAACGTTGTGGGAAACATTCTTAAATTCGTTGCTGTATCCGATAGACTCTGCCTTCTAAGGCTGAAAAGCAAATTTAAGAACATCTCAATTATAAATGCATATGCTCCGACCGAAATGGCTGACGAGGAAACAAAAGACCAGTTCTATGCTGACCTAGAAATATATGTGATAATCCGGGATATTTCGCACTGCGCCGTCTAGCTCCGAATTAAGCAAAGCTTGTATTATCACCGGCACATCAACCTACCCAAATACCCCACGCGAAAAGAAACAGAGAGAGGGAGTGAGGGTCCAAATGAAATTTCATACAAATTCTTATCGGTATAAGTTGATCACTTTTATGAGAAGTGATGATGAGGCCAGTGAGTGCCGAGTGTTGACGGAGGTGGAGCAAATGGGTAGCTACCCGCCTGGACAGGTGTTATGACCAGGGGACCGACTGGTCACAACACTGGATTAGATAATTTTGTACAGAAAGATCTGATCTGAAATGCAATAGATTAAATTGTAAAGTCTTGTTGGTTCGTTCAAGTTGCCTTTATATTTTTGTATTATTCGTTTTAAGTTTTTCACCATTTATCATAGTGATTTTTTATTTTTTCAGAGGGTTTGTATTTAATTAATACTTAAAGTATTAAAATTTTCTATTTAATTCATTTATATCATGGATTACTTTTAAAATTCATTTTTTATTTTAATGGTGTAAATATGCTGCCGCCATGTTAAGAAACACGTCTCCAAATCGCACAACGCTCTGTGTAAAATTGCGACTTAAACGGTTATCACAAAACCTCATTTTTACTTCTTTTTCGAGTGAGACACCAAGTCTTCCAACGACTTGATGAACTCCCATTGATTTGATGTTTCAGCGACAACTGCCGAAGGGTTTTCCGTACCGGCATTACGCATGAAGAATGGACGGTCAACTGGGATGGCTACAAAGAGGAGTATGTTTATTTCATATTTTTTTATTTTCAATCATAGGTTAGGTATAGTTGGTACAATAATCATTAAGTATCTCACACGAACCCTGGAGAGGGTGCTGCAAAATTTTTATACACACTTTTGAATACCAAATTATTCCCGTGTTTAGAACCTAAACAATTTTAGAAAACTTGCCAAATTTTCCAGCCTAGGTAGGCTAAGCTAAGAATTAAACCTGCGTTTGCGCCGTTAGTACTGACGACGCCTCTTCCATCTGGGCTACCGCTGCTTAACCTTATTTTGCAGGGTACCCCAGATTAAAGAGGCGTCGGCCATTAATAATGGTGAAAGTCGCAGGTTCAAATTCTGCTTGTGCTACGGTAAAAAAAATAGCAATATTTCTGTAATTGTGTAAAATAATCCTCGTAATTGCTACAAAATCATGTTACCAAATTTTCTCGTAGCTGTTTGCTACGTCCTCTACGCCACTGTAGCGAAACTCTTCGTATTGCAAAATTTTTTTTCGTTGAATCAATTTACACTGGTTTTTAGTATTTGTGCGTAGGTGTAGGTTGATGTAATAGTAATAGTAGGTACAATGTACATGGTAGTATTTTGTAAAAAAAGGTGCAATTTGTCAAGTGCGGCCGATCGCAACCACACACGCCTCGGCCATGCGACTGACGCGTGCTGCCGTTGCGGCTATAGTCGTGGTATAAAATCAGTACAATAACGTGTTAGTGATAGTAGAGGTATGTACAGTCACCTGCAGAATTACCTGACCCCCAGTGCCGTCCGTCACTTTGCAAGTGAGGTCAGGTTATCTATAATAATTAATAAACGTATCTTCAACTTTTTTCAGAGACGATGAACCAGAGTAAGTAACATAACAACTAAATATTAACTGCCTCTTCGAAATATTTTTTGTTTACTTTTACACAGGATAAGACTTCATGGATTTCAAGGGGTGGACGAGTCTATGAAACTAAAGAACCTTTCCCAAGAAACATGGCGCCGAATATAAGAAAAATTGGTGATGCCATACAAATTGTCTCGGTTGGCTGGTACTCATGGACTGGTCCACACCGCAAAAACATTTACAGTGTTTTTTTACACCCTGTATAAACTTTATTTTTTAAGAGCCAAAAACAAGGATGACGACAGCGACGATGATGAGGATGACAAAGAATCACTCAGACAAAAGGTAAATAAAAAACAGAACTAAACCTTTGGGTTGGTATAAGGTAAATAGGTAAATCTATTGTCTGATATTAGTGTAGTGACAAGGTATATAGCTACCGATACTGAAAGTAGGAGTCACACGTTACGAATATGTATTAGAATTCTCAATAGAAGAGCCGTTATTTTTTTGTTTTTTCGCTAATGAACCTATAGTAATATAATACAATAGACCTATAGTTGTTTATGAATTTACATGCATAAAATCACCGGTTTGAATAAATTCCCGCTTGTAAATTATAGGAAGACAAAAAAGGAGACAAGAGCGATGAAAAAGACAAATCTGACAAGAAAAAGGAGAAGAAAGATGAAAATAAATCAAAAGAAGAGAAGACTAAAGATGTAAGTTAACTTATTACATAAATTAAAAAGGAAGCAACTCAGTTGGCAGAGCAGTAGAGCGGTACCCCATGTTCCGATTTCAAGGCCCGACCGATGCTAAAATCACGAAAAAACAGCGACCTCTTGCTGAGATCTACCACACTGCTCCAAAAAATAAAATCTAGAATAAAGCCCTATTTAAACTACAAAATCCGGATTTCAATCGCTTGAGAGTTTGCTCCAATCAGAATAGGTATCGCGTACTCACGTACTACGCCACGCCGATTCCACTTGACACAATTTAAAGAATTAGTTGAGTTCAGAATTGAGAATGAGGTTGAATTGAAAATTAAGCCAGTCTGCAAAGTTAGCGCTGAGCTAAACAGAACAAGTTTCTTTCTAAAGAAAAGTTTTTATCTAGTTCAGATCGATACAACAAAAATGTCGAAAATTCTATTTAACACAAAAACTGTTAGGAATCTGGTATAAAACTTAAATGAAAGTCAGGTAGAAAATTTCCCAATTTCAACCGAAACTTCACTTTACAGGCCAAAGAGAAAAAAGAAGACAAAGCAGACAAGGCAGAAAAGAAAGATGACAAAACCGACGAACCAGTTGTCAGATCTAAGAAAAGTAAATCCAAGAAACATGGTAAGAAGAAGAAGCAAGCTTCTAGATTTGGTGGCAATAGTAAGAAAGATGATGATGACAGTGGTGACAAAGATAGAAAGAAAGATGGTAGTGACAGTGATGAGAAAGATAGAAAGAAAGATGGTAATGACAGTGATGTAAAAGATAGAAAGAAAGATAGTGATGACAGTGATGAGAAAGATAGAAAGAAAGGTGGTTATGACAGTGATGAGAAAGATAGAAAGAAAGATAGTAGTGACAGTGATGAAAAAGTTAAAAAGAAAGATAGTGATGAGAGTGATGAGAAAGTTAGTAAAAAAGATGGCAGTGACGACGACGACAAAGATAGTAAGAAAGGTGGTGATGGTGATGTCAAAGTTGACAAAAAAGAAGTCTTTTATCAGTCGAGTCGCGAAGAAAATGTGAATGAACCTGATGAAATATAAAATTCCACTTTTAAAAGAAATACCAAAAGATATGTCTAGAAAGGTAAAAATTCGGTGAATTGCAAACCTACTCCATTTTTTTCGTCGGTTAAAAACAGACCTTATAATAATGAGGTATAATTCAGAAAATGAAATTTGACACGTGTTTGTTTGACACGTTATGTCAAATCGGGCCAAATAATATTTACTCGCTAAGATAGACAGCTGTCAAAAAGGACTTTCAAAATTGGTCCAAGTGTAAGTAGGGTGTAAGGAAATAAAAGTAGTGTTGTAATTAATATGCTTTTTTATTTTTGTTATAGATAACTGAATGAGAGTACACCGTCAAATAAAGAAAAACGGTTCTATCATGAAGAAATAAATTAGTTTACTAATAAGAAATACGGGCCTTTATTTACATTATTTAAAATCTAAATACACACTACCAAACCCAAGTAGCAAACCATATTTATTACACTACATGTTACCAGAACCGACCTTAATGCTAGGGGAAAATAAAAAAAATCAGCAGTACACACATAATACCTTATATCTAACGCCCTATTCACACCTGAGCGGTACGTGGGTAGTGGAACTAAATTGCTTGACAAATTGTCCAAAAATTAAAATATACCATACCATAAACCAAGACGATACCACTCAGGTTTGAATATGGCCAATAACCTCGTCAACCAAGACAACATATATAAAAAACAGCATGAAATAAGTCACTGGAGAGGAACTCGCTTGACAGAATACTGTATACTCACATATTTGAATAGGGCCTTATGTTTTATAGATAGGTAAAAAAAATGCGATACTATTGATTGTTCCCAAATCATGAGCCATGATACTATCGATAGCAGATATCGATAGTGTTGCACTTTTCGATGCTACATTTTGAACTATTGATAGTTTTGAACTAGTGATAGTTTCGAATGGCCTATTGGTTGGTTGTATAGGGTTTCTCGGAATGAAAACTACGGCAATACTAATTTCTATTCACTGCAAAGTCAATAGTTGTTGGTTATTTGATAGGTAGGGTTGAATTTCAAACTTCTATTTCTATAGCGGCTCGATGACGCAGTCTAGTTTGGCGCACGCCAGCTGCTCCTTCTCCTTGCAGTTGTCGTTGAGACACTGGACACTGTAGTATAATATATTACATTTTGAACTATCCAGTCTATAGCGAATGAAAGCTATCGATAGGGCAACACTAATTTCGTTTTATGATGAAGTTACTTCTTGTTGGGGATGATTTTGTTCATTATTTTTTCAGCTCTTTCCCTCTCTCTCTCTCTCTCTTCTCTCTCTTCTCTCTCTTTCTCTCTCTACAAGGGCTCGATGACGCAATCGAGTTTGGCGCACGCCAGCTGCTCCTTTTCCTTGCAGTTGTCGTTGAGACACTTGAAGAAGTAGAGCCCAGCTTCGTACTCGCCCATGTTGCCGCTGTTGATTGGCAGGTCGTCCAAGTCAGCTACTAAGTCGTCGATAATGTATTCGCCCTGAAAATACATACATACATGTCATCTTCATCATCTGCCTACCCTTATCCCAAATCAGTTGGGGGTCGGCGCAACAAGTTTTGTTTGAACACCAAATTATACATATATCACGCCTATCCGATGCTGGTAGGCAGAGAGAAAACGGCTGTAAAAACGACCATTTACACCACGTCTGACAGAAATTCGGGACTATTCAGAAGGCTGTGGATAACCATAGAGACAGATTGTCGCCTAAAATTCCAATTCACAGCAACTCTCAAATGCCTTGGTCGCATCTTACGACACCCACGGTAAAGATGCTGTTCTAAGCCGGCACACGGTTTAATACCTACACCTGAAAGTATAATGAGCAAACACGCAAAGTGAAGCCCGGATGGGTACACGAGTAGTGGAAGTGAAACTCAATTCCTTGATAATTTGTACCAATCATACCCACGTACCGCGCCGGTTCCGCTTAGTTTTAATAGGGCTTTAGGTATACAAAAGCTTGCAAAATTTTCTACAGCCGGCTATATTTAAACCTTCGGCTTTCGCCATTGGTACCAAATTTGTACTATTAGCGACGCGTTTCTCATCTGGACTACCACAGCCCAATCGTAGCCTGCCAAATTATGCAAGTGTTTCTTGGGCAATAACGCTTGGCAGGACTCCATCTACTTACAGAGAAAGTTTTGCAACCTAGCGCAATTGGTCAAAATCAAGATACACTTGCGTAATTTAGCAGGTCTGATTGAACCGTTGTAGCCCAGATCGAAAACGATAGATGAAGAGGCTTATAGTATACTATACAGTCGTCGCCAGAGTAACCTGATCCGACATCAGTAGGTGAGGTCAATCTGCAGGTGACCGTACTCACCAGTGGATAGATGTGGGCTGAAGAAGATAGAAAAACACCTTAATAAATACGTACCGCTTCAATAGGGCATACATCTGGGAACACGAGGTATTTCAGCAGCGAGTAGAAGTCGCTGTCCTCGCGCCCTAGTTCGTCGCACAGAAGACTGTGTATCACCACAGTGATAGCTTGTCAGCCTGTCGCCTAATATTGCAATGCACATCTACTCTCAAATCACTTGGTCGCTTCCTACGACACACACAAAAAATATATGATGTGATGCTATTCTAAGCCGACACACGGTCGAGCAAACTCGTAAAGTTAGCCCTATTCAAACTACAGTGTTTCCAGGATTGGTAGATAAGTAGCGGACATCAATCTCTTGGCTCCAATTGGGCTGCTGTACCCAGATTGAGAAAAAGGAAGAGGCTTATATGTACAGTCATCTACAGAGTTACCAGACCCCCTGTCCTCTGCAGGTGACGTATAGATGTGGGCTAAAGAATACCTTGAAAATGACTTACCGCTTCAATAGGGCATACATCTGGGAACACGAGGTACTTCAGCAGCGAGTAGAAGTCGCTGTCCTCGCGCCCTAGCTCGTCGCACAGTACCATGTCGAGTGAGAACATTGTCTCTTTCTTTCCGATGCCAATCTCGATAACTACTAAGCACTTGACATTTTTTAAATAGCTTTCAGAAAATGCCTCATTGTATCTTGGCCAACAACGTTTGGTAGCGTACCTACCAATAACCAAGCGTTATTGGTAAGTACACTTGCATAATTTAGCAGGCTCCGATTGCGCTGCTGCAGCCCAGATTGAGAAAAAGGAAGAGGCTTATATGTACAATTACCTGCAGAGTTACCTGACCCCCCCGTCCTCTGCAGCTGACCGTGCTCAACAGTGTTTAGGTGACCGTACTCAAAAGTGTATAGATGACCGTACTCAACAGTGTAATATATGACCGTACAGTGTAACTGACACAGTCTAACAGTGAAAATGACTTACCGCTTCTATAGGGCATACGTCTGGGAACACGAGGTACTTCAGCAGCGAGTAGAAGTCGCTGTCCTCGCGCCCTAGTTCGTCGCACAGTACCATGTCGAGTGAGAACATTGTCTCTTTCTTTCCGATGCCAATCTCGATAACTACTAAGCACTTGACATTTTTTAAATAGCTTTCAGAAAATGCCTCATTGTATCTTGGCCAACAACGTTTGGTAGCGTACCTACCAATAACCAAGCGTTATTGGTAAGTACACTTGCATAATTTAGCAGGCTCCGATTGCGCTGCTGCAGCCCAGATTGAGAAAAAGGAAGAGGCTTATATGTACAATTACCTGCAGAGTTACCTGACCCCCCCGTCCTCTGCAGCTGACCGTGCTCAACAGTGTTTAGGTGACCGTACTCAAAAGTGTATAGATGACCGTACTCAACAGTGTAATATATGACCGTACAGTGTAACTGACACAGTCTCACAGTGAAAATGACTTACCGCTTCTATAGGGCATACGTCTGGGAACACGAGGTACTTCAGCAGCGAGTAGAAGTCGCTGTCCTCGCGCCCTAGTTCGTCGCACAGAAGACTGTGTATCACCACAGTGATAGCTTGTCAGCCTGTCGCCTAATATTGCAATGCACATCTACTCTCAAATCACTTGGTCGCTTCCTACGACACACACAAAAAATATATGATGTGATGCTATTCTAAGCCGACACACGGTCGAGCAAACTCGTAAAGTTAGCCCTATTCAAACTACAGTGTTTCCAGGATTGGTAGATAAGTAGCGGACATCAATCTCTTGGCTCCAATTGGGCTGCTGTACCCAGATTGAGAAAAAGGAAGAGGCTTATATGTACAGTCATCTACAGAGTTACCAGACCCCCTGTCCTCTGCAGGTGACGTATAGATGTGGGCTAAAGAATACCTTGAAAATGACTTACCGCTTCAATAGGGCATACATCTGGGAACACGAGGTACTTCAGCAGCGAGTAGAAGTCGCTGTCCTCGCGCCCTAGTTCGTCGCACAGCACCACGTCGATGCTGAACATTGTCTCTTTCTTTCCGTTTGCGATTTTCGCTAGTCGGATTTCGAGGCGAGTCGAGAAGAGGCTTGAATGTACAGAGTCAGTCAGTCACCTACAGAGTTACCTGACTCCCCGTCCTCTGTAGGTGACCGTAGTCAACCGTGTGTAGATGAGCGTACTCAACCGTGTGTAGATGAGCGTACTCAACCGTGTGTAGATGAGCGTACTCAACAGTGTAATATACTCGTATGACCGTACAGTGTAACTGACACAGTCTCACAGTGAAAATGACTTACCGCTTCTATAGGGCATACGTCTGGGAACACGAGGTACTTCAGCAGCGAGTAGAAGTCGCTGTCCTCGCGCCCTAGTTCGTCGCACAGTACCATGTCGAGTGAGAACATTGTCTCTTTCTTTCCATTGGCTATTTTCTCTAGTCGGGTTTTGAGGCGAGTTGAAAAGAGGCTTATATGTACAGTCACCTACAGAGTTACCTGACCCTCCTTTGCAGTTGACCGTACTCAACCGTGTGTTGAAAACCGTACTCAACTGTGTATAGATGATCGTACTCAACCGTGTAAAGATGATCGTACTCAACAGTGTGTAGATCACCGTACTCAACAGTGTTTAGGTGACCGTACAGTGTAACTGACACAGTCTAACAGTGAAAATGACTTACCGCTTCTATAGGGCACACATCTGGGAACACGAGGTATTTCAGCAGCGAGTAGAAGTCACTGTCCTCGCGCCCTAGTTCGTCGCACAGTACCATGTCGAGTGAGAACATTGTCTCTTTCTTTCCATTGGCGATTTTCTCCAGTCGGATCTCGAGCTGGAAAAATACGAAATGTTAAATAGATACTGACTGAATTTTACTAGTGACCGATAGCTAAAACTCGGAACAAGCAGGTGATAGTGATGCGAATAAGAAAACTGGAAAACTTTCCCCAAGGAACATAGGTCAAAATAGAAAATTATAATAATCCCAAACATAAATACTAATCCCAGGACGACACACACAGCGCCATCTAGCCCCAAATTAAGCAAAGCTTACGAGACAACTTTTTTTGTAAACAAATACATTTTATACATAGAAAACACCCAGACTAAACACATATATTTGAAAATTTACTTTACGTCTGGTGGGTATTGAACCCACGACACTCGATGTAGAAGGCAGGGGTAGTCCTAATCCACTACGCTATCGGGACAGTCAAATATGAATCTCACCACAGAATCTTCTGCAAATGGCTTCAGCATCTTCAGCTTTCCTCGTACGAAAGTCAGGGACTCGTTGAACCTGACCGTCTCTACTTCAGAGGTGTCCATGAAGGATTTGCTGTCTTCGTCGTCGCAAACGAATATCGGAGACGTGAGCAGGAGCACTACCTCTTGTTCCTAGAACAAACATAATTACCTATTGAATACAAAAACCCTACTACGGTAACTTTTCATTTTTTAAATCGGCCATTTTGAATTTATGAAAAACCTAAATCCGCCATTTTAATATAGCTAGTGCACAGAGCTAGTGTTACTCGCGCTGCTGAGACGAATCTTACGACACCTCTATAGTATCGTCATTCGAATAGGCCATATTTGACAGCTGTCAAAATCATGTTAGTGCTATGACTTAAGGTATATTTTTCTTTGTTGACATGTTTCCTAGTATGGGTTTGACAGCTGTCAAATATGGCCTATTCGAATGACGGCACTATAACATCAAGCAAGATCCACCCAGCCTAAATTGTCATGCGCGAGTTGGACTCGCGCACAAGTGTTTCGATCTTTGGTGTTTCGTACAGTACCTAGACATAAATTTAACAACTTTCTTCTACGACCAAATGTCAGGAAATGGCAAAAAAGAGTTGACCTCACTGCACGAAAGACAAAAATTTACCTTTCCTGAAATTGTTCTGGTCTGAATATACCCTATCAGTTCTCAGAAGGCTGTCCTAAGCCTGTATAATAGATATAATAGAATACTGATCTCTAGCTCTCTATTGTCATTGACAAAATTTAATCTAGGTACCATCTTAGGACCAGTGACACCAAGAATAAGAAGAAGAAGAAGAAGAATAGGATATATACTTACACCTGATGGCGGCGGGGGACCCTGACCATTTACTATGGCGAGTAGACCAAAAATACACCATAACGACACCAGCATGATTCCCCACACAGTTACAATTCACGCAAATAACATTAGACATTTTGCAAAACCTTTTATAAAACAAAATCGTCGCGTGTCCCATCTGATATTGCGAACATGTTTGATCAAAGATATATTTAGGTAAGTACTGGTTATTATTATTGTGATAAGTATCTATTGAATGACATACAATATTGTAACACGGAATCATAATTGCAATCTATCATTTCATCTAGCCTGCGTCATCCCACTGCTGGGCAAAAGCCTTCCTCTTCTCCTTTCATCTAGGTACTTATCTAGATCTACTGTATGCAAGTAAGTCTTCTAAAAGTTTATCCAATTCTACTTTGGCGTTTTTTGTGGCATCTATTTGCGGTGGGTGACTTCCAAGTATCAAGAACGAGTAGAATTGTGCCTACTATTTTTGATAATTCTCTCTTTAGTTTCAGGACTCAAGTTTTGGAAGAATTTCATGGCAGTTTAAGTTCTCGTTATGGTTAAGTATGTTATGACAGTTGTAAGTCAGTGTTAACCGTACTTATATATTAGGCGTCTGTATGTTTTGCAAGAAAGGACATTATGAAGAGTGTTTGCTTAGAAATTACAAAGTGATGCTCCCGGAAATCGAACCTAAAGCTTCCGGTTCCTGAAGTTAATATCTGCTAAGACTTGGCTAAGACGGATAGAGCAGAGAAGTAGTTGTTTTTTAATAAGTATGTACTATCGCCAGAACATGAACCTAACCATTTAAAGAATCGGCTTATTATTCCTTCTTCAATTGCGTTTAAGAATTGACTTTTGACGTTTTTATTAACTGGGTTTTCATGTTAATACTAAGTCAGTCCCTTAAATGGGTAGGTTGATGTGCTGGCGATAGTACCTATAGTACAGTCACCTACAGAGTTACCTAAACCCGCCCCGTTTTACATTTCGCGAGGTCAGATAAGTCTACTGCATACGCGATACTTAAACTCAGTACCTATCCACAGTTCATAAGAATCCACGTAGTCACAAAGGCATTTTTGAATTTAATCATTGTTCTCCATCAACCATGAAATGTAAATATTGGAAACAACAATTAAGTTTATTTGATTTTATTTTCAGGATTTTCTTAGTGTCATGGATTTCTTAACAACGACCGTTTTGTGTTTGGCTGTAGTTGAATTGGTCACATCTGGTTAGAATAATTTTTTATATAGTTTTTATAGAATACTACCAGTCGCAAGCCAACCTACCTACCCATTTGAGGAACCATATTATACTGTTTTTTTAAACAAATTAATTAAAAAGGATTAGGTGCTTATTAGATGATATCTTAAATGAGTAGGTTGACATGCCGGCAATAGTACCTAATACATATACGGTTACCGAGGTTAATCGATTATTACAGCCTAAACTGACATTTTATGCTGGCCTGTACATTTTATTATAATCTGACCATTTTGTAAGGCCCTATTTAAACCTGATCGGTATCTATAGCGGTATTTTCGGATTGGTACAAATTGTCAAGAGGTTGACTGCCACTACCTATGTACAGTCAGGTGCAGAGTTACCTGACCCCCCGTCTTAGACCACAGGCAGGACGAATAGATATTTTAAACGATGTTATTGCAACTGCTTATAAAAATGATTGACTTAATAATCTGTATTTTTTATTCAAGTGCCTTTAGATACAATAGACGTGCCGAATGTAAAGAATGTTTTCAATCAAACAAGAAGAATCCTGAGAGGAAAAGATGTCGGCGACACCAGACCCTATATGGTGAGCCATATCATTATCATTGTCATCATCATCATCTGCTCGTATGCCGGCGAAACAAATCTTTTCCTTCCATTCATTTCTTTCAGCCCTCAAATCTTCGCTTAATCTCTTTTGATTGGTGAGTTGGAATTCGTAAAAACCACTGAATAGAAAGTGAGAATACAATAACATCATGTAACATGTTGGACTTGGACCTCCCCCTTCTGTTCCTTGGATTCATCCTTTTTTTATAGAATCGACGGATAGATAAAACATGGTTATTTCTTTGATATGGAGTGAAATCCTTGAAAACTGTGTTGCGAGTATATAAAATTAAAATCTGAGATGTGACTGATGTCCATCTAGCTGTGGACTGACAGCTGGACTGACCTTGTCAGAGACCTGCTACTTGCAGAGGGCGGTTGAAACACTCTGACACCAGGGTTTATTGGGTCGTTGGACTCAGTGTCTCTGTTTGATTCCGAAGCTGATCTTAGCGCAGTGGAAGCAAATTAAGTTATCTTAAAATCTAAAACTAAATGGTCGATCAGCCTCGGAACAACATTTGACTACGATTCGTAGTGCTCCTTACTATAGCTAAATAAAATAAATTTAATGAGAAAATTTTCGTTCCGGAAAATTTCCGGCCGAGAAATTTTGGGATTTGTCTGCAACGGCCCTTAATCTCCTACAAGATGACTAATATTTTACTGCACTACCACAGCTCATATCTAAAGTAAATGTATCAAAGTTCCGGTTGTACTAAAGGTCATCAAGTTGGTGACCTCCACGTAATGTTGCTAAATCACTGCAAATAACGTACTTATACACAACCTAACAGCGAATTGCTTACCGTTTGGCAAGTATGTCGCCGCCGTTCCCTTATGAGTCAAAGTGTGACGGGAAAAAAGGTATCAGGAATTTTGGAGCACATTTGGATAGGAAATTATACACTATGACTCACTGCCACTGGATACCAGCTCCGGACTGCAATCCGCCATTCCAATATTCAACCGAAGACCTTCACCACCACTATTTTTCAGTTCGACATCAAATATAGATATCACTCAATGTTTAAACTTAATGTTTTTAACACACAAATAACAAAAGATTTCTCCCGCACAAGAAATCAGCCCCGTTGGCCCCCAATCAAGAAACAATTTAAATATGTGGCTATCGGCAGCCGCGACGCGAGCGCACACCGGGAACGCGAGAGGAAAGTCAAGAGGTTATATGGCCGGCGGCCGCGTGATTCTCGAACGAACCGAAAGAACAAAGGCAAAATGGCGTCGGCCGACTAGCTGGCGTCAGTCGCGCGGTCCGTCAGACGAAATGGCGCGAAACAACAAAACGCGCGTATGGTACGAAACTAAACATTCACCCGCCCCGGACCGACCCATCGGTCCGCTCTATGCATGGCAGGCGTGATAATGTAGCTACTGCTCGCTTAAGAACTGAATCCCCCACCTGAACTTCTGCAACTCGAGGAGTGCCATCACTACCCGGAACAGGTTGAGAATGCGCCCCCGGCGCCAACGCAGTGGCGGTAGGTTGGCATCCTTAACCAGAACGAGATCCCCAATGCAGGGGGGTTCAGTCCTGTCCGTCCACTTAAGGCGTTGCTGCAGAATGTGCAAGTACTCAAGCGACCAACGCTTCCAAAAGTTTTGAGTCATTTGCTGCAACAACTGATAACGCGACAAACGATTGCTATTCACCTCCGTATAGGGATATTCCGGCAAGGCGTTAAGTGGGCGGCCAATTAAGAAATGCCTTGGCGTCAGGGCCTCTAAATCATTTGGGTCTGAGCTGAGCGGACACAAAGGACGCGAATTGAGTACAGCCTCAATTTTACAAAACACGGTTGCCAGCTCCTCGAAAGTCAAAATTGTTAACCCTACGACGCGCAACAAATGCGTCTTAGCGGACTTTACAACCGCTTCAAAAATACCACCCCAGTGAGGGCACGCTGGTGGATCGAACACCCAGGTAATGCCCTGACGGGAGAGGCCCGTGCTGATGGCTTCTTCGTTCTCCCTTAAGAACGTTACAATTTCCTTCATACACCGATCAGCACCCTTAAAGTTGGTACCACAATCCGACCTGATCAGCGCTGGTCGCCCTCGTCGCGACGTAAATCTCTCCAGCGCTGCCAAAAAGGCCTCCGTAGAAAGGTCGGCCACGAGCTCCAAGTGGACGGCCTTGGTGGCTAGGCACACGAACACGCACAAGTACGCCTTGATAGAGTTTGCGTTCCGCAGGCGTGATGCCTTCACCATGAAAGGGCCTGCGAAATCCGTTCCCACACCTGCAAACGTCCAGGCCTCCGTCACCCGGTCCGGTGGAAGATCTCCCATCTGTGGCTGCATTGTGGCTGCCTTCAAGCGGTAACAAGGCAAGCACCTAAACACAACGCTACGTACCGTTCGTCGTCCCGATAAGTTCCAGAACTCGCGCTGTAGAATGGCCAATAGCGCATTACAGCCCGCGTGCGAGTTTTTCTCATGACGATCCCTGACTAAGAGCTCAACTAAGAGTCCCTTTTTTGGAAGTAACAGTGGATGCCGAGCCGAAAAGGGCAGGCTAGCGTTCCGAAGTCTGCCTCCAACCCTGAGCATACCTTGCTCATCCAGGAATGGGTTGAGGCGCACAATTCCTCCCTTCAGCTTTCCACATCCATCCCTGAGCAGCCTGACCTCCTCTTCAAAATGTTCCGCCTGGACGACTCTAACTAATGAGCATAGAGCCGCATTCCGTTCCGCAGGCGAGAGGACAGGTGTAAAGTTCCGTTCTGCTTGAGGCTTCCTGCAGTTGTTCACGAACCGTTTGATCCAACCTGTCACCCCAAGAAGTTTGTCGAGGGAGCTATACCGTTCCAGCAAGAAAGCTGGGTTAGGCTTCGGTACGAGTTGCCCCACGTTCACTCGCAAACCTCGATCAGGTGGCCCAAGCGGCGCCCTGCACTCGTTGAATGGCCATTCCTGCGGCGACTCAGTCAGCCATTGAGGTCCCCACCACAGTGGGTGACTCACCAAATCAGGGCCCTGCACCCGCGCGAAGCGCAGTCCGCTGGGTTCCATTCTCCCGGTACGTGCCTCCACACTAACGGAGTTTCCGACCCCGTAATCTGTGACACCCGATTTGCCACGAAAACCTCAAGTGTATGTACCGACGTCTGCAACCAGCACAGAACTATCCGACTGTCAGTCCACGCGTACACCGTTTCATCCAAGTTGATGGTACCACGCAGATTGCAGGTTACATGATTTAGCAAGCGCGCTAGAAGAGCTGCCCTGCCAATTCCAACTTGGGGATGGTCCATCTAGTTCTGACTGGTGCCACCTTACTTTTGGCCATAACCAGACGCACGTGCACAGTTCCCGTTGAACTTGCTGTCCGAAGGTATACAGCTGCCGCGTACCCTCGCTCCGAGGCGTCACAAAACCCATGTAGGGTAGCCTTACATCCCGCCGATGGGACTAACTTGCGGGGTATCGCGATGTGCACAATCCCTGGTAAGGTGGTCACAAACTTGAGCCAATCCTTCAACAACTCTCCGGAGAGTTGGTCGTCCCATCCTAAGTTGGCTAGCCACAACCTTTGTAAAAAGCACTTCGCCATGAACGTAACTGGGGCGATCCATCCGTTAGGATCGAACGTTCTAGCGATTGTCGACAGTACCGACCGCTTAGTCCAAGTTTTCTCCAAAGGTCGGGCTCAATCTTGTACGTGAATACGTCATGCGTTGGCCTATATTGCACCCCGAGGATGCCCAACGTGTTTGGATTGTCCGGGTTCTCAAAGAGGTGCGGGTCCTGATGGAACTCGCCTGGCAAACCGGCCAGGAGCTCTGGGCAACTGGACAACCATTTCCGCAACTCGTAACCTCCTGAACCCATGATCGCGATCAGTTCGTCTCGTAGAATTAGCGCCTGCTCCACGCTATCAGCACCCGTGCAGATATCGTCCACGTAGACGTCGCGATTCAGTACTGCTGCGGCTCGAGGATATCTTACCCTTTCCTGTGCGGCCAACTCTCGCAGCGTACGTACTGCCAAATACGGACTTGGCTTAAGTCCATACGTCACCGTGTTAAGTTCGTATGTGACCATCGGCTCATCTGGGCTCTCACGCCACAAAATCAGCTGATACCGACGGTCATCCGGATGTATCATGGTTTGGCGAAACATCATTTTGACGTCTGCGACGAACGCTACCTGGTGTAAACGAAAGTCTGTGAGAATGTCCACAATGTCCCGGTTCAATTTAGGACCCGCGTGCAAACATTGGTTCACAGACACACCATTCGAGGTAGGAGCAGACCCGTCAAACACCACCCGTATTTTCGCCTCAGGTGACTTCAAGACAGCCAGGTGTGGAATGTAATAATGCTCGACATACCTCCAATCCAGGCTGGACACCGACATGTGGCCTAATTGAATATATTCCCGCATGAATTCTATATACTTCTGCCGAAGTGCTGGGTCTCGCCTCATCTTCCGCTCCATTCCGAGTAGTCTCCGTTCCGCGAGCTGTCGCGAACTACCTAAAGCGGGGCGGTTTGGGAGAAAAGGTAGCCTGGTCACGAATCTGCCTGACGGGCATCTCGCAGTGTTGTATTGATAGAACAACTCGCACTCGTCATCCTCTGGCTTCCGTCTGTCCGCCGTGGGCGGCTCTTCAGACTCCCAAAACCTCTGCAGCACCTCTGACAGCACACTACCATAGAGGACCGTATCCCCTTCTGGTAGGTCCTGAGGTCTCCAAACTGGGCCGAAAACAACATACCCCTGTGGTATCTACAGCCACCAAACCAGCTTCCTGGAGTACCTTCTTCCTACCGCACCATAATCTCCGAGGACGTCTGACCCGAGAAGTACGTCCACCGTACCAGGAGTATCAAAATCAGGATCAGCTAACTCCAACCCTGTGGTTAACCCTCGTACCGTTGGTGGTAACCTAACCTGAGGGAGTTTCCCAACCACTTCATCCAGCACCACGGCTGAGACTTGATAGCTGACCCTGTACATGTGCTACCTAATGCGAACTCAAAGTTCGTCTGACCCCGAATGTCAGGCACATTTAGGCCCCGATGCCTACAGCTTCATCCGCACTTGGCTGTACATTTAGGCCTAGCCTACTCACCAGCTTACTCGATACAATACATCCCTGAGCCCTGTATCCAGTAGGGCTCTTACTTGAATGGTCCGGCCACCGTATCCCCATACCCAAATCTTAGCCGTTGGCAAAAGTACCGTGATTGGACGGGGAGCCGAAGCTGATGAGTAGGCGGCGATTACCTAGCGGGAATCTAGACGCGGTGAGGTCGCGTCCCGCGGGGGTATCCCCTCGCTACCCAAACCTGTGTATGGGTCCCACTCCTGCTGGTAGGAAGGTCTGCCCATAAAGGCCATGGCTG
Source organism: Phthorimaea operculella (assembly GCA_024500475.1). Lineage (NCBI taxonomy): Eukaryota > Metazoa > Arthropoda > Insecta > Lepidoptera > Gelechiidae > Phthorimaea > Phthorimaea operculella. Next base: position 1,344,433 of record JANFCV010000058.1, on the reverse strand, counting down.
GAGCTCTATAGTACCCCAACGGCAAACGTCCGTACCGAGGTTGCGCCTGTAGCCGCGGGTACTCAGGCATAGGCGGAGGCATGCGTGGGTCTTGAGACCCAACCAGGTGGCTCAAGCCCGCAGAATACTGCATGTACCCTGGCGGCTGCCTAGTGCTCTCCTGACACCCGCCCGTTGGATCCCGTACCTGGGATGGGTGTCCTTGGCCACGTTCCTGTGCCGTTCTTCCCCAATCCGGCACCTGCTGCCATGGTGGGGATCGTCCCCACGTCCTTGGGTAAGTGGGCTCCGTCTGTTGACGTCCCCCTGCCTGTCCCTGTGACCGATGCGGAGGTGGGCTCCTCCTTGGAGGGGGTGGGAAGCGTTGCTCCCTCCCTTGGTGGGCAGGCTCCCTTCGCTGATCCGATCCAGCGCTGCCCCCGGCGTCTCCGGAGCGATTCATGCAGAGCAGCGGATGGTGTGCACCCTGGCAGTACCTACAGTTGGTGTTTGGAGGGCACTCTCGCACCTGATGCGGCCCCAGGCACCGATAACACCAACTCCTCTGCTGTGCCACACCCCGTCTCCTCTGAACCCGCTGCGCAGCAAACTCCTGACACGCTGTTACCCTGTGGCCTGTCTCCCTGCAGTAGGCACACCCTGATTCCAATGCGGTGTTGTACCGCCTGGGTTGCCTACTGTCACAGATTACCTAATAGTTACTACGTAACAGATAAATCACTCCATGGAAAAATTACAATACCTACTGTTATAATAACCTACTCTTTCGAGCCGCTAGACGCTGAAAGCCAAAATGAACCAAATCCCATGAGCCTAAAGTTACCTTTGCCCTGTAGATGCGCGCCGCCGCGTGATTAGCGTGGATCGCCAGGGCTGCCTCTTTCGTTAAGTAAGGTGTAGGTACCATATAAATAACTGCAAATATTTTAAGAGGTGAACCAGCTCATGAAACTGATTAACTTACCCCAAGAGGCATAGGAATATATGAAAAATAATTATGAAATCCCGTACAAAGTTGGCTCAGACGAATATTATGGAGAAGGTGTAGGTATTTTTTTTTATGAAGCTATGTTCCTTGAAAAAAATCAGTTTCATGGACTGTTTCACCCCTTATAGTACTGCAGTTTTGTTTTAAACTATTTTCTTTATTATTTATATACTATATTCGAAAAGCTTGCAATACTTTCACCGCAGGCAGGATACTTCCTTCAGCATGCACATACTTCCAACACATAATTGTTATGGCATGTTATTTATTTTATTTATTAAACTTTATTGCACAGAAAGTACAAAGGGCGGGCCTAATGCCACGCAGCATTCTCTACCGGCCAACCAAAAGGTAAACTGAGAGAGTCAAAGCGGGTGCACTGATATAAAAAAAACATGAAATCAGGTTTAAAAAAAGTAACACAATACATTAATAATAAATACGAAAAATAACAATATATACCTACATAAATACTAGACAAAATAGAACCTTACTTTGTTACATAGACTTGATATAAAATATACTATAATATATATTTTAATACAAATAAATAAATAAAATATGATATACCTCTGACTAAAAACAAACAGAAAATAGTAAGCAAAATAGTAAGACGTAATGCAATCAACGCCATCTACCAAAGAAACAAAGAAAGAGAGTGACAGAAAATTATGTTAGATGGCGGGGGTGATACGATTTACGTTTGACGTGTCTCGGCTCGGGAAAGGAAAAAAAAAAAAAAACTTGAGTGAAGTGAAGTGAGTGAAATATCATCAAAGCAAAACTGACATCTGGAAAAAGAAAAATAAGTGTGGAAAAAAAATTAGCTTCGACTGTGTTCACCATGCTCATTATTGAGAACTTTGAGAAGTTGAGTGTAGTGATCATACACCAGCCTTTTGAAAGCACCCCGATCAGCAGCCTTCCTGATTTCAACAGGCAGAGAATCCCAAAGTCGGACTGACGCTACAGTGAAAGAATTGTTATAGAAAGCTGTTTTACAAACGCGTGATGCAAGTTCGAGGGTATTTGAGGAACGAGTCACTCGAGCGTGATCGTCGCAGAGATAACGGAAACGGGTCTTCAGGTAGTCTGGGGCAAATTTATCGTTCAGAACCGTGTATAAGGTCATCAGGACCCGAAGATAGTGGCATACCGATAAATCAGGGTAACTCAAAATATTCACGAGCGAACGCACGCTCCACGCGGCTGTTGGCAACCAACCGAGAAATGGGCAGCCGGCTGCCCGGCGCCCGGTAGGTACTTATCGCGCGCAAGTAAATGGAGTGAAAGAGGCCTGCTACTGTTGCCTCCTCGCGCCGGTGCACCCGGCCGTTCCGGGTGGCGAGGGGCAGAGGTCTCCTTGCGAGGGGCTTCACCAGCCTGGACGTCCACTCGCCTGCTTTCAGCCTCGAGGAACGACTTCAGATCCTCGTAGGTCGGGAGGTGGTCCGAGGACTTGCCCCCATGGAGCTGCTCGAATCGAGCGACCATTTCGCTCGGCAGGCGGCCAAGCACTGTGCGGACCAAGATATAACCGTACCTCGCCACTGGCAAACCCTGTCGCTCTAGTGCGCTGACCGCGACACTGACTGGGTGGAAGATTTTCTCGCGGAGGTCCGTACCTCGCGTTATGGTTGGTATTGACAGCCACTGGTCTAACAGCCTGTCTACAATCAGGCGCTTGTTCCGATACCGGTCGGTAAGGATCTTCCACGCCACCTCATAATTGCTATCCGAGACAGCCAAATGCGTCAGCAATTCATGAGGCTCTCCTTGTAGTCTGGACATCAGCTGAGCCATCTTGTACGCTGGCATTATGTCCGTCCGTGTGTGGACCACGCTGCTATACAGGTCCTCAAACGCCGGCCAGTCGGCGTAATTGCCTGCAAAGACTGGAACCGTAACAGGCGGAAGAGGCACCTGTAATCCTTGTCCCACTTTGCCACAGAATGGCTTTTCCTTTCCGTCACGTCGCCTAGTTATATCCGCAGCTGCCTGCTCAATGTCCTGTGCCAGCTCCAAGCACTGGCTTACATCGCCCTCGACCATCTCCCGATCTTCAGGGTTAGGAGTTTCCTCAAGGAGTATGAGGCACTCTGTGAGGTGTTCCGACACAAGCCGAACCCGTTCATCTACCTGTAGTGCACTTTTCAAGAGCGCGTCCTCCCGGTCCTCGCGGCCGATCATTGCCGCTGTGGTAGTAAACCACCTTAATTCTGTCTTTATAGCAGCCTTATACCTGGCGATCGAGGGAGCCATGGTACCAACTTTTACACACTCGACTTAATAAAAACGAAAAACCAATAAACAAATACCACAAAATAAATGTTAGTTGACTGGCCTAGACCTTACCGATAAGGTACCGTTCACTAGGCAAACAATATAGTCACAAAAAAAAAAACGAAACAATATTTTCCAAAATTAATAAAATATGTGGGTAGTATAAAAAACACATACATACATACATACATACATCACGCCTTTATCCCTTGCGGGGTAGGCAGAGCGTCAACGACCGTAAAAGCACGGTCGTTATCGCCACGTCTGACACATATTTGAGGGCCGTTTTAGCTTTTGTCGTGTATCGCTATAGTGACAGGTTGTCAGCCTGTCGCCTAAAATTGCAATACACATAAAAAACACGCTTAATACTAAATCACGGTTAACTATGTTGCAATTAAGCAACCACGCTCTGCTACCAAAAAATGTTTGATTCCGAAGCTGATCTTAGCGCAGTGGAAGCAAATTAAGTTATCTTAAAATCTAAAACTAAATGGTCGATCAGCCTCGGAACAACATTTGACTACGATTCGTAGTGCTCCTTACTATAGCTAAATAAAATAAATTTAATGAGAAAATTTTCGTTCCGGAAAATTTCCGGCCGAGAAATTTTGGGATTTGTCTGCAACGGCCCTTAATCTCCTACAAGATGACTAATATTTTACTGCACTACCACAGCTCATATCTAAAGTAAATGTATCAAAGTTCCGGTTGTACTAAAGGTCATCAAGTTGGTGACCTCCACGTAATGTTGCTAAATCACTGCAAATAACGTACTTATACACAACCTAACAGCGAATTGCTTACCGTTTGGCAAGTATGTCGCCGCCGTTCCCTTATGAGTCAAAGTGTGAAGGGAAAAAAGGTATCAGGAATTTTGGAGCACATTTGGATAGGAAATTATACACTATGACTCACTGCCACTGGATACCAGCTCCGGACTGCAATCCGCCATTCCAATATTCAACCGAAGACCTTCACCACCACTATTTTTCAGTTCGACATCAAATATAGATATCACTCAATGTTCTTCTTCTTTTCGTGTGGGACACCGAGTCGTTCAACGACCCGATGAACCCTGGTGTCAGAGTTTTTCAACCGCCTACTGCAAGTAGCAGGCCTCTGACATGGCTGTGTAACGACCGCCATCATTGACAGCAACCGGGACCGACGGCTTAACGTGCCCATCCGAAGCACGGAACCATCTTACTTGCGGACAATCAGGTGGTTCAGCCTGCAATGTCCTAACCAGACTGGGAACAAATTCACAAAGTGATAAATATCAACTTTGTGAGTGACCCCACCGGGAATTGAACCCGGAACCTTTGCGTGGCAGGCAGGCATACTAACCACTGCGCCACATCGGCTGTCAATGTTTAAACTTAATGTTTTTAACACACAAATAACAAAAGATTTCTCCCGCACAAGAAATCAGCCCCGTTGGCCCCCAATCAAGAAACAATTTAAATATGTGGCTATCGGCAGCCGCGACGCGAGCGCAAACCGGGAACGCGAGAGGAAAGTCAAGAGGTTATATGGCCGGCGGCCGCGTGATTCTCGAACGAACCGAAAGAACAAAAGCAAAATGGCGTCGGCCAACTAGCTGGCGTCAGTCGCGCGGTCCGTCAGACGAAATGGCGCGAAACAACAAAACGCGCGTATGGTACGAAACTAAACAGTCTCACATGAAAGAAGAAGAAGCAGTGGTTGTCTATATAGGATGAAATTTTACTAGTGAAAGATAGCGAAAACTCAGAACCTGTTGGTAATAAGATAAGGAACAACTTTCCCTTCCTTTCTCAAAATGTTGAATTCTCAAAATGTTGAAATCTCAAAATATTGAATTCTCAAAAAGTTGAAATCTCAAAATGTTGAATCTCAATACATCAGCTGAATGGCAATTTTGTATAGTATGGGAGGATATGTTAATGATGAGGAACATTGCAGGTGTACCTCCGTCCAGCTTCCACGGCAGAAGTCCAAATCGAGCACGACTGGCTGTGCGGAGGAGCCATCATCGACGAGAGGTACATCCTCACCTCGGCAGCTTGCATAGAAGACGCCAAGCACTTCTACGTGATCTCAGGCACCCACAGGTAGGTACTGTCATACAAATACTAAGAAAAGGCAGTTTATGTTGGCCCCTGGGTAGGTTGATGTGCTGGCAATAGTACGCAGAGACAAATCAAGCCATAAACAAACCTGAGCGAAACCGCCGCGTGTCAAGCAATTGAGTTTCGCGTTCCCACATACCGCAGGGGGTCCACTCAGATTTGCATAGGGATTAAATCAGCAGAGTAGTAGGTATTGAAGTAAGAAAATGATTATGTCGTACTGAAATAATAAAAAAATAACCTTTGACCACGAGGATTTCAATATAATTCAGCAAAAACTAGTGCTTAAATTAAAAAATGGGTCAAAAATAAGTATATTTTCTTTAATTCTTTCAGGTGGACGTCACCGAAAATGAATGACGACGAGTGTGTTAAAAATGGTCAGAAGAAGGCTATTTGGAAATGCGTGCCAAAAGGTAGGTTTAACGTAAATAACAACACGACCATAGATCCAATGAACCATGTTGTCAGAGTTTTTTCCACCGCTTACTACAACTAGCAGACTTCAGACAAGGTTGTACGTGTAACAATAGACAGTAACTATTACCGGGGTTTAACCTGCCTACCGAAGCACGAAACCATCTTTTGAGTCTAGTTGTACTAAAGTCCAGAGAGTAATTTAGTCAGTTGCGGCTTACTGCTACTAACTGCTAGTGATTGGAGGCGAAAAAAAAAACTACTAATGGGGTGATGCCATTCTAGGCACATAGAAAACGGTATGAACATAAACAAATTCATTATTTACAGCTTACGTATTCGACGGAGGTGACTTTGACAATATCCGCTGGATGATCAACGACATTGCGGTGGTGAAGACAGAAGACGAGTTCAATTTCAAGCGACGAATCAAGGGCTGCGACTTCATACCCAAACCGATTCTTTATAACAATGTGAGCGCGGATTATGAAAAACCAGGGACCCTGGGATCCATTGCTGGATGGGGGTCCACGCAAGCGTTTTCTGATGTAAGCGAATGTTTTTAGAGGTAGTATTTTCGCTAGTAGATACAAATACAGGGTGTTAATTTAAATGCGTGCCATAGCTTCAGGGTAGCTTAAGTATCGATTAAGGATATCGTAAAAAATATTGGAAAAATCCCAGTCAAAAAATATTTTCTTTTCGAATTTAGTTAAAACTTTTTTTGTAAAATATTTTTTTGACACTGTTGTTGTTTAAGGAGTGCCCATGGGCACTCTCTAAACAACAATGGATACAAGTACTTTCGTCTAAACAACTTTGAGATTGAACGAATTTCGGCTGAGATATAGGCATTTGATTCAAATGTCAGCCAAGTAAAAAAAAAATGTGCCTGGGATTTATTTTTTACGTCATCCTTTATCGATACTAAGCCTACTCTGAAGCTATGGCATGCATTTAAATTAACGCCCTGTATAAAGTCAGTTCAGTACCTACTTTCTTTATGATTTGGAGAAGACGACTTCAATTTCAAGCGGAGAATCTTGTAAAAATTTGGTCCTCCCATAGTAAATTTATCAGCTGATGCTTTTTTGATATTCGTCTATTTTGAGATTTTTGACAATAGCAACCCTGGCTATGTAACAAGTGTCAATCGCAAAAAATCCAAATAGGGTCGAGTGAATGGGGTATAGGTGGAAGTAGACTGATGATGTTGATGACCGTTTTCCATCCAGGTGATCACGTGGGAAGAAAAGCAAGCCGAGCGTTCTGTTCAGGCGCAGAACAATCCGGAACTGCAGGATACTGAGGTGCTCGTGCTCCACAAGAAAAATTGCAAGAGGAGGTAATGGCGTAAATTGAAAGTAAGAAGATTGAAAAATTCATCGGCAACCGCCGGGATCGTGGGGAGCCGTGGGGATTAATCAATTTTCTTATTTTCAATTTATGAGAATGATATAGCACTGTGAGTGCATTAAGAATCCACTAGTGGTAACGAAGAAACTAGACCGCCAGATGGCGTTATATACGTCAACATAAATTAAATTCAATAATCAATAATGCAACAATCGTAAGCTCCATGTAAAGTCCACGAAAGTGAATCATGACCCAGCATAAGTTGATTTTAAAACAGTGTTTTTTGGGTTTCAAGGTTACTCACTATGTCAACCATGTCGCGGTAGCCAACAAGGTCGAAATTCGAGTAAAATTATTATGCTAACGTGATGGGTCGTACATCAACTTTGACGACTGTACATCCTGATTTGGTGTTAAAAATGATTGTGTATTCTGTTGTAGATGGCACGAGCGCTATCACTGGATCATCGACGACTACATGATCTGCGGGAAGGATGGCTTCACAGACATGAGCACAGCTTGTGTACGTAGTCTAAAGTGCGCCACACACCGCCTCCGTATGCGGGACGTGCACGTCATCACGCGCGTAGCTATGACGTTGTATTGTATGGGACCATATGAGACACGGCACACCGCGGTACGTGCGTTCCTATCCATTTGCATAAAAATAATTGGCATAATATATTTTGGCACACTGTAATTTAAACTAATGATACTTACGCATAATTCATGTACGCATAACAGTTTAGGCATAATGTCTTTACGCACAAAAAATATTCCCATAATAGTACATAGGCCTAAAATACAAAACCATAAATTGTCATATCCATAATCAAAATAGGCATAAAAATCTGATGCATTAGAAGAACCCCTAAATTGTATAAAAATAACCTAACCTAACCTAAACTGACCTAATTTAACCTAATATATCTTAAAAAATACTCAACTGACTTACGTTTCCTGCCATTTGAACTTAATAAAAAATATATTATATTTCTCCAAAAAAATTATTACAGAAGCAATTATGCCAAAATATTGTTAGTATAAAATACAATAGTCTAAAATATGATTATGCGAAGATAAATATTATGGCAAGAAACTATTATGTCAAAGCAATGGTAGGCGAAAAAGAATTATGCGAAACATGTTATGCTCAAATATATTAGTGGAAAAAAAAATATGCCTATGAAAGGGATACCAACGCATTACACGCACGTATCTATGGGTAGGTACTAGGTACGCAGGCAGTGTGGTGCCTCTCAATACAATCCCATACATTACAACAGCTACGCGCGAGATGACGTGCACGCATAGGTAGTCTTGCATACGCCGGAGGCGGTGTGTGGTGGCTTTTAGTGTTCCGTTTACAAATTCTGTTAGTTCACTTGCCTAGCCTGGGAAAGCGTCTTAGTTAGAAAGCAGAAAATCGCCACGAATGTACTTTATGACCTGCTCGATTAGCACCACACCCAGTTTTGACCTTCATGCCAATTTTCAGCTGTCTAGCTCGCCAATTTGTGAATCGAAGGTCATCTCTTGACCCTACTCATCATGATATTGCTTGTTCAGGATCAAGAAGTGAACTGCAAAGAGATACACTATTCTGAAGAGAATGATGAAGAAGATTTCGACGTCCGCCGCGTCCGCCGGACCATGATGGTGCCCGACCCCGCAGATACTGATCCCCTGCGTGGAGGAGTATACAGGAGGAACAAGCCCATTTTTGGAGGATTTTGTGAGGTTTGGATAAAAAATAAGTTTTATTTTCATACATTATTGCCGTGTGATGTCGGTTTAAAATAGCGTCACCCCTTTTCTTTCCTGTGGGTGTCGTGAGAAACGATTAAGGGATTCGAGGGTTTTATGTGTATTGAAATTTCAGGCGACAGGATGACAACGTGAGTTTTATTTGTTACTTTATTGCATCAAAGTGAATTCCGCGAGAGGAGGTTGCTCAGAAAGATTGTGGAATATGTAATTGGTAAAACATGCATACATTTTTGCGACTTTTGCCATTAAAACAGCGACTTTCGTCATTAGTACTGGCGACGTCTCTTCCAACTGGGCTACCGCGGCTCAATCTTAACCTACACATTATGCAGGGCCGTTGATGACGACATTATCTTCATCGTGCCGTGTGGTGCCGGCTAAGACTAACATCACCCCATATCTTTCCCGTTGTCGTAAGAAGCGACTAAGGATTTGAGAGATGATGTGTTTTGCAATTTTAGCTGTTTACGCTCTGCCTAGGTATCTCGTAAGAGATAAAGGCGTGATATACTGGACCTTATAAAATTTTTGACTTTCCATACAAATTTACTCGGTCGCCTGGTACATTTTGAATGGGAGGTCTATATTGTTTTATCATAATTATTTCGATCCATGTTTCATGGGGAAAGTTGTTCAGTTTCATGAGTACCTTAACCTCCTTTCGGATTTATTGGTTGTTTTGTAACACGACATTTCCATTCCAGAACGACCACGGCGGCCCGTTCGTCGTGGGCCACGGCAATGCGGCCATGGTGATCGGCGTCATCTCCGCCAGCCAGGTGAAGCGCAGCAACAACCACTGCTACGGTCCGTTCTTGTACACCAGCGTATGGAACAACCGGCATCTCATCAGCTGCGCCATCGAGAAAGAAATGGGGTAGGTACAGGACATGCTCAAAACTATACAGCCTCTGCACTTTTCCCTTCACTTTTCTTCCATTTGTGCAAAAAGCAGAGCGTAAACGGCCACTTACACCAGGTGTGACAAAAGTTTGAGAGTCATTCCGAAGACTGCGTATCACCATAGAGACAGGTTGTCAAGTGAAGCGAAGCAACAACCACTGCTACGGCCCGTTTCTGTACACCAGCGTCTGGAACAATCGGCATCTCATCAGCTGCGCCATCGAGAAAGAAATGGGGTAAATGGTTTTGCTCTAAACTATTCATCCTCTTCACGCCTAAGTCCCTTGCGGAGTAGGCAGGTTGTGATCTCCGCCTGTCAGGTGAAGCGCAACAACAAATTTTTTGGCGTCGTTTGTAGGTTTACGTGTACCTGATTTCATACTAAAATTTCCCATAATCTTTAATGATCTTTTAACGTTATGTCTTTATTTTATCAGAGCAACATGCAGACGATACCTCAGAGCATCAAGAACCCAAATAACTGAGACGACTTTTAATTGGAGGTCGCATCCTGCAGGGTAAGGATTTCTACCATTTCATGTCAAATATTCAACTGACGACAATTCAAACGCTTGCATGCACTACCCAACGCGGTATTTCATACATGGTACAGTCCCATACATAACAACAGCCGTGTACGAAATACGGCACATCATTTAATGTGACATTATTTCGTACACGGTACAGTCCCATACATTACAACAGCCGTGTACGAAAGACGGCACATCATTTAGTGCGACATAATTTCGTACACGGTACAGTCACACAGAAGGCCAGCTCGCCCCTTCTTTCGATCACTTATGCCTACTCTTTAGGGTTGCTACTTGTACTTTCTGATTTTTTTAAATGAAGTTACCTATCGTTTGTAAGTATGAATTAGGTATATGCATTTGATAAACTCCTAAATTACCTGGCCGATGTGAAATATTTTTTATCATATGGAAGTAGGTACCTGCCTGAGTAGAAAGTCGTACATATTTCTAATAGGAAATAAGTAGGTCCCCACCTGAATCGGAAGATAGGCAATGGATTTGGGTCACGAGACTAGGTGGTAAGCGAAGCGACCCATAAGTAGGCAGGTAGGTAAGTAGGTAGTAGGTAGGTAGAGGACCGGCCGGCGGCGATGACCGACACAACAAAGGACTCCTCACGTCGTTCGTTGGTGTTTCCCACGGAAAACAAGTGTATCTATCTAAAAGAAAGGCCTAAAAAAATACCTATCTTGCCGTCACGATCACGAACTTTAATAGGTTAGGTACCTATGGTTGGAAGGTAGGTATTTTTCAACAGTGAGTCAAGCCATCATGAAAGTCAAACGTACCGTCACTAGTCAGTCGCACACAGATTACCTACCTACCAATGTATTGGCGGGCGGGCGATACGCGCTAGGAACGGTAGGCAGGTAGGTTGGTAAGTAGGTACCTATCATGACATGAACATGACGACATAATCACATGACAAACGCGGGGACGCGCCCGTAAGCTGTAAGTTGGTAGGTAGGTAGGCAGGTACCTACCTTAGTTTCGAAGTATACCTAACTAGCGGCCCGCCCAGCGGTTTCACTCGCTGCTACTTACCTGTTTTCCCGTAGAAATGGGATCTTTGCCCGTAGTAAAAAGTCCATTAATCCATTCTAGCAGAAGTTAAGATAGGCTTAAAAACCAAGCGACGCGACAACGACGCGCGTCGTTGTCGCCGTCAAATTTTGACGGCGTTGTTGTCGCTGCGGTCTTGTAGAAAAACCCGACCGCATCCCATACAAACTCTAAGCTTCTCAGCGCGCTGTCAACGTGACGGCGTCGTGGCGCGCCGCAACGACGCCGACGCTCGGTTTTTCTGGTTCCCCATACAAACCCATACAAACCAGTCATTTGACAGCGGCAACGACGCGCGTCGTTGTCGCTGTCGCTTGGTTTTTAAGCCCACCTTTACTCATCATGACCATGTGCCAGCAGAGGCGGCCTGTCATGACGAATAACTTTAACTTTGAAGCCATTACCGTATCTCTTATAGTTTTGATGGGATGCTGGTGGTCTACATCAGGCACTCCAGACCCTCGTGACCATGTGCGAGTAGAAGCGGCCCGTCATGCTGAATAACTTTAACTTTGAAGGCATTACCGAGTCTAATAAAGTTTAGATGGGGTGCTGGTGGTCTACATCAGGTACTCCAGACCCTCGTGACCATGTGCGAGCAGAAGCGGCCCGTCATGCTGAATAACTTTAACTTTGAAGCCATTACCGAATCTTTTATAGTTTAGATGAGATGCTGGTTGTCTACATCAGGTACTCCAGACCCTCGTGACCATGTGCCAGCAGAAGCAGCCTGTCGTGCTGAATAACTTTTACTTTTAAACCATTACCCTATCTCTTATAGTTTAGATGGGATGCTTGTGGTCTACATCAGGTACTCCAGATCCTCGATGACCATGTGCCAGCAGAAGCGGCCCGTCATGGTGAACAACTTTTTCTATGAAGCCATGACCGTATCTCTTATAGTTTATATGGGATGCTGGTGGTCTTCATCAGGTACTCCAGATCCTCGAGGGCTGACCATGTCCGTCTTTTATATGATAGTAATATCAGTGCCAAAATTCGCGAGGATCGGTAAAGCGGTTTGGCTAATTTGGGTAATATCTGCTTTATTTCCCCGTTTTCCTGCTGCTAACCGTTTTCCCGTAGGAATGAGGAATTTTCCCGTGGTAAAAAGTAGCCTATGTTACTCAGGGATGTTGTAGCTTTCTAATAGTGAAAGAATTTTGAAAATCGGTCCAGTAGTTTCGGAGTTTATCGATTACATACAAACAAACAATCAAACAAAAAAACAAACAAAGTTTTCCTTTTTATTATATTAGTGTAGATATAGTTTCGAAGGTCACCGGCTGCCGTGATGAATAAATGAAAAAATATCCAAGATCGTAAAAGGCCATTTGGACTACCATAGGTAGGTACCTACCTGATTGTCGGAAATGAAGATGACATAACCTGGACCTTTTGCTATCGGTATTTTGGTACTCATCGCTTCACCTCAAATGCTGACTAGGTAGGTATCTAGCTACTGTGGGTAGGTACCTACCTAAACCCATTTAACCTACCAAATCAAATTAAAGCGCAACCTACCTACTTCTACGTACGTACCTAAAACGCTAAAGCACATATTACGAACGAAAAATGAGATTTTTAAAAAGAAATCCCTCCATTTCTAGTGTTTTGAAGTATTATCAATTAAAAGAGTTTCTACTTACTTTTCATTATTGCGTAGGAAACTGAAAATTGACAATGCACAATTTTCTGAGGTGTTATATTACACCCAAACACATCACAAAAATATTTTTCTTTACTCGCCATTCCGTCCGCCCGCACCGAACGCGCCGTTCACACTCAACCATTACCGGTTCACGGTTCCACAGAGCGCGTAAACGACGCGTGTGGATGTCTGAGTGAGTTTAGCCGCGTTTGCTCGAAGCCGACTCTCTGGATTGCGCTAGCCAATACTTACTTTGTGGTACAGTCCCATACATTAAACAGCTACGCGCGTGATCGCTTTTGCACGCATACGAGCTGCATACGTAGGCAGTGAGTGTGCTCTGCCCTTTAGAGTGATCAGACTACATATACGATTCATCGTGCTTGATTAGGTATACGTTACTGGTTATATAATGATCGCATTGAAATATCATCAAGATTTCCAGCAATACCTACAAAATGAAATCAGTAATCGCACATTATGTTCTGTCAGAAATATTCAATATCTAAATTAATCGAAGCGATGAAAACCCACGATAAATAGAATACCCAAATTCTTTTTGATACAATCGCCATTACGATTAAGCCGCGGTAGCCCAGATGGAAGAGGCGTCGCCATTACTAATGGCGAAAGTCGTAGGTTCAAATCCTGCCTGCGATAGACAATTATTGTAAGTTTTCTACAACATAATTAACTAATTAGGTTTGGTTTATCCTCTATATATGTTATGTGCAAGCTTCACAAAGAACGTGTGAAACGTGCGACATCGCGACCCTTGAAACCGTTTCCATATGAAATGTATCAAACAGAACAGACGCCGGCTACACATGTGAGACGCACGTCGCTTCGATGACGGTCTCACGTCTCCTGTGTGCTTACGCCAAAGTTTTATAGTAAAAATCTGTGTCTTAAACCTTATGCAAGTCTCAATAACACAAATTTACATTTTTATTTCTAGGCCAGCTAAAGGCGAAGAAGATGAGATGGAGACGACCAAAAAGTTTGAAGTGAAGGGAACGGAACCTCCAAAGGCAGCTCCAACAGAAAATGTATTAACAACGACCGCAAAGAAACATTAAGCTTTTGGAAAGTTATCTTAATACATAACCAGTATTTGGTGGTTCATAATGTATACCTACGAGTACTAACTACTAATAATTTGTAACTCATAGAATACGAGTAAATATAATTATTCATACTGATTATATATTTTATTTTCATTTGACACTACGACGTCTCAGTATTTATTTTTACTTATAAACTATTTTATATAAAAAGTTAGCATTGAGAATATAGGTACAGTACGCGAATGAGTTCATGACCATGTTGAGGAATGCGGTAGTGCTGTGACTAATTCATATTGATGTCGATATCGAGAATTGTTGCCGAACAGTTCAGTTCAGACTACTCATAGTTATTAGTTAATGGGTTGTTTTTCCTACAATATTGAGTAGGTAGGGTATCGTTGAATAGGTCTTTATAAACTAAGGGCAGGTTTCTTTAAAACAAAGTAACTAAAGTATATGTCTCGAGACATTTGCTTATTAAAGAGGCCTTTTTAACCATAGTTAGTTCGAACTGTAACTTCACTGTTTGTCAATAATATTAAAGAAGTATTTATGATTTCTACACAAAACACAACACAACGACAAAATATCGACAACTTTGTGACACACTTTTTTCCCATCACTCGACTGCGGGCGAATGCGGGTAGTTGGGTAAGCGCGGGGCGCGCCGCCCCCGCGCGCCTCCTCATTCCCCGATGACCAAGAACTCATGCGCGTACTGTACTTTTGATACTTCCGTACCTCATAAACCAAGCTCATAAATAACGAAAAATAGTTTAGGATGGAAGATAATTTGATTAAATTATCTGGAACCCTCTCTATACATTTCGCAAAATATATCTTTAATAATTTATCTCTTAAAATAGCGTTAGGGTCCGAATCGGTTCGGGTTAGTTTGAGTAAATAGTGCATCATGGACATGGACGCGGACAGTTTGCGCGTGACTTTTGCTTACAACTTGGCCGGCGCGCTATCGTGCGCTAGAAAAATGTTAAATAAGTACCTGGAATTTTTAATTAATAATACAAATAAAACAAAATTCAATTTAAAATCATTTACTTCCAAACAGAAAATTCTGCCTCATACAAAATTATGATGCCACAGTAAAGATTTTATTCACGACGGAAGCAACAAATTAAAACTGCTTTATAATTATTTTTAATTCAACCATGAAATTGTGAAAACGAGAATTTTAATTCTAACTTTTATAATAACTCTTTCCGCATAAAATTCGTCATGTTAACTTCTTGGAGAACATATTTTTTGTCGTTTTATTGTATTTGGGCATCATGTTACATAACAGGTAATTTTACTCCAATATCTTAATCTTATCTTAAATATAAAAGTAAAACAATAATGGTAAAAAAGACGACGTACCACTTCGAAAAAAGGCAGGTAGTGCTACCGCGCTTTACTTGGATCATCTTGGCGGGGCAGAACCATGCCCTCAGACACAGGAGCTGCTGAGGGTGGAAACTAAAAGAGTAAAAACATTATCTAATTTTTTTTTTTAACTAAAATATTTAAGTTTTATTATTAGTATTTTTGGGATCGGACTCAAGGTAAGAACACGTATTTTTACTGGTGAAACTATTTGAATTTAAAATATTCTGAAAACTTTTTTCTACTTTCCAGGATCATTATCAGTACCAACAAAAACTCACCTGCCACAAGAATTAGTTGACAAGCTAAGAAGCGCTAACGGAAGTGAAGTCAGAAAAATTCTCCACAACTCTAGAAGAATCATCTATGGCCAAGAGGCGCTAGATCAACTACCTTTTATGGTAAGAAATATTGAAATTAAAGAAGACCTAAAGTTAAAAGAGTAATTTGACATTTATCATATCAGATACCTACACACTCTTTGTGATTAGGTGATTATTACCTACAGTTCATTAAAAAAAAAACTCGATTAAGAGACAAAACAGTTTTAAGACATGTGTATTGCAGGTTTAGGCGACAGGCTAACAACCTGTCACTATAGTGATACACGACAATAGCTAGAACGGCCCTTAAATATTTGGCAAATGTGGCGATGACCGTATTTTAAGACCGTTGACGCTCTGCCTACCCCGCAAGGGATAAAAGCGTGATTTATGTATGTATGTACGTAGTTTTAAGACAAGACAGATCAGACCTTCCAGCCAGAATAGTAAAAAAAGTATGAAACCTTAGAAATTTTTCCCCCGGAGCAGGCAGAATTTACCTGCGACTTTTGCCATTAGTAATGGCGACGCCTCTTTTGTCTGGGCTACCGCTCAATCATAATCTGCAAAATAGTCCAAGTGTATCTTTGCATAGGCCAAGCATAAAATGCAATGATGCAATGCTATATGCATACCTATCACTTTTGCCAGATGGACGTCAAGTGTTGGCCTCACCATACTGATATAAAAGTTTCATAATTTATTTATCTATGAAAAGTTATTTGCTTTTTTGTAATGTTTTAAGGTATACTTGAAACTGCCGTCAAGCAACATAAAGTTTCAAGAGTACAAGCGTTGGCTGTGCGGCGGTGTGATCGTGCACGAGGAGTATATCCTCACATCAGCGGCTTGTATCGAAGACGTCAAGCATTTTTACGTGGTCTCTGGAACTTACAAGTAAGTATTTACTCAATTTTTCGTGTGGGCTCATGCGCTAAAAAGGTGCAGCAGTGGGGTACCAGTTTCAGTATTTAAGTAAGTAGGATAGTTGTACTATCACACTGACTACATGAAACAACATATTTCTCATGAACTTGTACAGCATATAAAACATGTTTAACTAAGATCTAGAATCTTAGTTAAACATGTTTTATATGCTGTACAAGTTCATGAGAAATATGCACTATCTAGCACCGGCCAGAGTAAAACGGGAGTCCGCAATCCCGCAAATATATTATATAAAGCCGCGGTAGCCCAGATGAAAGAGGTGTCGGCAGTGGTATTAATGGTGGTAGTCACAGGATCAAATCTTTTCAAATTTCGCATAATTGACCATAAAAGTTTTTTTTAATTGCACTTTTAACGTGTTTCAGATTTTCCTATGCCGACGACCGTTACAATAATCCATGCATTAAGAATGGCGCTAAAAAAGCAGTATGGAAATGCATACCAAGAAGTGAGTTTTGCGAGTTTTATTTTGATTTTTAATTTAGGTTTAAAGCAGCAATCAGACAATGCGATTCAACGGACATGATTCTTCGTACATTGCTGATTTTCTTGAAAAGAAAAGTGCCGTCATCACATCAACAGCCTATCAGAATTTCACAGGCTGTGATTGAGCCGCGGTAGCCCAGATGGCAGAGATGTCGCCATTACTAATGGTAAAAGTCGCAGGTTCAAATCCTGTCAGTGGTAGAAAATTTTGTTAGTTATTTAAAATATAGCGCGCGCATTCATCTCATACGCCTTCAAGAGCTTAGGCCATTTAATAACTCAAACTATTTCAAAGATTACGTGTTCGACGGGCACGAGAACGACAACATTCGGTGGATGAACAACGACATTGCCGTCGTGAAGCTAGAAGACGAGTTTGACTTCACACGGCGGGTGCGAGGCTGCGATTTTACACCGAGACCTATTTGTTACAATAACGACACAGCTTCAAGAGAGGAGCCGGGGACGGTCGCTTCTGTGGCCGGTTGGGGTAGCACTGAGAGGTATAATGACGTAAGTTCACCTTTTTTATTCAGTTTCTTCTTTACAGCTTATCAACCTACCTATTTAAGTAATCAACTTGTTATAGTTTTTCTTAGCATTCATATGAAAAACCAGTATACCTAAGTTAAGTACAAAATACTTAATTTTAATACCAATAGTTATTGGCCAAGATACACTTGGTTTTCGTAGGCTAGGATTGAGTCGTGGTAGCCCAAATAGAAGAGGCGTCACTATTACTAATGGCGAAAGTAGTAGGGTCAATTTCTGTCTACGACAGAAAAGCAAGTTTTCTAAAAACAAGTTAAGTTTACCCCTGAATTGTGTAGGTTGAAGTGTTAAACATAAAAAGTATAGGAATTTATTTAAGCTGGTTTCGTTTATGTTATGATTTTGAAAGAGAAATAGTAAACACCATAAGAAATCTTTGACACAGACTGTGACAATCTTAAAAAAATACCATACGCTTTTAAAAAAATTAAATTCTAAGCTGTTTTTATCTTTTTAGTGGGTCAACGCCAGAAAAGGAATGTCTATAAGTGGTCATTTGGCTGCACGTCGAAACGAAGAGGATGAGCAGAATCTCCTGGAAGCCCCTGTCTGGGTCATGGATAAACATGAGTGTAAAAAGAGATGGGGAAAGCGGTATTATAACATCATTGAGAACTACATGATTTGTACAGAAGATTTCAGCGCGGAACTCAGTGAAATATGTTCGGTTAGTAGTTTTCTGATTATTTTAGCCTCAGTACCTTAAAATTGCCTTGCTATGTTGCCATTTTAGGATCCTTTCTTTATCTGGTCGACTTATACCACTAAGCTAACTAGAGAACAGATCGCGCCATTCTCGACAGATTAGTTGAAAATGTCTTCAAATGGTACATTTCTTCAATCGTGACTGCTGCCAACTGCGCTTATGCTCCGAGTTTTCTGGCCTATTGTAACCGTTGATTGTAATTGACAGGAAAAATACGTAGAATGCCATGAGATCGTGGCCACGGACTCCGAGGATGTGGATGATCTCACCTTAAACCAGAGGAACAGGAGAAGATACCCCGGGCCTGATGATGAGTTGACCGTACATTCCTCAAACCATAACTTCTCTCTCCATCGGAGGTCTCTCACACGAAGAACGAGAGAAGAAGACGAAGAACGGAGGGCAAATGCGGCCTTCCATCAAGGTGGTTTTTGTGAGGTATGGTGTTTACTTATGAAAATAAGTTTTTTTTTTAATTGTCTCAACCGGGCCTTTAACCTGGGACTAAGCTGTGAGGTACCGTCCCTACCAACTGAGCTACGGGCGCTTGGCCGACTCCTACCAAATTCTGAATTTCTCGAAAATCGCAGTTTCAAATGCTGCCTGCTGTGTTTTAAAATTTATTATTTAATGTAGGTACTGCAAGTTTTTATTGCTTTGGCTACATTCAATCTTAAAGAATAATTTCTGGGGGGTTAGTTGCAATACCATCCCGGTAGATAGAACCCTGCCACGCGTTTGTGGCCAAGATCAACTTGCTTAATTGCGCAGGTAAAGATTGAACTGCAGTAGCCCAGATAGAAGGGGCACCGCCATGCAGTACTAATGGTAAAAGCCGCAGGTTCAATAATCCTGCTTGAGGTGAAAAAAAAAAGTGTAAAATGCCCCTGAAGATGCTTAGTGAGCGAAACTAGTTGAGTGTAAAAATATAATAGTGGAACTCGTACAAGAGGTTTTATTTACAACTAGCCTTCCATCCGCAGTTTCACTCGCGGTATTTACCTGTTTGGTGTAATAAAAATATTTTAAATACATTGCATTTAAAATCCAAAATTTCGAAACAGATTGCATCAAAAATCACGAACTGGAAGTGGATTTCGACTACTCGACAACAGATGGCGCCACTGCTTTAGGGATTGTAAAAGCCCTTACCTATATCTTTAAAAATACGCCCTTTAAGTTAAAACGGGAACTTTCTTGTTCGAGGGGAGATAAAGGGCTGTTGCATAGTATAAGTCCCTTTATCGTACCGGGAATCCTTTTTAAGTTTTATCGGCACGTACATTTTATCAACTTAGTTTTATTATATATAATGATGTCTAATAATTTTACTCAGTTCTATAATATATTTCCAGAATGACCACGGAGGTCCTTTGATTTTCGGTTCCGGGGTCAGTTCGATGGTCATCGGGATCATCTCCGCGTGCCTTGTCAAGGAAAAAACCAACAAATGCTACGGGCCTTTCCTGTACACCAGCATTTACAAGAATAGAGTGCTCATCAACTGCGCTATCTACAAAATTGCCGGGTAAATTGAAACTCAGTCATAATAATTTTAACTTTTAGTGGGTATTGCACTACATTGTCTGTCAAGGAGTACCCGATTAGACATTCATCATCATGACAGCCACAATAAAGTCCACTGCTGAACATGGGCCTCTTTGAACATTGGCCTATTTGCTATACTCACCGCGCTTGGCAGGCGGGTTGGTGAGCGCAATGCAAGATGTTGCAATGCGATTGCGAACAATTCATCCAGGGAATGAACCCCTGGACGAATTTATACCTTAGTCGCCTCTTACGACACCCACGGGAAAGATTTGGGGTGATGACATTCTAAGCCGGCATCACACGGCGTACGTACATTACTCATTATTAAATAAATCATCATCATCATCATGTAAATAAATAAGCTCAAGATAATCAGCAATGTTCGTTGTATCTGGTCTGGTCGTCAGGGTAAGTATACAGCTTAGCACCATTTTTAAAACCTAGTCACAAAGTTTTCAAAAAATTGTCTCTTGATAATCATTTACAGGTTGGATTTAACTTAAAAAAAAAATATTCTATTGAAAATGAATATAAAAATTGTTATTCTTGTTTTGTTTGTAGACAAGACTGCAACAAATTGTTTAGAGCTGGCTCCACACACACAGAGGAAGTGCTGAGTTGGAGTGATCATCCTGATGGGTAAGTTTGAACTTTTATCATTTTATTACTTAGACACAACACATAAATCATGCATGCCAGACACCTAGCCATTCAACGACCCTATCAAGCCTGGTATCAGAGTATTCGAGAGTTGTACAACGACTCAATCAAGCGACCCAATTGTACCAGTCTTTCAATCGCCTCCTACTGCAATGAAGCAGATCTCTGACATGGTTATGTAAACTACGAAACTATAGGATATAAGTCCCCGTATTTATACTGATTAAAAACACGAAACACACCTGTTGTCCAACTATGATTCCCTGTATTGTGGCACCAATACAGAGAATCCACAGACATGCCATAGACATAATAAAACATTATACATATTTATTGTTTCCACAAGGCCTGCAAAGAACGAAGCACCACCAGCTGGGCGGAGAAAGGAACTGGAACCAAAACCGCCTACTGACAACGCCACAGCCACAACTGAGGCTCCCGACAACCCCAATTCCCATGCAGGTGTCGTTTTACGATCCCATGACGACGAACAGGACAATGCTAAAAATGTTACAGTCAAACATGAGGCTGCCGCGAATAAAACAGCTGCGTGATGTAAAATAAAGAATTTAATGTTATATTATCATGCGTTGTTTATTTTTTTGAAATATAATTCTTAAAACATTGAAACTTAGTCTGCTTAGCCTGATGGTGATAATTAGTTATCCAACAAATAAGTACTTGATAATTTTTGTGACGAAAAGGTAGTTATATTTTAATGTGTAAATGTAACATCTTATGTATATGTGACATCATCATAATTGCAATCCCGTAAACCCATGGGCTGCCGCGTATCCTTTAGCCCTGCTTGATCCCCTGGGATCAAAATGGAGATCCGATATATAAAATAGTCTTATTTTTACGAATGTACGCCTCAAACGAAACAACAGAACTAAAACGAAAGAACATTCAATATCAAATTTTAAAACACTAGCCGTTTAGTATACAATTTTTGGATAGCTTGGTTTTTTTTTCTACCGCGGGCAGGATTTGGCCCTACGACTATCACCATTAGTAATGGCGACGCCTCTTCCATCTGGGCTACCGCGGCTCAATCTTTGCTTAGAAATGAAGTAGAAGAGCCGTCACGTTGCAGATTCAAATTCTGCCTGCGGTAAAGTTTTTTAAATCCACAGTTATTTTTTCGTGATTTTGCTAATGATTATATGTGTATACGACATCAATGATTTTGCTATTTAACAAAATGTGAATGTAGTCTTCGATACCTACTACTTAAGATTTCGCCAATGAATTGCATTACACTCAGGTGAGTTCTATTTCCAATATGGAAGTATTTTCTGTTTAGATTAAATTGTTACCTATAATATCTGAATTTGAGATTGTTTCTTCCGACAGCCTCTCAGAAGGAAGGTTGTTATTCGAGAGTAGGACTTTATCTGGACATGAGTACAAGTACCTACCTAAATTATATTTCATTATTTTTTCTACAGCCCAAATGGGAGTGACATTAGATAAATAGAAAAAGCATAAATTCAAAATGCCAGATTTTATAAGCATTTTTTATTTTATTTAATGTCTTTTCGACGTGCAGAACCCGAGTTTTGCTATTTTTATGTCAATAAAAGTCAAATTCGCCAAATAAGTTACTATCTAAAGCCTTTCCTACATTGTTCATTTTATTTTACTGCAGACCTTTAATTAAATACTAGATAGGCAATTTACGTCACTCTTTAATATTTCTTTGTTGCCGGATATTAATTTTTATTTAATCTTGTGTTTGATTTCTTCATAAAGTCATGAAGAGAAATACTAAGATTGGATTTTGGATGGACCGTGAAATTACCAATTATTATTTTCAATTGATCTCATAGTTGACTCTCTTTTGAGATTCTGCTTGTTATGATGAAGTTCTTTTTTTATATATTAGGCACGTTTTTACAACTATTATGGGGTAAGATGTCGTCTTTTCAGTCACTAATTAGTCTTCTCCATTAGTGCGACCGCAAAACATTTTCAAGACAGTTATGGATGGCGCGTCCTATCGGGAATATATTCCAAGTGGGACAGCCGGTAGTTTCTTTTGGAAAATTTCCCACTTGAGACTTAAAGTCCACGACGTCACAAAATCCGGTCACAACATCAACCAATTATCCTAGAATTTTAACCAAAACCCGGCAAATGGCAAAACCGTAGACGTTGTTCGGCCATCGTTCTAAGCTGATTCAGTATTTTCTAGGCTTTTGGCCAAAATCCTAATTCTGCCATAGCACTGCGACATACATATTATACAAATCTTGAAAGCCATAAATATCTTGGTTTCGATTCAGGTGTTCGTGCGATTGAAGTAGCCACCACAGTACCAGCAGAAGTTGCTGATAAAATACCCAACGTTTTAAAAAATAATGACACAAGAAGAATCATTAATGGAGAACTCGTTACTGATAACAGGCCCTATATGGTGAGAAATATAAATAATTTACCCCATGATCATTCATGACCGTCTACTGCCCTTTTCCCAATCCATTTGAGCTTAATAAAATTATTGGGCTTAGTTATACGACCGGTAACCTTCGAGAATGCTGATGTAGGTAATTTCATACAGGGTGAAAAGAAATTGAATGCATTCTTTAGAAGGATTAAGAGGGGAGACAATTTCCTACACTTTCTTTCACAGAAGTATCTACGCATCAGTTTATTTTTTTACTAGCGGACCGTTAGCTGTATCACCCTCCGCAACTCATTTTCCCGCGGAAGAAAGGCATTTTCCGGCATGTGCTATAACATTAAACCTTCCTCTTGAATCACAATTACAAAATACTGCATCAAAATCAATTGCATGTTTTAGGAGGAATTAGCGAATTCCACTACAGGCAGACAGAAAAAGCGACTTCATTTATAATATGTACTGAATGAAGTTGTATTTTTTCTAACACAAGATAGTTCATTCACGAAAGTGAAAGTGAAAGTGAAAGATCTTTATTCAAAATAGGACATTAAAATATCACTTATTGATAGTCATTACATTACATTACGCAGAAATGGATTAGACATTGTAAAAAAGAGAAATTTTGACACGTCGTTTGATATGTTCATACAGGTCCACCTGAAACTGCCGTCCACGAACGACAGGCAGAGGCATTACAAGAAGTGGCTGTGCGGCGGCGTCATCGTTCACGAAGAGTACATCATGACATCAGCAGCCTGCATCGAGGATGTGGAACACTTTTACGTTGTGTCCGGGACTTACAAGTGCGTTTTTGACTGCTTTAAATTTATCGCGGGTTTTCATCGCTTTGGCTACATTAGATAGATAGATAAACTCTTTATTGCTTACATTTCGATAAAAACAATAAACAACAAACATAAATCTTAAAGCTAAAGTAAGCAAAGGCGGCCTTATCGCTTGTAGCGATCTCTTCCAGGCAACCTTTACCTTGAAAGAGACAGTGGATACAAATTTGCAAGTAGTTGCAGAAGCAATATAAGTTAAAAACCTTAAATTCAGCAATTAAACCTAATTAAACTAAATCAAAAATAAAAATACCTAAAATATATGACGGCGCGGGGCGCAAGTAGCTTTGAGAAGCACGTGTACTTCATGGTTGTACTCTCTTTGGTTGGAGTGGGTGTTACCCGAATGAGGTTGTAGGAGGCGATTCGACATATATAATAAGATGAAGATACATACTTAAATAAATATATATACATTTATAAATACAATATATATTTATATATATATAATTATAGATAGGAAATATTAACTAAGTAGCAACTGATTTAATAAGGAGATAATTGTGTTGTACATTCAATCTGTAGTAGCTGAGAATTCGTTGCAAAACTATCCCGGTAGATGGAGCCGTGCATAGCGTTATTGGCCAAGATATAGATGCATAATTTCGTAAATACGGTAGCCCAGATGGAAGAGTCGTCGCCATTATTAATGGCAAAAGTAGCAGGTTTTGGTTCTGCTTGCGCTAGAAAAAAAACATTTCTAAAATGTATAGGTACGTATTTAGTGTTTTGAAATTTGCAGTATCCAGTGTATTGAATTTACTGTTCAAGTTCTTAATTTTAAACAGAAAGCAAGCCTTTTTAATTTTTTTGTACAATTATATCTTTGTTAGGGATCTCTCTACCAAGATAGCTTTGTAACCAAGTAAATTTTGTGATTAGTTATTATGACTGGATTATCTGTAAACAGTACACTTACTTTTCATTATTTACAGATATGCAGACGACGATGATAGATATAACAACCCTTGTATCAAAAATGGTGCAAAAAAAGCAATATGGAAGTGCGTTCCTAAAAGTAAGGCATTTTTTCAAAAAATATCCATCTCTCACAGAAAATCAAGATATTCAACACTAGCTGGTGCCCGCGAACTTCGTTTCGCCAAGGGAAGTTTATGAGCCGACAGAAGCGGCACATCATGCACAACAACTATTTCAATACAGAAATTGTCTTATCTCTTAAAGCTTTGCCGAGGTCTATATGTTCCGTCAGAAAGGCAGACAGACAGGCCCTCCAGTGCTGATTAAGGTTCTCACTAATCATAAAATATGATCAAGAAGTTTATCTTCCACCATGACCATACCACACATCAAAAAATATCGCAATCTTTTTGCGGGGTTCATGCACATTTAGGTTTACCACACAGACTTCTTCATCTTCCTTGCATCTTCTTATTTTGGGTGGTGTTTGCTCTTCTAATTTTTCGGCACCATAAGGTTGTTTCTGGGGTTGTCGGGTCAGGTTGGTCATCTTTTTTCGTGAGGTCGGTCATACACACTAACAGATTACATTTTCAAATGTAGGAAGTGTGATATCGATATTGATTGTTAGCTGGTCCCCGCGAACTTCGTGTAGTTTCGTTTCTTATACCCACATTGAAAAATACAAATTTCCACACCAGCATCTTAAAAATTGTATCCATCACGCTAATTATGTAATAATTGTTGGAACCATATTTCTAAAACCGTAGATGCATTGCCAGCAGATGCCAGCAGAAGCGTTCCGTCAAGCTGAACAACTTTTGCTTTGGAGCTATTTCAATATCTCTTTTAGTTTAGCTGAGCTTCTAGTGGTGTTCCTGGTAGTCTACATCAGCTACTCCAAACTTTCGATGTCTTTTCGCCAGCAGAAGCGTCCCATCAAGCTAAATAACTTTTGCTTTGGAGTCATATCCGTATCTCCAATATAGTTTACCTGTACTCCTGTTGGTGCACCTGGTGGTTTAAATCAGGTACTCTAAACTTTCGATGTCTTTATGCCAGCAGAAGCGTTCTATCAAGCTGAACCACTTTTGCTTTGGAGTCATATCTGTATCTCCTATAGTTTACTTGGGCTCCTGTTGGTGAACCTGTTGGTCTACATCAGGTACTCCAACTTTCGATGTCTATTTGCCAACAAAAGCGTCCCATCAAGCTTAACAACTTTTGCTTTGGAGTCATATCTGTATCTCCTATAGTTTACCTGGGCTCTTGTTGGTGCAACTGGTTGTCTACATCAAGTACTCCAAACCTTCGATGTCTATTTGCCAGCAGAAGCGTCCTATCAAGCTGAACAACTTTTGCTTAACAGTCATATCTCTACCACCTATAGTTTACCTGGGCTCCTGTTGGTGCGTCTGGTGGTCTACATCAGGTACCTACTCCAAACCTTGGATGTCTATTTGCCAGCAGAAGCGCCCCTAGTTGGGTGTGTACACCGGTGAAAATCGGAAAATACGGCTGATGCTTATCACAAGATTTCCTTTCGAAAGGATTGGTCCTAAAGGCGCATGGAGCCATTTAAGAAGTGGGGCCACCTCAATTTTTATTGTAATTTTTTACAGTAAAATAGTCCAGTTTCTTTAGGGTTTCATACAAAATGTCATCCCCTATTTTACCCATTTAGGGGGCGAATTACAAAAAAATAAAATACATTTATATCATAGTTTGCGATGTATAATAAAATAACTGAACAAAATTTCAGCGACATTTATCAAAGGAATAAAAAGTTACCTACAAACTTTCATCCCCTGTTTTACCCCTTTTAGGGATGAGTTTTTATGAAAATTATTTCTTATAGCTCTTTTGCACTATTTTGACATCCTTTGCGCAATAATTCAAGTTCCTAGGTTATCTGTGCGTTGATATTTTATTATCTTTTGATCACCTATTCTTGATTTTAATTTAGAAAAAAAATTGAATTTTAATATGTAATGACCCAAATTTTATTACGGAATTCACTTTTTGACATATGATTTATTCGAAAATGATACCAAACATGACTATAAACTAAATCGCTCAAATAAAATATTGAAACTGAATTTTAAAACCCCCCCACCCGCAGCAAAAATCCAGGTGGCCCCACTTCGAAAATCCATCTCAGTAACCTAAAGATTAATCGCGCCAAAGGAAATTTCATTATACCCTTCAGCCGTATAATTAGAGCTACACACGCCACTACCCATCAAGCTGAACAATTTTTGTCTTGGAGTCATATGCGTATCTCCTATAGTTTACCTGGGCTGCTGTTGGTGCACCTGGTGGTCTACATCAGGTACTCCAAACCTTCGATGTCTATTTGCCAGCAGAAGAGTCCTATCAAGCTGAACAACTTTTACTTAGAAGTCATATCTCTATCTCCTATAGTTTACCTGGGCTCCTGTTGGTGCACCTGGGGGTCTACATCAGGTACTCCAAACCTTGGATGTCTATTCGCCAGCAGAAGCGTCCTATTAAGCCTAATAACTTTTGCTTTGGAGTCTTAAATCTATATCCTATAGTTTAGCCAGGCTCCTAATGGTGCTTCTGGTGGTCTACATCTGGTACTCCAGACCCTAAAGTGGTAAAATGTATCCTAGATGTTGACCCGACTAATAAGGTATTACGACACAAAATTTGGTTAAAATCCGTCCAGTAGTTTATCCGTGAAAGATGGACAAACAAACAGACAGACAAACAGACAGACAGACAAACAGACAAACTTTTTTTTAACGATTGTTCTGAGATCTGTGTCCTGAGCACAATTGAAAGCAAAAATCCTTTTTTTAAACTATCCCATGTACAGAATTGGTGTCGTTTCTGTTTTATTATATGTATAGATAATTCAATTTGATCGTAACATGCCATCATCATTACAATTCCCTTATTTTAGACTACGTATTCGACGGGCACGAAAACGACAACATCAGATGGATGAACAACGACATAGCGATAGTGAAAGTCGAAGAGGGTTTCGATTTCACGCGAAGAGTCAGGGGTTGCTCGTTTATCCCCAAACCGGTGTGCTACAACAATCAGAGCCTCACCTTGGAGAATGCTGGTAACGTGGCCTCGGTCGCTGGATGGGGTACCACGGAAAAATATAATGAGGTTAGTACTCATATAAATGAAATAATAAATTATATAAGAGGATCGAACCTAGGTTACGACACGTGGGCAAGGACGAAATACCATGACGTAATTTTATTACTATACCACAAATACCATACAATAATTTCCTCTATCACGTGGGGTACCATCTCACTGATCTGCTACTGAGTTATTGCCGACGCACCGATCGTCCGTTGTCGGTGGGTGCCCGATAATATTATGATTATCATGTTCTATTAGGAGGATTTCATATAGCACTGTGAGCGCATTCAAACCCCCATAAATTGAGACTGTTTTGACCCGTTGTCATACAATCAATTCTATTGATTTACACATGAGTTGCATAGAGTTTTTTCAACAACAGCTTATCTGATATCATTCTTACAAATTCTTATTTTCATTAATGCAAATCAATGTCTGTTCAGTGGGTGAACAGACGCAGTGACGGGAGGCGGTACCAGGAAAATCAGGAGACCCTCCTGGAAGCTGCCGTGGAGATCATCTCCAAACAACGTTGCAAGAATCGCTGGGGCTCGAGATACCACAACATCATCGACAACTACATGATCTGCACCAAGGACATTGGACAGACCATGTCGGAGATTTGCAGTGTAACGTACTCTTGAAATGTTTTTCATTTTATAATATGGTTTGCACATCTTCAGATTAGAAAGAACAGGATCACAGCGTTAATGGCCAAGATACACTTACATAATTCTACTATTGCACCGCGGAAGCCCAGATAGAAGAGGCGTCACCTGTAGGTACTAATGGCAGAAGTCGCAGGATCAAAATCTGTCAGAGGCAAAAAAAAATATTCTCTACGCCCAAAACTTTGTTATTGAACCGCGGTAGCCCAGATAGAAGAGGCGTCGCCAGTATGTACTAATGGCAAAAGTCGCAGGTTCAAAATCTGACAGCAGCTAAAAAAAAATTACTCTCTATGCCCAAAGCTGCATTGACAATCACGTACGATAGATATATATAAACTATCCAAGTTTTATCTCAATCCTAATCTTGCAATCTCCAGGAGAAATACGTGGAGTGCCAGGACATCAACTACTACGATGGAGACGAAGACGAAGGCAGAAGACAGATGAAGACTGACAAGGTACCTGACCTGCTTCTTCTTTTCTTGTGGAACAATGAGTCCCCGAACGACCCGATGCAAAGATAAAGTTTTTCAACCGTTTACAAAAAGAAGCAGGTGTATGACATGGTTTTGTAATGAATGACCGTTGTCTATGTAATCAAATCATAGCCGGCAACCGGAACCAACGGATTAATAAATCATCCAAAGCTCGGAACCACCTTTTTTCTGCAGGTGGTTCAGCCTGCAATATCCTAATCCTAACCAGACTAAAATATAACGAATAGAAATATAATTTGAAATACTATGTACAGGAAGGTACTTTTAAGATTTATTTATTTACATGCAAGTATTCAAATATAAATGTTTCGTTTCGAAGGTCCCCGTAAATCTGATGGTGCACTCGGCGTACCACAACGAGACCATGCTCCTCAACGGTACCAGGAGACAAAGACCCACCAATCATCACAACCAGATCGACGGCGGCTTCTGTGAGGTTGGTTATGATGCAATATAGCAGATGTTATGGCAGATATCATCTTCCTGCCCTTACCCCAAATCAGTTGAGGTCGGCGCAACATGATTTGCTGGAACACAAAATCAAATAGGAAAAGGATTTGGCAATATTTATGACCGGCTGTCTGCCTGACAACCCTCTTTGTAATTGGTATCACTGCCACCATGCGGTTGACCAACTAAAGTTGCCAGATATTCAGCTGACGACGAAAACTCTACGTCGCCTTTTACGAAACACACTGAGTGGAGTAGAAGTGGCAGTATTCTTAGTTGCTACCGCACGATCACCCAATTGTAAAAGTTGATTACTTATAAAGATTCCTAGAATTAGTTTAAATTACTACTCGCCTGCCACAGGAGAGTTATGTTGTTCGAGGCTGTATGTATGTATTTATGTGTGTATGTATCTAGAAATTCGTTTTTACGGGCTACAGCCCAAACGGCTGGGCGGATCTTGACATATGATCAGCTTCGTCTCAGCAGTGCGAGTGACACTGGCTATATTAACTTACTCCGCTGACTCAGCGACCCAAAGAGGATCTTAGCCTCCGAAACGACGCTATATTATAAATTCAAGATGGCGGATTTTTATCGCAAAATACCTTCAATTTTGAAATTACCGCAGTCGTGTTTTTGTTACACATCTGCTTGTTCTCAGAACGACCACGGCGGCCCGCTGGTGCATGGCTCTGGCGTGAGCTCTATCGTCATTGGGGTGATCTCAGCGTGCCTCGTCAAAGAGAGGAGCAATAAATGCTACGGACCCTTCCTCTATACCAGCGTTTACAAGAACAGGCAGTTTATCTCCTGCTCACTGTACAAGGATGTCGAGTGAGTTATAGAATGCTCATCATTTACATCACTTGATCGAACACCTTGGTCTTGAGGAATTGTGGCAAGGTCAACTGCATATTATGTCGCAACTTTCCAAACGCTGCCCAGCTGCACCCTTCTGGTGATTTCAGTCTCAATGTTGTCCCTTCATAACTGAAGTTTTCCCAAGGTACATACTTCTGGACAACTTTAACTTCAAGGTCTACCTTTGACGGAGACTCACTCAAAATAGAATGATGTCTTTGACATAATTGAGAATCTTGAATGCAGTAGTAACTAAATGGCAAACTGAAAAACATAGGTAGGTATATTACGAACGCGATGTAATATAAGGGATATTATAAATTGCATATCAAATAAATAATCGCCTATCAATACATATTCATCATATAAATTATTTTTTACATCAAATATCTTACTTCACTACAAATAATCTAAATGTTTAACAAAACATAAACAGCAGATAATTCGAAATTTTACATCAATATGACATAACTTTTTTCCTTATAATGCAATACAGATAAATTTATTTTTGTACAAAAATACTACATACATAGCATGAATACTGACTGCACAGCAAATTTTCCATATTTCATAGCAAAATAACTATCCCAGTCGCATATTAACCAGTAAACATACGTAAGTAAACATAAGTTTATAGGTCCGTTAGGTATAGCCTAACCGAACCTGGCGCGGAAAGCGCCAGGTTAGGTTAGGTTAGGTTAGAACTTTGACCACAACGCACGAGCCGAGCGAGCGGAGCGAGCGTGCCGCGGCAGCGGCCGGCGATGTGCCAGAAACGACACGCTATGCGCGTCATCAATTTAAAATATGATTATCAATGTGTATGATTAACGATGATGGTTCATCTCTAATAAAAACTGCTGTAAATAATATAAAAAAACCGGCCAAGAGCGTGTCAGACACGCCCACAAATAGGGTTTCGTAGTCAATGTTTAAATATCATGTTTTTCAGCATTACAAACTTAATTTTGTTGCTGGTTTGTTAGCAGCAGTATGATGACCAACCGCAAATAGAAAAACTCATTTTTTTCTGAAACCTTTAAGGGTACAATATCCGTTATAGTTTTCATTGTAACTTCAGATTGTAAGCTATATTTCATATTTATTTCAAATTTTTAGCATTTATACTTTAGAAGTTACAGCTGGAACAAATTATGGGTCAAAAACGCCCTTTTTAAAAGCAAATATCTCGTGACAGAAACATTTTAGTGACTTTGTTTTAAAGAAACCTCACCTTAGTTTTAAAAGACCTATTCAACGATACCCTACTCATCATTACAGAAGAAAAAAAATTTTTTGTCCCCCTTTCACTTGTATGGGAGGGGGTCCAAAAAACATTTAATATATTTTTTTCTTAACATTTCTATATTTGGGTCAACACGATCTATCTTCTCACCAAATTTCATGTCGATAGCTCTAAAACTGACAAAGATATGAGGGCGCGGCATACAGACAGACAGACAGACAGACAGACAGACAGACAGACAGACAGACAGACATGACGAAACTATAAGGGTTTCTAGTAGACTACGAAACCCTAAAAATAGAAGCTATATTTAAAAGAAAAAGAGTTAACAGGTATAATGTGCATTAAAATTATTAGCTGTGCATTGATGAAAATGCTTTTGCTTTAGGAAAAATCGCTGTACGCTGCGAAAATAAATTGTAGTGTGTTTAGTGATATTTTGAGTTGAATATTATGCTGTGCAATCAGTAATTTTGATGGAAATTTGGAATCTTATTGCATTAAAAAAGGATATTTTTTGATTTGCGTTTAAATACTACCCGTAATATAATATGCGGAACATTTCAAAACACTTTTCGTATGTT
This sequence comes from Phthorimaea operculella, assembly GCA_024500475.1. Classification (NCBI taxonomy): domain Eukaryota; kingdom Metazoa; phylum Arthropoda; class Insecta; order Lepidoptera; family Gelechiidae; genus Phthorimaea; species Phthorimaea operculella. Next base: position 1,312,066 of record JANFCV010000058.1, on the reverse strand, counting down.
AGGTTTACAATTTTAGAAAAACTTTCAGAATATTCTACCTTAGTTAGGCAGCCTGCCTCTACCTGCGACTTTTGTGTGGCAACGGTTGAGCTGCGGTAGCCCAGGTAGAAGAAACGTCGCCAGTACTAAAGGTGCTAGTCGTAGGTTTAAATCTGCGGCACCAGTTTCCTTAAAATTGAATAATATGTTACACAGAAAATTATTTAAAATTTGATATTTTTTTTTTAGCTACATTCAATCAGTACTTAAAGTATGAATTAGCTGCAAAACTATCCCGGCAGGTGGCAGCATGCTACGTATTATTAGCCAAGACACACTTGCATAATATAGGAGATAACCCAGAGGTAGCCCAGATGAAAGAGGCGTCGCCATTAGATACTAATGGCGAAAGTCGCAGGTTCAAATCCTGCCTGCGGTAGAAAAGTTATGCAAGTGAATTGGGTAAAACCATTTCATAATGTTGGAGTTTAAAATTATCTTTTTCTTACAGGCCTAAATGCAGACGCCAGTTCAGATCAGGAGTCACGCACGAAGAGAAAACAATATCATGGAAAAATCATCCTGACGGGTAATTATAAAATCACAAAATTAAATATCACGTCATAACTACAAAGGTACATTTATCACGCCCAGATTCCTTGCGGGGTAGGCAAAGCGTTAACAAACGGCTGTAAAATACGCCACGTCTGACTTAGTTTGAAAGTCATTCAGAAGACTGTGTATCACCCGTATCACCATAGTGACAGGTTGTCAGCCCGTCACCTAAATTTGCAATACATATCAACTGTTGCTATTCTAAGCTGGCACCAATACGGCAGCAAAATGAAGGACAAAGACTGTACCTACAGATGCTTTAAGTACAAAATTTTTTTACTATTTTAGACTACCATCAGAATAATTCAAATATAAAAAAAATATATATCTTTTTGTTATTTAGGCAACTTATTCCACAACGAGTCTAATAGTAATGGGGAACTTCTTATTGACGTCATCAAGCGAGATCAACTGCGACTAGATACCACATTCGGAAGAAAAAATTGCATGATAACGTGGAGGTCTAAAGATAGAACGTCACAGATAGATCACATACTGACATATAGCAAAAATCAGTTCTTCTTCAATCATATTCGCGCCGAGTTTGCAAAGGGGATGTCGGACCATAAAATAATAATAGGTAAAATTGATACAGAACGGTTAGGACGTAAAACACCCGCTTCCTACTCTAATAAAAACGAAAATGGTCAAAGCACAGGTTTTAATTACAAAAAAATTAACTATGACAATCTAAAAGAAAAAGAAACCCGAAAAAAATACCGCGACAACATTCGAGCAAAAATAACCGAATGGCGAAGTTCCATAAAACTAGATGAGATAATTCCCTACAATACACTTATCAGCTTTCTACAAACTGCAGCACAGGATGAACTGTCTGGCGAACCTGCCAGGTCCGCAGAACGCCAGGTTGCTTTGCAGCAATTGGAAATAGCCAAAGCAGCATGCCAGCAAGACCCCGACAACATTGCTAAAAAACAAAGACTAAAAGTTAATAGGCGCGAGCTTCAATCAGTAATAGACAAGGAAGAACGTGAGGAACTGGACGGAGTACTCGAAAATATTGGATCCCTCCATCCTTCCCAACGAATGAAAGTTACTTACGAGTGCTACAGGCGCCATAAGCTAACCGAAAACCGAAAAACGAAGCAGCACTTCATTCCAATGTCAAAATGGGAAGAAGAGTTAAGGAAATGTCAGGGCCCCGCTATTCCACTCCACCCTCTAGAAAATATAAACGATCTAGAAGAAGACCCCACGAAGGACGAAATATTAGATATTATATCGAAAATGCGTAATGGAACCGCCCCCGGTGCAGATCAAATAGTTATGAACTTAATAAAATCAGCTCCAATGGAGTTTATTGACGAACTCTTTAAACATATTTGCTTAGCGTGGAGGGATAATATTATACCAACTTCGTGGACACAAACAATACAAGTTCCTATTCCAAAAATAAAAACACCTAAAACAATAAATAACTTCCGGAGAATTTCCATATGCAGTACAATATACAGAATCTACGCAAATTTTCTGTTAAATAGACTAGACAAAAAAATAGAAGAGTTAGGAAATTATCAAGCTGCTTTTCTTAACAACCGATCAACTGACGATCACATGTACACCCTTCGCAGAGTTATTGACGAAAACTGGAGAGAGGGCACAAAAATCTATGTTATGGCCCTTGACATAGAAAAAGCATTCGACACGGTAGATCTCAATGCACTGAAGGATATCCTTACAACAAGAACAAACCACGCTATAACAAATAGAATCATTAAAGGATGCATGAACGAAACAACCTGCATCAAATGGTTCGGGCAACAAAGCGCATATGTAAACAAAGGAAAAGGCGTGAAACAAGGCTGCCCCCTATCCCCTCGCCTCTTCACCCTCGTGATGGATGACGTCCTAAAAACACTTGAAGAAGAAGTGGACTCCTTACTATTAAACCAGGACAACCAGATAAGTCTCCCAATGATACTTTCGTTCGCTGATGATTTAATCATACTATCAGAAAGTATTATAAATCTAAATGAGATATTTTCGAAAATAGAACCTTTGTTATCTTCAGTGGGACTATATATAAATACAACCAAAACTCAAATAATCATTCGAGACCCATTACATAACGAACAAAGAAACTTTATTACACTTGCAGGAACAAACATAATCCCTGCAAAAGAAATCAAGTATCTCGGCACATACATAACGGCAGGACACAGCAGAAACGATACTATACACAAGCGATGTAAACAAGGCGTTCGGAATTGTAAAGCACTTATCCCCTTAATCAAAATAACGAAAATGGAATGGCCGACCGTGCGTCTCATTTATAAAATGGTTATAGAACCTACAATTACTTACGGTCTAAAAGCGGCAGCTATAACAAAAGCCAACAGGTCAAAACTTCGCCGATATGAAAGATTAATAGTTGCGGACTTGATGAGCCACTCAAAAAACCCACCATCCATGAATAGACGTATTCAGGATCTATTAAAAGGAAAACTATAACGAAACAAATTAAATACCTGCGTTTATGCTACTTTGGACACATCCAAAGACGTAAACATCCACACCTCCTCCACGCGGCATCAAAGTACAGAGCAAGAAAATTAAAAGTTGGCCGCCCGATATACACCTGGAACGATTCCATGGAACAGGACATGTTGTATCTCAATAAGACAAAATCTGATTGGGAACAACTGGCAGCAAACAAATCGGAATTAAGAACGGCGGCACAGGAAATCTTCAAAATGGACGAAACAGATAGCGAAGCCGAAGAAGAAGACCGAAACCGAAGAAGACAAGAAGAAACGCAACATTATTTCGAACTACAGGAGTACAACATTCCTCTCATCCATGGCCCTGAAGCCCAACCGCCCAGCATCAACGCTCATTATCTCTAGAATTTACCCGTCTTTCCTAACATCCTAGTTTGCCTAAAAGCTGCATAGCTGGGTGAATGTGGTCATCCGGAGGCATCTAGATGATCTTCCTCCCCTATCCCAGAGCGTGTCCCTCCTGAACAAAACTGCACCCCCCGGTTTTATCCAGCTTGCTGGGGACTGGCTTCGGCCTGGCTGGGACGGTGCCAATCAATCAATCAATCAATATATCTTTTTGTTATTTAGGCCTGCGAAAAGTGAAACGGATAAAAAGCCTGTACAGGCACAGCCAGGATTGCCAAGCGCCGGCGCCGACGCTGCAGATACAGGTACGCATGCTAATCTATATACATATATCACGCCTTTATCCCATGCGGGGTGAACAGAGCGTAAACGGTCACTTAGGCCGAACGCTGCGTTAGGCGGACCGGTACGCGCGGACCTTCCGCACGCGGTACAGTATTGGCAAAATACAAGAGCAGCGCTGCGTGACGCGGCTGCGGCGAGCCGCGGGGCGGTTCGGGCGAAACCGGGCGACGGCTCCGGCGAGACTACTCGAACGAACACAGCGACACCTCACCGCCTCACCGGATACCTAGGCAGGCACGATGCGCTTCTGAAATCGGTCGGGTTATTATGGCGGCGCTGTCAGTACGCGACGGCGAGCCGCGACGGACCGGCGGCGAGCTGCGACGGACGGTCCGCGCGTACCGGTCCGCCTGACCCAGCGTTCGGCCTTACACCACGTCTAACATTTGTTTGGAGTCACTCAGAAGACTGTGTATCACCAATAATCACCATAGTGACAAGCCTGTCGTCTAAAATTGCAAAACACAGTCTCAAATCCCACAGTCGCTTCTTTCGACTACAACGGGAAAAACATGGGGTAAATACTATTTTAAACCCTCACCACACGGTATGGTTTAAATGTAGATTAACTCTTTCCAGTCCTAGAGCCGCTTCAACCCCCGGAGTCAGCGCCAGCGGCGGCCCCTGTGCCTGTACCACCGGCAGCGCCAGTAACGCCACCTGCGACAGTGGCCACCCCGGCGCCAGACAAAGTGTACCCCAATGATGGGTTCGTGATGCGATCGGACATTGCAAACGGTACCGCAGCCACGTGAATAAAAAGCTTAGTAGTTTTGAAGCGTGTTTTTTTTACAATCTCAGGCATGTATTGGGAGCAGCAATCTTTAGCTCAAGTACCCAAAAGCCGGCTACGCCGATATAAAGTGGGTGCAGCATGCAATCTGGTGCAGCGCAAGTAACCCAAGTTCAGGTTCTTAGATAGGTATTACTCGAACAACTCACTATGGGGCGCTGCAATAAACTTTTGAGAATTTAAAAAAAGATTAAATTTAGTTTGGTCCTATTCATTTATAATCTGTACAAGTAACGCCACCAGCTGAGCAACACCGGCAGCGCAAGTAACGCCACCAGCGACAGTGGCGACCCCAGCGCCAGACAAAGTGTATCCGAATGATGGGTTCGTGATGCGATCAGACCTTACCAATGGCACGGCAGCCACGTGAATAAAGAGATTAGTAGTTTTGAAGTGTGTTTTATTGCTCAAGTAATCTCTGGCATGTAGTGGGTGCAGCAATCTTGGCTCAAGTACTCAAAAGCAGCAATCTCAGCGCAAGTAACCCAAGGCCGGCTACGCCGGCATATAGTGGATGCAGCAATCGTGGCTCAAGTAGGTTCTCAAAAGCCGAGACCAGCATATAATGGGTGCGACAATCTTGACTCAAGTACTCAAAAGCCGTCTAGGCCAGCTTATATGTTGCAATTATCTCCAAAACCAGTGGCCGGATATCGATGCTGTTTCTAGTGATAGATTAGGATTTCATTGATTCAGGTTCTTACATAGGAGGCGCTGCAGTAAACTCGCGCGGGTTCTCTCAAAATTTAAATTTGTTTTCACTTGTTTAGTCCTATTTATTTTATCTGTACAAGTAACGCCACCATCAGCACCGGCAGCGCCAGTAACGCCACCAGCGACAGTGGCGACCCCGGCGCCAGACAAAGTGTACCCCAATGATGGGTTCGTGATGCGATCGGACATTGCAAACGCCACGGCAGCCACGTGAATAAAAAGATTACTAGTTTTGAAGAGTGTTTTTTTTGCCCCTAATACGACTAAACTAAAAAGAAACGCGAGTAGCAAAAGTCACTTTATAGAGTAACAAAATTTTCCTTTACCGCTTGCCCTTTAGCCTCTTCACGGGACTAAATAATTCACTTTAGTTTGGATTCTACTTTAGGGTAACAATTACAAGGTGATTAAAAATTACAAAGCTGCAAAACAGCATATTAATTAATAAGGATCCTGGTGTCCTTATTGGGTCCTATCTAGTTTATCTGTACAAGTAACGTCACCAGCGACAGTGGCCACCCCGGCGCCAGACAAAGTGTACCCGAATGATGGCTTTGTGATGCGATCGGACATTGCAAACGGCACGGCAGCCACGTGAATAAAATGATTACTAGTTTTGACGCGTGTTTTTTTGCCCGTAATACGACTAAACTACTACTAAATCGCGAGTAGCAAAAGTCACTTTATAGAGTAACAAAATTTCCCATTACCGCTTGCCCTTTAGGAGGTCACGGGACTAAATAATTCACTTCAGTTTGGATTCCAATTTAGGATAACAACATTTCAAGGTGATAAAAAATTCCAAAGCTGCGATAAAACATATTAATAAGGTTTCTGAGGGGGTCCTTATTTACTTAGCCCTATTCATCAGTACAAGTAACGCCACCAGCGACAGTGGCGACCCCGGCGCCAGAAAAAGTGTATCCCAACGACGGCTTTGTGATGCGATCGGACATTGCAAACGGTACCGCAGCCACGTGAATAAAGAGATTACTAGTTTTGAAGCGTGTTTTTTTGCCCCAGTAATCTCAGGCATGTAGTAGGTGCAGCGATTTTGGCTCAAGTAGTAGGTGCAGTGATTTAGGCTGGCATATCGTTGGTGCAACATGCAATCTCAGCGCAAGTAACCCAAGGCCGGCTACGCCGGCTTATAGTAGACACAGCAATCTTGGCTCAAGTACTCAAAAGCCGGTTAGGCTGGCATATGTGTTGCCAATTATCTCCGAAACCACTGGTCGTAGTTTGATGCTGTTTCCAGTGATGGATTAGGATTTTAATGGTTCAGGTTCTTAGATAGGTATTACACAAACACCTCGAGTACCCAAAAGCCGAGTAGGCCGGCAATTAGTGGGTGCAACAATATCAGCGCAAGTAACCCAAGGTAGGTCCTTGGGTCCTTATTTGGCGCTATTCATTTATCTGTACAAGTAACGCCACCAGCGACAGTGGCGACCCCGGCGCCAGACAAAGTGTATCCGAATGATGGGTTCGTGATGCGATCGGACATTGCAAACGGTACCGCAGCCACGTGAATAAAGAGATTACTAGTTTTGAAGCGTGTTTTCTTGCCCTTTGACCGCTAATACGACTATACTAAAAACATTCGCGAGTGGCAAAAGTTCACTTTAGTTTGGATACTACTTTGGAGAAACAAAATTTTCCTTTAACGCTAGGCCCTTAGTCACATCATGGAATGCAATAACTCACTTTAGTTGTAAAGGATTGTACTTTAGTGTAACAAAATTTCAAGGCGATAAAAAATTGTATAGTTGCAACATACATACATACATACATCACGCCTTTCTCCCTTGCGGGGTAGGCAGAGCGTCAACGACCGTAAAAGTACGGTCGTTATCGCCACGTCTGACACATATTTGAGGGTCGTTTTAGCTATTGTCGTGTATCGCTATAGTGACAGGTTGTCAGCCTGTCGCCTAAAATTGCAATACACATGATACCCTCGAGTCGCTTCTTACGACACCCACAGGAAAGAAATGGGGTGATGCTATTCTAAGCCGGCATCACACGGCCAAACTTATTAATAGTTGCCAAACAGCATATTAATAAGGATCCTGATGGGTCCTTATGTATTTGGTTCTATTCATCTATACAAGTAACGCCACCAGCGACAGTGGCGACCCCGGCGCCAGACAAAGTGTACCCCAACGATGGCTTTGTTATGCGATCGGACATTGCAAACGGTACCGCAGCCACGTGAATAAAGAGATTAGTAGTTTTGAAGCGTGTTTTATTGCCCCAGCAATCTCAGGCCTGTAGTGGGCCATAAGAGGATCGTGAGTCTGGATTTTTTCATACAAACGATGTTACCGTATCCCTCAGCCAATTCGCAACCGATCAAAACAATTTTTGGCACGATAACTCTTCTTGACTAGATCTATGCCTAATATTCATTTTCTGGTTGGAATAATGCATTTAAAAAAAGATATGACCGTCGCAAAATGTCTCAAAATAATCAGCAAGTTTGGGCCCCGGTATCTTCTTAATATGACGATAATTTCAGCAAAACAGATGATACGGGCATAGAATATTTTATTGGCAGCAAAATGATGCTACTATCAACAAATTTGGTGGAGATTTCGAACGGGGAACCTAGTAAACCCAGAACGCAAATTTTATACACGTTTTCGGTACCGAGCTACAACTGTCTCTTTCATAGCTGCGGGGTGAGGGCAGGAAGGGGGTGGCGATGCAGATTGACCCTCTGGCCCTCATTTAGCAAGTATACAAGGTCTCAATAATACCGGGTCTTTTATTTTTTACTTTGTTTTGATATGTTTTAAATTCAATAATTCATGTCTACGTAGATATTTTCTACTTCTTGAACACTAGTCAAACTTTAATGTGTAGTTTATTTTTGTATAATTTACATATGTAAATTAACATAGGCACCAAACCACCAGAAGATAGGCTAAATAATGGATCCTAAAATAACTCGTAGTAAGTAGCTTTACTTCAGTAACGTAATTATTTATTTAGACTTGAATGAAGGTAGGTACGTACATATGTAAGTACTACAACGACCAATACAATACAACATATTATTATTTGCAATATAAATCAGAAGTTTTACTGCATGGATAAAGAAAATAAACCAATGATTACCACAGAGGCGGTGTTATTGCTAAATGTAGTTATTACTAGTTATTTTTACTAGGTATAGTTAATTTACAAGGTACTGCTTACCCTAAGTGGCGCTTTGCAATATAGGAGATATTGGTATGACATAAGATGCGATTTGATTTATATCAGCTATTTCGACCGGTTATGGTATGACAAAATAGCTCACATGGTCAGATGTGAGACTTTGAAATAAAGAGAGTGGAGTTCATTCCTGCTAATATCAATACATATTTTGTTTTCTTTCAAAGTTTTGTATATTTTGTTTGCATCTTTTATAATCCTTATAAAATGTGTCATGCTCATGCATGATCATGAATGCACAAAATGTTTTATCATTATTTGTAACAAAATAGGCAGAGTAAGGGAGGAGTTTCAGATTTGTTTCAACAAGGTGTTTGGCCTTATCACACTAGCAGTTTGAGAGCGGATGCGGAGCGGAGCAGGTGCGCAGAAAATTCTTTGTGAATGCGTGGCAGATGTGCAGCGAATTCGCACCACCGACGCACGACGTAGCTGCGTAGGCGCGGCGGATGCGCAGTGAATTTCTCGCGGACGTGCGGCGGATACCGTCGTTATTTGTATCAAAACAATGCAAATCCATTCGCTACGCATCCGCCGCACGTATGCTACGAATTTGGTGCGCATACGCTCCGCTCAGCATCCGCTCCGAAAACGCTAGTGTTATAGGCTCTTATGTCTTGGAAAGTGTCTTGGGTGGGTGGGTATTTTGTTTTGTTTCTTCGATCAAAAAATGACGGGAAATGTCAGATAGAAAAAACTATTTTATCCATTTTCTGATTTTTTCACAAGTTGGCAAAAGTATGGATAGGACTTTTTATTTGGGAAACCTATAAAAAAAACAGACATTTATGGTGTAAAAAAATTAACAGGATATATTTGATGGGTTGAGTTCAGTTCATAAAACTGAGCAACTTTCCCCAAGAGACTCAGACCAAGAAAAGTAAAATGAAATACTTTGGACCTCTCATGCTTACAACAATGGCATGTAATTAAATTAGTCGTAAGTATATGTACCTATGCGTTCACCTTTTTTTCAGGGTTATGTTTTTCGAGAGAATGTATGTATGTTTGTATGTGGACATGACATGTAAATCTTTTTTACGGGCTACATACAGCCCAATCGGATTGTTGGATTTTGACATATGAGTTGTCGTTAGATTCGTCTTAGCAACATTGTCTGTCTGTCTGGACGCGTCTGAGTGGATCCTTTTATTTATTTATCCGCCTATGTTTCATATCCCTTACGGGCCGCTCTAATACATTTGTGTGGGTCACAAAGTCGAAATTATCTTAGCAGTTCTACGTTAGGAGAGGACGGGCCTTGTATGGCACGATTGTGCGGGATGCGATTTTGATATAGAAATGAAATTTTGGTCCGGCGCTCAGTCGGCGAGCAGGTTTAAATCTGTTCAGGACCTTATAATTTTCAATGTAGTTTTATCGCCGGTCCGAAAGGGTTAGGGAAAGTTGTTTATTTTCGTGGACTGATTCACCCCTTAAAATATTTGTAGTTCATTTTTAGACACCTTATTTACATCCTGAAAAAAAATGCTGTAATTATAATCCAAAAATAAAGTCTTATCCATACTTTTCCAATAGCTGCACTAAGTCTAGTAGATTTTTAGGGTGCCGTAATCAAAGGGTTGAAACGGATCCCTGTTACTGAGACTTCGCTGTCTGTCCGTCTGTCAGCAGGCACTATCTAATAAATGGTTATAGGTAGAGAGTCGCAAATTTCACAGACGATGAATTTCTGTTGCCGCTATATATAACAACAAATACTGAACATTTGATACAAATAAAAATACAGCCAGCCATACAAAAAAACGTCATTTTTATGCTCGATTTTATCTATGATGGTTCAAATGCTGTATCTCATGAACAGTAACAGTTAGACAGTTGAAATTCTCACAACCATGTATTTCTAATATTACTATTGCCCTATGACAACAAAAACTAAAAAATAGAGGAGCTCCCATACAACAAATGTGATATAAATGCTATTTTTAAACACAATGGTAAGGGACCCTTCGTTTACAAGTCCGACTCGCTCTTGTCCGATTTTTGAGAATCTGAAACGTCATCCATCAGAGAATTGTACCCATTAGGATTTCTAATATTGCAAATATAATCAAGAAATATCTCACACTCTGCCTACTCTGCAAGGGATGTAGGCGCGATGTGTGTAAAAAAAAGGCAAAGAAAAAACTGTTTTTTGTATAAAACGACCCGTCGTCGTCGTGACTCGAAACCTGTACTCTCAATAAACCGTTGATCCCAGGGGGAGCGGCTTACATTTTACGCCACGCAGTTACTTGCACTTAGTGGTCAATTTTGTGAATGGTTGCAAAACGTAAATGTCATTGATCATATACAATGAGGGCAAGGGGGTAGCGGGAGGGTCCACAGCGGGGCGGGAGGGATGCATAAATGAAATAGAAATATTTTTATCAACTGACAGTTCGCGAACTTTCAGGTTGCTATTGTAAAGTCCCGGCATATAGTGTGTGCAGCAATCTTGGCTCAAGTACTCAAAAGTCAGCTAGGCCGGCAGATATGTTGCCAATTATTTCCAAAACCACTGGTTGGATTTTGATGCTGTTTTCAGTGATGAATTAGGATTTCATTGGGGTTCTTAGATAGGTTTCATTTATCTGTACAAGTAAAGCCACCAACAGCACCGCCAGCGCCAGTAACGCCACCAGTGGCAGTGGCCACCCCGGCGCCAGACAAAGTGTACCCCAACGATGGCTTTGTGATGCGATCGGACATTGCAAACGGTACCGCAGCCACGTGAATAAAAAGATTAGTAGTTTTGAAGCGTGTTTTTTTGCCCCAGTAATCTCAGGCAAGTAGTGGGAGCAGCAAATTTGGCTCAAGTACTCAAAATTATCACGTGTAGGTAGATAGTCAGAATAGAACAAATAGATACCATCGCTTAACCGGACTGAAAAATTTCGCAAGCGACTAATTTATTCCGGTTTTTCATACAAAATACTAAGAAACGTACTGGCGATGGTACAAGAACCACAACAATGAAACATCAGCACCCTATGGTTCAGTTAAGAATCAGTTACCTAGTTCTGCTATCGCACACAAGAGGTCACTGGTTTTAGTTCTGCTACTCTATAAGAGATGTCGTTAGTTAACCCTTAAACTGGGTAAGGGTAAGAACCAAGGTTGGCTTTGGATGTTTTAACCTAAACCTTGTAAAACCCAAGACTTGGCAAGACAAAATACTCAAATACTATACCTAAAAGTAGGTATATGTAAAATGGTTCCCGCCACAGTCAGCCATCTAGACACACGGCAGTGTGTCCGCCAAGTTCGAGCAAAAAAAGCGACACACCGGCCGTGGGTTATATTACACGAACCATTTCGGGCCAAGTTCGACCCACCTATAACTCAAAATCTATTTTGTCTACGCATATGAAATTTCTAGTATCTGTCGAGATCTATTTACTGATCTAAAATACAAAATTTCATTAATGTACCTATTGTAGGTCTTGAGATATTGACGTCAGAAAATCGCTATTTTTACTATACACTCACTGACTGACTCACTCATCAAAAACCTAGACCACTTCCAATGGTCGTATTGACTTGAAATTTGGCATGGAGGTAGGTCTTTAGGTCAAGGTAAAGGAAAAAATCTGAAAATGGCCAAGTGTGAGTCGGTTTTAAAAATAATGAAGGTGTAAATTCATACCCCTAAGGACCTAAAACAAAAAAAATATCTATATCTTCCAATCGTCGTACCGACCTAAAATTCGTTACGAAGGTTTGTATTTAGTCAAAGTAAAGTATAAATGAGATATTTCCTTACCTAACTTAATCATAAGAAAAAAAGAAATAAACCTTACAAAATAAATGAAATCCTACCCAAAACATAAATGAAAGGCTGCCAAGTTCGATAATATTGAATGCTTATATAAAGAAGTGAGATCTAAATAGTGTTCCATACACAGACCTCAGTAAAATAGTTACAGGAATGCACACTTGATTTTCCGCAGTTTGGAAAGTAGATTCTTATTTCCAAACTGCGAAAAATCAAGTGTGCATTCCTGTAACTATTTTTAACTGAGGTCTGTGTATGGAACTTGGTACTTATTTAGATCTCACTTCTTTTATAGGCGAAGCATTCCAATATTATCGAACTTGGCAGCCTTTCACATTTATGTTTTGGGTAGGATCTTTTTTTCTCAAATGATACGCAGGTTATACCTACATCTCACCGGCGACGAATATTTTTTTAAAGAACCTAGCTTAGCAGCTAGACTTATTTAGTCAGTTTTCTTACGTACCTACTAATTCTCTATAGATCTTGTCAATCTTTAAATAAGTATATTATAGGTATCCTTACATATACCTAGATATTCTATCTGGTTTTCGGTACCTACGTAATTGGTTGACGGTTATTTATTATTAGTAAAATAAATGCCAAAGTTGTATGTTATAAATATTTTCCAAAATACTACCTACCTATGTAGGTACAGACTTCATACATAGTTTTTTCAAAATTCTTAATAAACTGAAAAACAATATAAAAGTTTTAAATATGTCGTTTCAAAACATTGACCTCTCATAAAAAAATTGGTATAGGTAGATTTAAACGCAAAATGTGCGACATTCTCTAGTCAAAAAAATCCTTTGATTTTAATTGTATGCGTAGGTGTAGGTAGGTACTTACCTATTTGCTTTACCTACTACGTACGCCATAATAATTACTTTTTATGGGGCAAGAATTTTTTTAAGCCCATGAAAAGGTATCATCTGTAAAATGTTATTGCTAATTTTTACAAAACACAGTGATGCATGGCGGTAGCTCAGTAGAGAGTGACCATTAGGGGCAAGTCGGCAATAGTGACTCAGTCACAGAGACTTGCAAAAATGTCCCGTTACGGTAGATGAAGGAATGCCACGTTACGCGTTATTTAAGATACACTTGCGTAATGTCGCAGGCAATTGAACCGCGGTAGCCCAGTTTGTAGAGACGTCGCCATTACCACGAATTAGGAAAACGGCGCGCTGCCTAATAGTAAAAGTCGCAGGTTCAAATCCTGCCTACGGTATAAAATTTTGCAAATTATCTAAAACTATTCATTACATTTTTGTAAGTACGTAATCTAATTATTTTTGTTATGTTTTTAAAGTTATTCTTCCCGAGTAATTGTAATTATTATCCCATGTAATTTTGTTTTTCTCTGTCTGTCTGTCATGGACCACGCAACAAATACCTAAAGATACCTACTTTTTTTTCATAGATAGAGTGATTCAAGTATGAGGATGAATTACCTTTCTACAAAACATGCCGTGGAAATGTCTAATTTCGTATAATCATTAGCAGTGAGTGCAATAGGTTGTGAGGCAGTGACGTAAAGTCACAGTTATATTGCAAAGAAAATGAATGATGTTTTAGAATGTGAGTAAGTCATGCTGCTGCTCTGGCTACTATCGACTGCCTTACCATGCATTCCCCAAAAGTCGTTCTTAATTAGCACTGATTAAAAAAATCTAGTCTATTTCTTTATAGTAAAAAAAGTAAAATAGTTTAGATAACCCTTACAAAACGAGAAATAGGAACGTACATAGGTACTATACTAGAAAAATCGTTTCTCAGCCTCAATTTATTCCAGCGTGAACTCTTCAAATATAAATGAACAAAATTTGAAAAAAATAAAGCAGACGGAAGACTGCTCTTAATTTGAAATTACCGTGTTAATTTTAAAAGACACGTGTCACAAAAAGTTTAAAAAAACAGAAAAAAAGAAGCTGAGTTCTTATTAGGGTTTTTCTTTTACCAAAAACCCTTATTTTATAGGCATTTCGGACCAGATTTTTAAAACGACACATAAATAAGTAGGTATTTGTCAGATGTGACAATAACGTTAACTTAAGTATTAACTAATGAATTATCATGGCCGTCGACGCTACCTGCAAAGAGTAAATGCGTAATTTATGAAAACATGTAAGTTTCTAATCACAAAACAGAAAATATTTCAAATTCACTTATTTTCCAATAAGTCTGTGCCTCCAGTGAGGGTAATCTCGTTTCTACCGATTTATCTCTGAAAGCCCTAATCTAACACCCTTTCCTACTCCAGGCCCTCTCAATACAATAAACCACTTATCTACACCGATGTATTATGCCTACACTTATCTTTTGCCATAACAAACACCAATGCCGGCGTCTATTTTATTATAAACTCCATTGTAAGCTCGGTCGACCAAACGTAAATAATTTAACTGTCTTAAAAGATTCAAAAATAGTTTTCTAACATTGCCCCCCTTAATATGTACTCCATTTGTCAGCCCATAACTGGATTTAAATGACGCGTTACAACGCGAAAGGTCACGCCTCTTCACAGATATAGAGTCGTCTTTTTCACTCCTAAGCGATTCGGGTATGTGAAATGTAGAGTCGTCTCGCTCTCTTAGACTGTGTTACTCGTGTTTACGTTGCAGCTGAACCGTTGAAAATGTGGCAACTGCTCTCAAAAAGTAATTGAAAATCTGCTCTACTGCGTAAAGATAGAGTCGATATTGCGACGATGAAACGGGGAAGGGGGGATAAAATTGGAGCGGGACTAACCGCGAAAGGGACGGAACACCGCATCGGTTAAGTTAGTGAGTCCAAACGAGTTTTTATGTTTGGAAATCGTATTAAGCTTTTGTTGGAAACTGTTCCACTCAACGGGCAATAGTTGAGCCGTTTGTGCGGTCAAACTATCGTGTTCGTAATTCGAAAAGTGGTGGGGGCGCAGCTGATTGGCTGGTATTGTTTGTGGCGATTCGGTGGCGGGCGGTCGACCGTAGCGCGCGAAACGAGCCCACTTTTGAAAACCGTTCGAAATTTAATTGCGCCAATCAAATTAGTTTTAGTGTTTTTAAAATGTTTGTCAGCCAGCTGATTCGGTGAAAACGTGTGTGAAAGACTAAAAATCAAAATGTCGTCATCAGTGCATTCGGATGACGATCAAGAGGAGATCAATGTGGACTCTGACAGCAGGTTGTCAGGAAACTGTGACAGGAGTATCGCTTCAGAAGACAGAGACTCGGAGCACAGTTATCATGACAGATACCGTGACTCCCCCAACGATCACATGACTGACACGCAACCGAGGGTGAACTTACCCTTCAGCATATCAAGACTATTAGGTAAACAGTTTGAAGAGTTAGAAAAGCGTCGAAATTCCGGCGAGAGTGATGAGAGAAGCGATCAGGACACAGAATCGGAGAGTGCTAAAGACGATAATAAAGACAGTGGCTTACCGTTGAACTTTTCACATAATCCTGGGCTGTATCCAAATTCTGGACTGCTTCTAAGGCCTGGGTTAGGACTTGGTGGTGGATATGGGTTCGGAGGTGCCCCGGGAGTGGTGAGGGTCCCCGCGCATAGGGCCTTGGGGGCCCTGGGCGCGTGGGGCATGTCTCTGGACCCCATGAGGCAGGCTGCGGCTGCAGCGTTCGCTCATCAAGTTGTTAAGGATAGATTGAATGGTAAGTTTTGAAGCAGGGAAATTCTTAGTTTGAACTTTTAACACGAATAAGTAAATTTACCTAATTAGGTGCCTACTACCTAACTCGTGTTGTTTAAAATGAATGAATACCAATAGTACCTATGCAATAGTGCTAGGGTTAGGCTCTGGCCGTTATGCCCCCTAACCTCAATGCCCCCGGCCACAATGCCCCTGATTCGAAAAAATTAAGAAATACTGTTGAATATAAAAGTGTTATGCATTTATTTACCTATTTTAAATAGTGTTTAGACTTATAATATCAGCAATCACCCTCTCCCTTTTTGAATGGAACAAAGAGTCACCAAACAACACGATTTTAGGAGAGATTGCTAAAAAAATGTATTAAGACAGTTATGCTATATGTGATTAAAGTGCTGACTTAATATGAATAACCGAAACCTGGGATTAAAAATTGTTATAGTCAATTACTTACTTTGTTTCATTTTTATATTTTTATTTAATAGTAATTTTTTATCCTCAAAATGGTAGTTGAATAACATTATTATGCCTACATCAAAAATTACTACTAATATGAACAATATACGAATGTTGTGATTTTACTCTTTTTTTTTATTAAATACTGACACCTATTCCATATTGACTTTATTTTCGTTACACCTACTGTGTGTAGATAATAAGTCTTGGTATGTATTGGAATAACACTTTTGACTTTAACAGTACTTCATCAAGTGCCTTTTTTCAATACGGGGGCATTGTGGCCGGGGGCAACGGGGTTAGGGGGCATAACGGCCGGACCCTAGGGTTAATACATTGACATCTACCTACCTAATTAAATGCAAATGAAAAACATCATCAACATCCAAATACTTTTTCCTTCACCTCCGAGTCCTAATTGCCCCCCTTTCCCCTTTCTTAAGTTTTATAAAATTAGATATGCATGCATGCATAATAAAAATACTTAACTTCATTTTCACGACTTTCCTACTTGAACGAACTTTTTTTTATAAGTTAAAGTCAAAGTTTAAAATCGTTATTCAAATTAGGACATAAAAATATCACTTATTGATAGTCATATAACCTACCACTTTATAGTAGACGACGACTCACAATGACCCACTTGTCGATTTAACAATGAACAAGAATTACGACCCTAGCGTACAACAAAAGCCAAAGCAACAAAAGGATTACTTTCTGATGAACAAACAAGCAAAAACTGTCCCCTCGAACATTATCCACGCAATCTCAGTAACCATTCGAAATTCAAAACAGCAAAAAACGGAAGTGGCAGACCGAGCCATTACACCTTTGCGTGACACACCCAGAAAACTATTTCTGTTTTTTCTTTTCTTTTTTTGGGTGTTTTTTCGGCGACATCCGAGGCGCCTTGATATTGTGCTATAATTTGTCTTTGCCGACGGTCAAGGAGCTTTTTTGTTTATATTTGGTTTGGGTTGGTGACACTTAGGCCTTCTAAAAGGATTTGTAAAGTTCTCAGATTAATTATAGTATTATTATTTTTTCTTAAGAAATATGCATTACGCTAAAAAAAGTGTAATAACAAATAAAAAAACATTTACTTCGGGTATCTTATCTACGTACTCAGAAATGTAAACATAACTTTACAGGTTTATGATGTTACTAGCTGGTGCCCGCGACTTCGTACGCAAGGTGTTAGAGGCTTTGTGTTAGTTATATTATATCTACATGTTGTTACACTGTTAATCAGTGATTTTGAAATCAGCCATAAGTTAAATGTGCGGCTAGGGCTGAGTCAAATTTCGTCGGGTGTGCGAACTAAGAATAGGTCTTCTCTTCTTCCTTGGGTGGGATTCCTGCGCTGCTCGCAGACTGGTAATCAGCTCCACTCTTGCTGTGCCTACAAATGGCATCAAATGTGAAACTTAAAGATATTATTGTACCATTTGAAGGCAAATAAATAAGTATATGAGTATGAGTATCAGTATCCCCAGGACTAAAAGATCTTATACATAATCTTAGAAGCCCGAGACTCAGTGCGGCGCTTGCGATGAATTGGTAATCGTGTTGATCATGTTCTTTGCTAACTTATGTTTACCAGGATGGTGATTGTGCGACTGCTCTATTGCGCTAAGGGCTTATCCGGGACTTACATCGCGTTTTGGGTTAGAGGACAGGAAATATAGCCTGATTCTTCAGAAGTTTTACATCCATGCTTCTTGAAGCACTCAAAGGAACGAATTAACCTCATCACCTTAGCTAATTTTGTTAAGCTTGCCATAATTTAATGGTTTACTTGTAACCGATTATTTCTATAAAATCCTAGCATCGTTAGACTGACAGCCTTTCGGATACTTAGGTACACGTTCCCAAATGATTATCTCTCTGACCGATTTTGGCCATGGCGACGACTTCTACTACTAATCAAGTCGACACTGATTCGACTGTTGGTGGTTTTGTATCCTACATCGTAGTCAATTAGGTCAGTTGCACAGGATATATTAAGGTGCACAGACGTTTGCGCAAACGCAAGTGACGACACTTAGTCGTCCTCCTCCTTGATTCAGTGGAACGGAGAAAAGCTACGACTGACGAAGAGGTCGGATGCAGTGTCTGGCCGACAGTAACTGCAAGCGCCCTCTACCTTCGCCCCAGGTTGTCCAATTTACCTTGCTGAGTCGCCGAGTCCACCAAGCCCATTGGCACTATCTGCATTGGGTTACCTTTTCGCCGAAACAGATTTTGTTGGTTCTAGGAGAGAAGGGAAAGTAGGAACAGGAGTGGAAAGGAATGTGGTGAGTTTGGGACAGGAACACAGGTAGTAAGCTCTGTGATTCTAATGGAAGGTACTTAAACATAGGCTTCCGCTTGGGAAGCCGAAGTTGCGTACCTACTCGTATACCACATCCAAACTTTTGATCCAGAAGCTGAGATATAATAAGGTACCCTGGCTGACGCAGACATATTACGCTGGTGTATAGTTTTTTGTTTTTCTAGTTATTTGCACCAAATCTATAGCCAATTTGGCCAAAAACAGCTGCTTTCAATTTAACTTGTAACTATTAGAAGAAGAAAAACGACTACGCAGACATACACACTTAAAGGTTTTTCTTTATGTGTCATTATCAGTTTATATCCTTATATCCTATCCTTATCGATGACCCGGGGTCAGGCGCGAGTGTCTGGTAATAAATCGTGCGGCAGACTCCTGCACCCGACCTGGCTCCGCACGTATCGACCCGTCGTTCCTGTGGAGTCAGCCAGGAAGGCCGAGAGGGTGGCGCAGGTCCTGGGCAGCCCTGCGTTTTCCATAATTCCGTCCCAGGTAATGCAGTGTCTGTAGAGAGCGTGCAGCGGGAGCCATGCCACTCCCGTATCGGCCTATACATCCATGAAAAATCTTGCCTCAGACACTGAATAAATCGTCTGACACAGACGTATGTGGCCAATGATGATGATGATCGATGACCCGCTGCAATGTAAACCGCCGCTGTTTTTGGAGACAGCTAGACATGTAGCTACTTATAATACAAACTTTCTGCAATATAACGTTAAGACGTTAGAACTACTTAAACAAATAACAAAATCTCAGTCAATGATAATTTACCTATATAAAAAGTTACGTTCATACACGTATCACGGTATTATCCCTTGCATGGTAGGAAAAGGTTAACACCAACATTGCTCTTGTAATTGACAACACGTAATTATTAAATGAAATACATACTTTGTATGTAGTTAGTTATGCTCGTTTTCGGGCATCAGCAACTATATATTCTGGTATCGAAAACACTGGCTCATCTATAGCTCTTGCTGTTATTTTCACCTTTCACTCTCTTGTTACTACCATAACATCCTACTATAACAGCAACAATAAAGTTCACTAACTGAACAGGGCCTCCCTCTTATAGTAGGGGGGTATGTGCCATACTCACCAAGCTTGGCAGGCGGGTTGGTAAGCGCAATGCAAAATGTTGCAATGCTATAGCAAAATTCATCCAGGATTGAACCCTGGATGAATTTATCCCTAGTTGCCTCATACAACACCTACGGAAAGATATGGGGTGATGACATTCTAAGCCGACATCACACGGTAACATAACATAACCATCAACAATACCCGCATAGACACTACACCTAGCTTTTTAATCTACCAAGCATTCGTACCTATCCACGTAGGTTCTTATACTAATTTTCCCAAAGCAAACATGTACTACAAATTAATCTTTAGAACAAATATCTCGAAACAGAAACATTTAATCGATTTTGTTTCTAAGAAACCTGCACTTATTTTTGAAAGACCTATTCAACGATACCTCACTCAATAAGATAGACTGTAAAAAAACTTTGTTCCGTTTTCCCGTGGGAATGAGAGATTTTCCCGGAGTAAAATGTGTCCTAAATGTTGACCCGAGTAATAAGCTACCACGATACAAAATTTGGTAACAAACTGCTCAGTACTTTTTGAGTTAAAGAATAACAACCAAACAGACAGACAGACAGACAGACAGACAGACAGACAGACAGACAGACAAACAGACAAAAATTTTTTTAGCTATTGTTTTGAGATCTTTATCTTAAACATAATCCAAAACAAAAATCCTTTTTTGAATCTATTTCATGTACAGACTTTGTACTTGTTACTGTTTTATTATATGTATAGATATTAAATACTGTAACATTATTTTAACGATAATTGTTAAATGGTTCAGATAGGTACTTACTTTATGATTATGAACTACTCATGATGGGAAGGCAAAAGCATTAAATACTGAATTGAATGGGTAGTTAAGTAGATAGATGTACCTACGAAGAAAAACTTTATAAAACCTAAGTATAGACACTAAGTTTACAATCATGTGAATCCATTAATTTTCAAACAGACATCCCCCACAGAAACAATTAATAAATCTATCACAAATTATCAACAATGGACTACCGCAAAGGTTTTTTTGCGACCACCGGCATCGGCGTTGGGCATAGGAAATGCGGCGATTCAGCCTATAATTGAGACAAGTGTGCCGGACGCCGGAAATGTTCGAGTGGTGACATAAAAACACCTTCAATTTGGCGCCAATCGACGGTAATTTGACAGGTCGTTTTTTGCGGCGTGTTTGATCTTGGAGAGTCTTTATTTAAATTAGTCAACGGATTTGTGTGATTGTCTTGGCTGATTGCGGTAAAGATTGCATCAGAATGAACAGCAGAACTATTTATTGTTTCTAAACCATATCAGAGGCTTGCTTCTAATAGTAGACGATTGAAAATTCCTGAAACTTTGTTGATCGACTCGGTGCCTTCAATGAAAAAAAAGAATAGGTAGTAAAACAATACTTAATTTATCTCTTGCCTATGAGAAGAAGAACCTAAGACATTTGCGATTATTGGTCAAATACTTGTAAAAGACGGCAATAAAGTAATTAGGTAGAAAATAAAACTATGAGTGAACAAAAAAAGACTAACATTTAACATCTACCGACACGGCTAGCTGTGTCGAGTTTACTGCGTTACAAAGTCACAGTAAAATTGACAAACGTCCTAAAATAAAAACACCGCTTCGCAGACCAAGATTAGCCGTGGTAGCCCAAATAAAAGAGGCGTCGCCTGTACTAATGACGAAAATCGTGAGTCCACTCTTGCAAGCCTGCAAATTTTCCAAAAAAATGTGTACCTAACACAAGAAGTGTTTTAAAAAGTATTTAGTTTTTTTATTTTCTTAGTTTATTTGATTATCTAAGTAAAACCAACTTGACACTGGCGAAAGTGAACAATTAAATTTACCGACGGCTTTGAACCTACATTGCAACCGCAGTGCGGAAGACTCTTATTTACCGCTCCGAAACCTCCGGTTACGAAAACTAAGCTTTGCCGACTAGATGACAAAATAAATAGACGGAGTGTATTGGAATTTTTAATGCACTCACAGCGCAATATTATTCTCATAAATTAAATAATGAGAAAATTAAAAAAAATCACTAGCGACCGCCGGGACTTGAACCCGGGACTCTGGATCACCGTTCCACCGCTCTACCGACTGAGCTACGGGCGCCTAGCGGACCCTGGTGAATCTTTCAACCTCTTGATGCTCGTCTCGAAGCTACAAGTCCCCGGCTCAAGTCCCGGCGGTCGCTAGTGAATTTTTCAATTTTCTCATTATTTAATTTATGAAAATAGACGGAGTCTTTTTCTTTCTTTCTTTTTCGTGTTGGGCATCGAGTCTCACAATGACCCGATAAACCCTGTTGTCAGAGAGATTCCCTAACTACTAAATAAAAAATAGCTTAAGAAATTGTCAAGTCTTTCCTGGAGAGTGCAGCGGTAGTCCAGATAGAAGAGGCGTTGCCAGTACCTAGTAATGGCGAAAGTCGCAGGTACATATCCAGCCTGCGGTAGAAATAAATAGCAAATTTTTCAAAAATTATACAATGCGATAAAAAATGCTTTATTTGCACAAAACAAAATTGATATAATATAGGTATGTCGAAGATATCATCAGGAAGGGGGGGCACGGGCAGCACGAGCGGGAAGAAGGGCAAAAGAAGAAGCCCATAACAAAACAAAACATAAAATCTTACGCGCGTCAGGAATGTCAGGTTATAAAACCAACAGCACGTCGTGGGCGTATACTCGTCGAGTACCTGATGGATACTTGATGGATGGAATACTGCATAGTCAACTGCCGACTCCTGTCAGGATACTACATCGTCAGATGCTATCTCGAACCACTGCCACTATAATGATAAACCACAGTATACTCACTATCACGTAGTCAGCTCCTCCGATGTGCTTGTTTCGGGCTATGAGCCCTCGTCAGGCACGGTATCACCGTACGACAAGCCGTCCGTCCACAGTCATACCATGCCACTAGCAAACCAACCTTAGAACCTTGGACACAGCGTCTTTACCACACATCGGATTCCAAACATGACGGTGATCAACACTGAACACCGTAGAAGTCCTCTGCCCGCAGCCCTGTACGCTTGCAGAGGGACACCACCAGCAGTAGTCACCATTCTCGTACGATCTCTGAATTTCACAAACCTGTTGAGGGTAAAACGATAATAATTATCACACACTTCATGATCTCCACAAATATTCCAAAGGCCACACAAATATAGCGCTCCGCCATCACTTGATAACTCCGGTTCCTCCAAATACTCCAGGATTCCTGTGATTTCATCGGATTACGAACGATATCTCAAAAAGACACAAACTAAACCACACTTTATCCGGAACTCTCACAATCTTCACAAATATCCCGTAGCCCATACGAATCTAGGGCTTCGCCATCGAATGATGACCACAACACCTCGAAAGATTCCAAGATTACCACGATTTCAGCGGATTGAAACCTAACCTCAAAACACGACCCGATTCGCACCCAAACTGGAACTGTCAAAGTTGTTTACTCAGTTCGCCGCCTGAGTTCCGTTTCTTTATTACGAAAGCAGCCATCAATGAACTGTGAGAACGAGCTACACCGCCTCTAAAGTCAATCCAGTCTATCTTGCTGTCTTTAGCCTACTGTGTGCAAATAAAGCGCACCGTCTATGCTGAATGTTGCCAGCGCTATGCGTTTCGTTTCTGCAAGAATACACTAGCAATGGAATGGAAAGACAAATTATCAAAACGCGAACTATCAACTGTCAAATAATTTCACTAAATACCCGCAGAGTCTGATCATTCTCCGACAGGTACAATAGAAGAAAAATCGGTACAATAGAGGCCTTATTGCTAGAGTAGCAATTTCCACCAAAAAACCTTTGTGGATGATGGAAAGAGTGTGTACGGTGAAGTGGAATTATTCCCACCAAACACGAGTTTTATTTACAATTTACTTGCAGAAGACTTTTAGAGTGCTCCCTCTATTTCTTGATTTGATATTTACTTGTGCCCACCAAACCGTAACTTGTCACTTGAAAAACAACCTAAGTACCTAGGTACGTCCGCTTTTCTTTTCTTTGGGCCCTCATTAGCGAGTTTAAAAATAAGGGCCTTTACCGTTTTACTAAGACAAAAAGTGTAAAATTGTTCTGGTTTAACTGTGACTAGAGAAAGGGCATTTTACTGTAAAAAAATATAGCGAAGTAAAATCTAAACTAATCTCAGGCCACTCCAATAGGTTCAATATAGCCCGAGCGGCGACTGGTCTCATCCATACCTCACAAAAGAATAGAATAATTTAGCTATGTACGGGTAGAGAAACGTTTGGCGGTAGTAAAGTTTGCCCTCTGAAAAAGTAAAATATCTCATCGAAGAATAGAATGAGACATGGCTGTAGCGATAGGAGCAGTTTAGTAAAGCTTATAAATCTTGGTCTGCCAGCTGCTATCTTGGCACGTTTGGCGGAGTAGCAGTATGCCCTCTTAAAAGTAAAATATCTCATCGAAGAATAGAATGAAAATATATCGTACCGATAGCTTGCTTGAGTCTGCCTACATATACTGGTCTGCCTGGCCACAGCCTGGCAGATTTCAGTCCGACCACTTTTACTTTTTAGTAAAATTTTATCTCTTCGAAAAAGAATAAAAATATGTCGTACCGATAGCTTGCTTCTGCCTAGAAAATACTGGTCTGCTGACCACAGCCTGGCAGTTTTCAGATACGACCACTTTTTTTGAAATTTTTATTTCTTCGAATAACAGAATGAAACTAAGTTGTAATAATAGTTTATTTTGCCTTGGTCTGCCTGAGCTCAGTGTAGTTTCTCGATGCGATCACTTTTCTCTCAGTAAATTTCAATTTTAGGACCTGACTTTGTTTATTAGGGAGTGGGCCCCGTCAATAAAATGAAAATTTGTCGGTGTATAGAAGTGAAATTTACAGAACTGTAATCTCTCAATGTCTAGATGAAGAATAAGTATGTTAATTTCAAGAATCTACAACTTCAGATGTATTCGTAGTAATTATTTCAAAAATACAATACTTGGGAAAACATTTTCTTCATCTGGACATTGAGAGATTACAGCTCTGTAAATCTCACTTCTATACACTGACAAATTTTCATTTTATTGGCCAGGCCCACTCCCTAATAAACAAAGTCAGGTCCTTTAAAATTGAAATTTACTGAGAGTGAAAAGTGATCGCATCGGAGAAACTACCGGACTGAGCTCAGGCAGACCAAGGGATATGTGTTCAGCTTTAAATAAACTATTATTACAACTTAGTTTCATTCTGTTATTCGAAGAAATAAAAATTTCTCAAAAAAAAGTAAAAGTGGTCGTATCTGGAAAACTGCCAGGCTGTGGTCAGGCAGACCAGTATTTTCTAGGCAGACTTAAGCAAGCTATCGGTACGACATAGTTTTATTCTTTTATTCGAAGAGATAAAATTTTACTAAAAAGTAAAAGTGGTCGGACTGGGAAATCTGCCAGGCTGTGGCCAGGCAGACCAGTATATATGTAGGCAGACTCAAGCAAGCTATCGGTACGATATATTTTCATTCTATTCTTCGATGAGATATTTTTTACTTTTTTAAGAGGGCATACTTTTAGCTACTCCGCCAAACGTGCCAAGATAGCAGCCGGCAGACCAAGATTTATAAGCTTTACTAAACTGCTCCTATCGCTACAGCCATGTCTCATTCTATTCTTCGATGAGATATTTTAACTTTTCCAGAGGGCAAACTTTAGCTACTCCGCCAAACGTGCCAAGCTGCGCCGCGGCAGACCACGACCAATCCGAAGTACTCGAGCTCCTCTACCCGTACATAGCTAAATTATTCTATTCTTTTGTGAGGTATGGATGAGACCAGTCGCCGCTCGGGCTAATAGGTCAAGTTTGATAGCTGTCAGATCCGTACTAAAATAGATGACATTACAGGAAAATAGACCAATTGTCATTAGCATGACATTGACAGTTGTCAAAAATTGGCTTGTGGTTCGTTATACAATATATACCTACACAGTGTTTCGGAGGAAATGCATTAAATTGGACATAATATTTTGTAGGGCATTGTAGGCACTGAACAACTTTCATTATGGAATCATGTAGGAAAACGGAAAAAAGTGTAGTAAAAGGCGTTGAGTGATAAGAAAATGCTTGAAAACGTTTTTTAAGCGTGTGTCAATTTAACCCTTAAAAAAATATCTCCGCTGCTGCTTACGTCCAATTTTTTTTCATAAGTATAAGAAATAAGTTACGATGTAGGTACCTACAATTATTCGATTTTATGAGTGAGTAGAACCGAAATTCCTCTAGCACACCCCGAAAATATTCGTAGATAGGCACCTACTTAAAATTAGTCCTAAATATTTCAAAATACTGCAAATGCCTATTTTCAGCAACTTTTTTGCATTTTATATAACGGTATTCGTAATCAGTGTTTAATGGTAATTTTCATCTTGTTGCGGTGGCCGGTGGTCTCTAATAGGGATCTTCAGCTTGATGAGTAAGTTAAACCAAAATAACACACCCTAAAAATATTTGAAGGCACGTACTTAAAATTAATCCTAAATATTTCAAAATACTGCAAATGCCTATTTTCAGCAACTCTTTAGGACTTTATATAACGGTATTCGTAATCAGTCTTTAATGGTAATTTTCATCTTGTTGCGGTGGCCGGTGGTCTTTAATAGGGACCGCTTCCGCTGGAGACCATTAGGATGACCACAATTTGCAACAAGCATTTCGATTCAATGAACAAATCTAACGATTTAAAAACAAACCAACTACAAAAACAGTCTGACACAATTTTGAAGCTTTCTGACTTTAACTGGAAGTAACTAGAATATCAGACGAACGTCATATTGGCTCAGAATTATATGACGTTCCTGTGTCAGATTTTGTTGATATTCTTTCTTATACTTTGAGATTTTTGACAGTAGCAACCTTGGCAAGGTAACAAGTGACAATCGCGAAAATCCTAAATAGGGTCAAGTGAACCATCTGTAAAGACGTAAAAAACTTATTACTTACTTTCTCACTTTTCGTAGTGTGTGTGGTGAATTCTGTTTGGTTTTAGCTAAATAACGACTTTAAGCCCTTTGAGCTCTATTCGGGTCGTTGGACGACTTGTTGTCCCACACGAAAAGAAGAAGAAGTAGGTACAAAAACACACATAACCCAAAAACTTATGCTTACCATGATACCGCGAAGGGGAAGGGGAGACCGGGGTATAATTTCACACATGCAAAACCGCCGCAGCCCCGAGGCGTATCATCGCATATTGGCGCGCATCAAATTTTCATAACACCGTCTCGCCCCACCCCGGTTCCCCCCGGGAAATGACGCCTGAAAAGCGTTTGAGGGATGTTACGTTGCAAGATAAGATTCTAATATTATATACGTACGGATCGTATAAGAAACGTAATTGCAATTTGGTCTTGCAGCTACTAGCAACCCGCAGAGTCATACGCTGCAATGCAACAGATGTTCCCGTGGGAAACAGACGTTTTCCCGGCCATTATTAGACACGTAAACGACTAAAAACCAACAACAAAATCCGTTGCGTGGTTTAGGAGGAGTTAGCGGTGGCTATGACAGAGAAGCTTAAAAAGCAACTTTACTTTTTCTGAATTATGTATTGAATTGATACGTACTGATCAGCTGTTAGCCAAATATTAATATGCCCTTAAATTAATTTAGAAGTTTAAGAAAATAAATACGTAAAATATCCCATCACTATGGAAGGGGAGACCGGGGCAATATTAGCCACACATAACCTTATCGATGATTTCGCGGCACATACCCTTCTCAATAAACGATTACGTTACATGGCGTATGAAAAGAGTTTTTGATAGGTTTGAAAATAGGTGTTATAAGATTCGTAAAAGCTTTAAGATCTTCTTTTAGCAAGCAATGAGTTTCAAAAATCACTTGTGTATTGTATAGTTGTATAATAGCTAACTTTGAATATTAATATGATGATTAGAATAGCATCAACAGATTTCTTTACCGCGTGTGACTTAAGGGACTTGAGGGTTTCATGTGCACTACGATTTTAGACGATAGGCTGTCAACCTGTATCTTTCAAGACGTTGCAAAAGTGACCGTATTTCACTCTGCCTACCCCGTGAGGGATATAGACACGATTGTTTCTTTCGAATACAACATGACTTCTCACAATAAATATTAATTACAAACAAAATAACATACAATGTCTAGAAGATTGTATACTTACACGACTTGAAGTTAAAACAATGCTGGAGATTGCGCCCGGAAACTCTCGAGAGTTTGATTACGTTCTTGACGTAAGACTTATCTCATTTTGTTCAGAAATTTTGTTATTAAAACAAAAGTTAATTAAAATTTATCTTAATTCTGAAGAGTTTAGAAATATTAGTTGCTTTGAGAAAGTTTAAATATCAATTGCATTTTGTATGAAACAAATGTTTGATTAAATGCCTTTAGATTTTTAAACCATTTATGTCAGAATCATTTAATTTGATCGCTTGTCAATTCAACCGAAAAAAAAGGATATTTTATAACTGCAATTCTCTTGTGATGGAACTAGAGCCATTTTTAATTTACAAATATCCTTTACCTGGAGTTTCTCCATGCTATGACGTCGTCATCAATTTGTTTTTTAATAAAAGTCTATATTCTTACTGACCTGACCCAAACACTTACATTTATCTCATTTCCCTACCTATCGCTCATCAAAAAGTTTACGACGACCCTAAATTTTCTTTTGCCATAACTAAGAAAGGTATATAAAAAAAATAGACCACCACCAATGCTGATACATTTTACTGCCAATCCATATCTTGAGGGAGTATAAAAATGCCGTATTTCAAATGTGTAAATATACGAGACAGAGAGGTACGGGAGACAGTTACTGTCCATATACCTACGTAAAAGAGCCATTGATATTTATTAGGTTTTTAGAAAGATTATATTTTTCGAGTAAGTGCCTAAGTGCCTGTATCAATAAACAAAATTTCTTCATTGTTATGTATGTATAGTCAACCCAATATGAAGAACAATATATAGGATGAAATTTTACTAGCGACCAATAGCGAAAACACAGAATCGGCTGGTGATAAGGAAAAACTTTCCTCAAGGAACATAGGCCGAAGCCGAAATATGAAAAAAAAAATTGCACCTCCCACAAAAAATCCGCTGATCTGAGTTATTATGGAACGTCCAAATTTGTTTTTCATATTTCGTTCTATGTTCCTTGGGTGTAGTTGTTCCTTTCCTTATCACCAGCCGGTTCTGAGATTTCGCTATCAGTCACTAGTAAAATTTCACCCTATAGTTCAATATAGTTTTTACATGAAATCCAGTATTTTCAAATGAAATGTTGTTATGTCAAAATGATGTTTCATTAACCTTCACAATGACATAACGCCACCGGAAATACGCATACATGTAGGTAAATAATACGAGGCTTTAAATAACAACCGCATAAGCATGGAACAAATTAAAATAACGCGACCGGAAATTGTGCGCGATCTGTGTTCGAAATTTAAAATAAATTAAAACAGCCTAGGTATTTGTGTTGATTGCGTTTGGGACTAATTTCCGTGTTTGAATTTATATGAAGTATACTATACTATCAAATTGATAATTTCAGTTTTCAGTCAGTGGATGTTTATACATTATATCACGATAAAATTGAAATATCACAATTCTTCTCCTTTCGTGTAGGACTTCTGATGAACTCAAAAATTTAACTCGCATCACATTTTGCCCTGGTCTCCCCTAACATAGTCCGTGGGCACACTTCATATTTTACAAACATAACAGTCACAACACTGCTGGACAGGGCCTCCCCCTATATCCCCGGTATTTCCATACTCACCACGCTTGGCAGGCGGATTGGCGAGCGCAGTGTAAGATATTGTATGACAGGAAACGCTGCTGTCCATTCCCTAGATGATTATCCCTTATTTGCTTTTTACGACACCCACGGGTACAATTGGGGTGATGCTGTTCTAAACCGGCATCACACGGCATTTTTACAAAACCTAACTAAAAATCACACAAACTGCAATCCACTCCCCAACTAACAAAACATGAACATTCGTTTCACCCAAAAAGCAATTTCCAACCCGTCGAGATTATCCACAATTAGGCGTTTACGTAACACAGTGGTCCCGCCGATGACAACCCGGGACACAATTTTAATGAAGCAAAATGAGCGAGCGTGCGGATAATCGGACCACTGTGCATGTGAACGACTGAACGTCTCACGGACGTAATTAACTCGATGTTTGTGACGGAATTTTTCTTTTAAAGTTTTATCTTTTAGTAGCGGCATAGAGGGAATATTATAGTAAATTTCCTCTATGGTAGCGGCCCGCCCAGCGGTTGCATACGCAGCTAATCGTTTTCCCGTGGCAATAAGACGTTTTCCTACATGTTTTATACACATAATAAAGCTTCCTGTTGAATCACTCTATCTATCACAAAAAAACCCTATCAAAATAATGCTTGGAGCCACGACACATAAAGACAAAAAGCGACTTCATTTTATACTAATAGTATAAAATGTATGTATTGATTAGTCGCATACGCTGCTGCTAGTTTTCCCGTGGCAATAAGACGTTTTTCTGTACGTTTTATACACAAATACAACTTTCTCTTGAATCATTCTGTATAGTGCAATAAATTATTCTATCGATTTACTATAATATATCTTTTGTATGGTATAATGAGAGATAGCTTTGTCCATGACAGGCAGTCAGCGTGACAAAAAGAGTAACTTCATTTTATAAATACTATGTATGTTGGTAGAAAATGAGTAATTGTAATTTATAAGTATAAGTAATAAAAATTATAATATTTTAAACAATGCACATAGCTATGCAGTGTTGTAAAAAGATTAGATACAAAGTAATTTTTATTACTTCTTTTTTATGCTGCTCTTGGGCTTTATCAAAGTATGTAAATGGAATAAGCCATAAATTGATATAAACATTCATAAATCGGTCAGCGTAGCGTTACGCATATTGTATTATGTATTTTTCGTTTCCCAACAATATAGGCTCCATGGCAAAAGTTTTTCAGTTTCATGGTCAGATCGTTCATGCCCGCAAGTTTTCGGTACACCGTCCCTTCTGCTTTGTATTTTAGCCCATAGTAGTATTATATATTACTAGAGTAGGTACGTCAGTAAGTACTTATTAAGTAGTACAATTTCATGAAAAGCTATTTTGAAACGTAGTATTGTGCAGTTCGCTATTGAGATTAAGTAACAGCTTAGATGCTGAAAATTCCAAGAGTACTCTCACAGCAACTTTATCTTTAATGGTAAAGCGGTGTTTGCATCAAATAAAATTTTCATTCAACACAAAAGTTTTCCCCTTTACGAGACAAAAAGCAGAGCATTTGCTAACTGTAGCAGCAGTACAGACGAAACATATAGGCGTACGTAAGGTAATATACGAGCTGGCATGTACAACTCTTGTTCGCCAACGACAGAGGGCACTAAAAGCACAACGTCATAAAAAACGGTGAAGTGTAAGCTCGACTCGAGCACGTACGGTTCCGTATCTGTGAAATTGCAATAGATCAAGTTTTTTTGTGTGGAAGTTCCCTGAAATATTTATTTGATTGGAGTTTTTACTTTTGTTGCGGCAACAGAAATGCATCATCTGTGAAAATATCAAGGTTAATAATATTAAGCTGGGTGACAGAGGAAACAAAAGATGAATAATAAACAGTGGATGGATACTCAACAGAATTCAGTTTTACCTTTTTAGTCATTATTATTATAATTTATAAGAGCTAGATAAGATAAGATAAATCTTTATTGCTCTTACCGGTGTGGGAATTTCCATTTTTGTCTATTTCCTGTCAATATTTTGACCTCTTGATGCAACGCAACGTAAGCCTTTTCTTTTATTTGAGTAAAACTTTTGAACCCTTTGAGTACGGAACCCTAAAAACAAGCCTTTGTTCTCCAAACGAGTGTTCCAATGCACCGAAATGCAAGCTAAACCCGTACCCGATTGCATTCCGCTTTCATCCGCTGAATTTTCCATGAGCTTCCCGTATTGCCGATTCCCGTACATACGGTACCGTAACTAGTGGGAATTGGTATCGCTTGTTGCGTGCAATATGCATGAGATTTTGTCCATTTATTTTTTTCCGCCGCCCCACTGTCCGGCGTAATTGGAAAATGTTGTTGTTCTGTAACTTGTATGTATTTTTTTTAGCCGACTGCCTCAAAAAGGGGGTATATGACTGTATTTCGAGAGTATGTATTGTATGTATGTCGACAGAACCTACATATAATAATCATTGATGTCGACAAGTAAATTCTTTTTCACGGGCTACAGTACAGCCTTACCGATTTGACGGATGTTGACATATTTTGATGTGTCGTTATCGTTAGATAGAGCGCGAGTGACACTGGCATTATTAAATTTTCATGTACTTATTCAAAACGGCGGATTTGTAAAGTAAAATATAATATCTGCATAATTACTGCATTTGGAGTTTTGTTTTTTAATAATTAGACTTGTTTTACAGACGTTCCATTTGGTAATTTTGTTCTTTAAGGCTCGTTTAATACATCGCAAAATAATGTTAATTCAATTAAGATATCTTAAGTTATCGGGAAGGCCCTTAAATGTGAAAGCCCGCCTTTTAAAAGTGACATTGTAAAAGACCTGTTACGTCCATTTAGTTTGATATCTCATTGATAATTTTATAAAATATGTTCTTATCATTAAGTTCACATTTTTTATATTTAAATGTAAATTAAAACAGCATTAAACTTCAGTAGATATACAAGGCGTATTATTAATATGGTCATAATCGTTACCGCCAATAGGTACATACAATTTGGTTTTGATGCAAAGAAATTGTGATAAAAAAGAGTCTATTATTACATCATATTATGTGTTGCGCATCAAAACAATGCGAGGTTAGGTACTATTTAGTTAAATTTCTGCCAAGCCCCTGTCAAAAATAGGAGTGCTCTCAATCAAGCTCAAAACGGCAGCATCCGCGGGCAAATGGACAATTACACTATAAGTTAACCAACCATTCAGCCAGTGTCACGTGAATTCAGCTTATCACTACGTAGGCGAAAAAAACAGTAGGCATCACAATTTTTACCAAAACTGTAACGCCCTAAATCAAGCTCAAAACGGCGAAAAACTCAGCACCCGCGGGCAAATGTTGGCTGTTCGAGTGATGGAGCGTCCGCCTGTAATCCCAGATGACGGCTCGCCAATTACACATTTAAGTTAAGTAAACACATTGACCAATACATAGTTTTATTAATTTTTGGCTTCCGCAACCAAGCCATTCAGCCAGTGTCACGTGAAATCAGCTAATCTCGACGAAGCAAAAAAAAAAGTATAATATTATTGTCAGTATCACAAAACTGAAACGCCCTAAATCAAGCTCAAACCGGCGAAAAACTCAGCACCCGCGGACAAATGTCGGCTGTTCGAGTGATGGAGCGTCTGCCTGTAATCCCAGGTGACGGCTCGCCAATTACACATTTTAGTTAAGTAAACACATTGATTAGTACATAATAACTTTGGCTTTCGCAACCGTAATCAGCTTCAAAAAATTCAGTATCACAATTGCTTACTCAAACTGTAACGCCCTAAATCAAGCTCAAAAAACTCAGCACTCGCGGACAAATGTCGGCTGTTCGAGTGATGGAGCGTCTGCCTGTAATCCCAGGTGACGGCTCGCCAATTAGACGTCAGGCATTCGTCTTCGCGCCGGAGGGGGGCGCGCGATATATGACCGGGAATTTGTGTCCCGTTTATAAGCTTTCGCGAGCACTGTGCTATTTTTAGTCAAGTGGCTGTTTATTGAATTTGTGTTTTCTTTTTACATTTTGAAGTAAATAGTTTTATTTCTATGACCGACAATTTGTATCCCGTTTATAAGCTTTCGCGAGCACTGTGCTATTTTTAGTCAAGTGGCTGTTTATTGAATTTGTGTTTTTTTTTCATTTTGAAGTAGATAGTGTTAATGTTATGTGTCCTGTTTAGACGGTTCCCAAGCACTGTACAAACAACCTATATTTAGGCAGTTACTGTTTATTGAATTTGTTTAAATTTTTACATTTTAAAGAATATAGTGTTAATTATATGACCAAGAATTTTTGTCCCGTTTAGATGGTTCAGGTGCCGTGTGATGCCGGCTTAGAATAGCATCACCCCAATTCTACCCGTGGGTGTCGTAAAAAGCGACTAAGGGATATCCATCCAGGGAATGAGCAGCAGCGTTCCCTGTAAATGTAACATCTTGGCACTGCGCTCGCCACTCCGCCTGCCAAGCGTGGTGAGTATGGCAATACCCCCCGATAGGGAGAAGCCCATGTCCAGCAGTGGACTGTTGTGGCTGTTATGGTTAGATGGTTTCGGGAGCACTGAGCAAACAGTCTATTGTAATGCTTGTTATCGATGAAAATGGGTGTTGTGCCTTATAATTAAATCTTTTTTATGCGATAACCTATGATAAGGTCGTACATAATAGCTTTTTTGCCGTAGTTTATTCTTCATAGAAAACGTATCCAACTCACAAAACATACACACCAACATATTCGAATACGTATCAGTCAGTTCGCATTTGTCAAACAGAATTTCCATCTAAAACACTTTGGGTAATAGAAAGTCGCTCCTCAAACCGCATAAAGTGGACTTGACGTGCAATAAAATTGTGTGAATAAGGCAGATTCGGTCTGGGCAAACCCGGGCCGGGTAAGATGGGATACCCAAAGGGGTGATATGAAATATGAGTGGCTGTGGCTAGTCTACGTATTTATATTTGAATTTGTATTGAGTAGATATTGAATGTAGCTCAAATTACGGTATTGCTTTAATAATAGGCACAATATTAGTGACTAGTTTTTTTTTTCATAAATATTGACGAAATTAGTTGTGACGAAAATTTATCAGTATTTTTCATATCAGAAGGTGTTGGTTTTGAGGTAAGGAAATTGTTAGTAGTCACTAAAATATAATTAGGATGTAATAATTTCAAAATCACCTACTTGACATCTCATGTCAAGCCTCCTAACACAACTCTGATGAAGTGTTATGGCTACATAAAGAGACCCAACATACCCCGCTATAAACAATAAATTTTCTATAAGTATATTCTGTGGTTTCGGTTTAATTGTAATCGTTACCGACAAGCCGGACAAAAATGATGTTGTACGATCAAATGTTTTTGCGTTTAGAAAAAAAATGCTAATTTACATAAACAGAAAGTCTCAATAAATTGCTATCTTAAACTTCCAATAATTGTTCATGACTTACGTCGAGAGACTGTATAAATAATACCGTAATCATTTTAAAAACCTAGTACAACTGAAGCCATTTTGCGGGTTGCAAGGGTTGCCCAAAGGGATAATATCATAAAGGGATTACCTTCGAGGCGCTTAAACCCTTCAATGTTAATTTGTTTGTTAATTTTTCTTCGCGTTCATTTTAACGCTAATTACTTTTGCGCTTAGAACTTGGGGTGATAAAAAGGAGTTTTTTTTAATGGAAGGTTTATGAAAATGATTTACTGTTTAGATGTTTATTAGTACTTAATAACTGTTTATTTAGGGCCGTGTGATGCCGGCTTAGAATAGCATCACCCCATTTCTTTCCTGTGGGTGTCGTAAGAAGCGACTAAAGGACTCGAGGGTATCATGTGTATTGCAATTTTAGGCGACAGGCTGACAACCTGTCACTATAGCGATACACGACAATAGCTAAAACGACCCTCAAATATGTGTCAGACGTGGCGATAACGACCGTACTTTTACGGTCGTTGACGCTCTGCCTACCCCGCAAGGGATAAAGGCGTGATGTATGTATGTATGTTATTCCATGTTATAAAAAAACACAGATACAATAATTTCGGAGAATCTGTGAAAATCTGTAACACCTTGCATTACCCTTACCAATCCATCTGCCTCGTGTGGTATGTCAAATATCCACCAATAGGTAAGGGCAGGTTCATGTCCAGCAGTAGAATGTAGTGATAGATACAACGTGTTACAAAACAACCCATAAAAACTCCCATACAAATGGAGTTCATTCTGTATGGGAGGACCAAATTTTTTTTCCATATTTCGACCCATGTTCCATAGGGAAAGTTGTTCAGTTTTACGAGTACCTTGACCTCCTTTCAGCTTTATTGGTTGTTTTGTAACACCCAGTAGATAGTAGCAAAGAAAAAAATTACTACTTATGTATATTGCAGCATAAAAACAAAAGGTTCATCGGGTTGTTCTGCGACTCAGCGTCCTACATGACTAAATAAATATTCAAATGACCAATAGCCAATAAAACCACAATCAATATTGTGTCCATTTCACCCCGATTTTGGGAGCATCGTCAATCATTTGTAAACGGATAACGGGGGCGTTTGCTATGTCGCCCTTTTTCGTGTATAAACACAAGGATTATCGGGTCCTTCGAAGACTCATTGTCCCACGTGAGTGAATATCCAAATGATTGATAGCCAAAAAACCACAATCAATATTGTATATTTTTTTTTAGATTTTTGCGGTTGTTCACAAATTTAAATTATGGTTTGGACTTGGATTTTTGCCGCGATTAGAATTAATATTGTGTCCGTCCATTACGGCCCGGTTTTAGGAGCAAAATACAAAAGGTTCTTCAGGTCGTTGTACGACTCAGTATCCTTAATGGCTGACAATGAAACCACAATCAATATTCTGTCCATTTCACCCCGGTTTTGGGAGCAGTGTGCAAAAGCCGCGCGCCTGGCATGAATCATTTCTAAACGGATTACAGGATCAAAACTTCGCTCTGTCTCTCTCTCTCTCTCTCTCTCTCTTCGTGAGGACACTGCGTTGTCTAACGACCTGATGAACCCTGGTGGTGTAAGAGTTTTACTACCGCCTACGACAAGGAGCCTCTGACACGGTTATTTTTAACGGCCGTCCAAATAAACATAGACAGCTACCGGGACCAGCGGCTAACGTCCTTCCGAAGCACGGAACCATCTTTTTTTCTACTTTCTGACTGGGAAAAAATTCTCAAAGTTATAAATATCAACTTCTTGAGTAAGACCCGGAACCTTACGTGTCGCAGGCAGCCGAAAGCCAATGAAACCATAATCAATTATATTCTGTCCATTTCACCCTGGTTTCGGGAGCAGTGTGCAAAAACCGCACGGGGCCGCGCGGCTGGCATGAATCATTTCTAAGCGGATTACAGGGGCGAATCTTGTTATGCCGCCCTTTTTTGTACCTAGTATACAACGTGTTACATAACAACAAATAAAGCTGAAATGAGGTCAAGGTAGTCATGAAACTGAACAACTTTTTCAATGGAACATGGGTCAAAATATAAAAAAAATGGACTTCCTATAGTAATTTAAATCAGCTGATCGGCAATTTTGTACGGGAGATCCAATTTTTTTAGATCCATGTTCCTTAGGAAAAGTTGTTCAGTTTCATGAGTAGCTTGACCTCCTTTCGGCTTTGTTTGTTGTTCTGTAACACTCAGTATATACTTCGGGTTGTTCGACGACTCAGTGTTTATGACTGACTATGTGTCCATTTCGGCCCGGATTCGGGAGCAGTGTGCAAAAACCGCACGGGGGCCGCGCGCCTAGCATGAATCATTTCTAACCGGATTACAGGGGCGAACCTTGTTATGCCGCCCTTTTTCGTACCTGCCCATTGTTACTTTACTATACGTACATACATAAATCAGGCCTATATTCCTTGCGGGGTAGACAGAGCGTAAATCGCTTTAAATAACGGCCATTTACACAACTTCTGATAAAATATTTGAGAGTCATTCAGAAGATTGTGTATCACGCACGATAGCCTGTCGCCTAAAATTGCAATACAAATCAACTCTCAAAAAGTCGCTTCTTGCGACACCCACAGCAGAGATATGGGGTGATGCTATTCTAAGCTGGCACACGGCATATATTTTACAGAGTTGTAAATGTAAGGAAACTGTGCTAAAAGCTTGTCACTTGCGCTTGCTTTTTCCATACAAAATACAAAACATCGATTCAAACTCCCATATAAAATTCACAATCCGTTGACTGACTTTGTATGAGAGGTCGAATTTTTTTATTGTTTTCATCATTATTGATACTTACCATAGTGGAAATTGTTCAGTACGATGCCCTTGACAAAGTGTACAATTTAATACATTTTGTCTTTCTTTATAAATAAGAGTAGACAGACAGACACAGGGTCTTCAGCAGTCGTGTGTTAGTTGATAAAAAGGCCCAAAAAGCGGTGAAGCGATGCATTTTGAAAAATTAAACCTAGATCTAGATCGATATATCGCCCCCGAAACCCCCTATTTTCGAAAAGTGGAAATCGTTGGAGCCGTTTACGAGATTCAAAATACAATTCTTTCTCGTTTAAAGGTATAAGTATAAAGTAAAAGATTTGTCCTCGAATAGCTAGTCCATGGTCAGTCCTAGCTAGAATAAGACAAAGCCTCTCTTAGATACTAGAAGATCCTTCGGAATGAAAACCGCAGTCTAAACTCGTCCATTCAACTCGTCGTGTCACAAACAACCTTGCTTCTGACAGTCGAAACTGTCTTAGCTATGGCTATGGTCACAGTAGGTGACATCAAATAGCGGTAGGTAGATAGTGATTAGTTACACTTTTTTACAGAAGTTTCGTAAACGACTGTAAAAAAAACGGCCATGTACGCCACGTTTGACAAAAGTTTGAGTGACATTCAGAAGGCTGTGTGTCACTATACTAACAGGTTGTCAGCCTGACGCCTAAATTTGCAATACACATCAACTCTCCAATCCCTTAGTCGCTTCTTACGACACCCACGGGAAAGATAAGGGGTGATGCTATTCTAAGCCGGCACCACACAGCAAGCAGTATTGTAAACATCGTCGCATTTCTACCCATCCGTTTTGGTAGGTATAGTAATAGCCAATTATGGCGATGCTGATTCCGTAGGTTCTAAGAAGGATGGATGGTCACAACTTGTAGAATCCATCCGTCCATCCTTTGCCGCTGGTTTATGCTAGTTAAGTTTGACTTACGGTTGCCCAGATGGAAGAGGCATCGCCAGTATTTAAGGTGAAAATCGCAGGTCTAACGTCTGCTTGCGGTAAACAAAATTTTCTAAGTTTCCTAAAATATCCCAAACATAATTAGCCAAACAAGCAGGGGCCGAAGTCTGCTAAATAAAAATTGTCTCAATTGAGTAGGTATACTTAAATGGTATGTGAGTTGGGTGGTTTTGATTTTGATGATAGTTTTTAGTATAGAAAAATCACAGTTGAAATGGAATGACAGTTGAGTGTCGCTGGCATAATAGCAGACTTGGGGCCCTGCTTCTTTCTTTCGTGTCTACTGTGTCACAGTCTAAGTTACGTATTCCCGCGCAATTGCTACATAATTTGCGGTCACGTGAAGCAGCCATTACGTCAGGCCGACCAATCGGAGCGCGCCGTTTAATACGCTACCATTTTCGAAAACAAAAATGTGAAACAATTTGAATTTAGAATGGTGCTCGGAACAGGGTTATTCGTGATTCGTTTAGCGTTTCGTCTTTTGAACTGTCACGGTATTATAATCGAATTTTGTTGCCAGTTTTTTCTGAAAGGATTTTTTACTACGATTTGAGTTTGTACCTTTAATTTCCTGTCGTTTTGTTTATTTCCCTTAGAAATAAATAGCTATACCAAATTAATCTAAACGCACCCATTTGAAATAATCAAAATACGCTATTATGCTCTATTATGTCAATAATTTATTACGAATTGACTTTGATTGCAATATGCTAGTTAACAACACGATCTCATCTCACGGATCATTTAATGCAAATCGATCTATTACAGATAAACACAGGCCAATTACCAACCGCTCGGCCAATCACGGAGCTCCGTTGAAACGAAAGTAATTGAGTTTCGAATTTTAAAAAGTCGCCATCTTGAACGTAATTTTGAAAGCGTAACCGCTACTTTTGTGTGATTGGTGATTGCTGCTTCCTTTTTTAAAATGTTGCTTACGAGGGCTATTATGTATTCAACCTACCAATTTAAGAGACCAACTCATACTGGTAATTCATACAAATAGTAAGAAAAACCAATTTAAGTTGGTCCCTTACATGAATAGATTGGCCGGCGTAAATACAAGAATATAATATGCGGTCAGTTTCTCTATATGGCCAGTTTCTCAGAATGGCTTACAACGTATAATTTCAGATTTATTATGGACGGTAACATTTGATTGCCATTTATCCAGTAATAACTTGTAGGTATATTTGTATGGGCAATTTAAAAACGAACGAATTTAATGAGATTTTTATTTATTCATGACTTTTTGTGATGTCGAACTTTGTTTTTGATAAGTTCGTGATTTCAATTACGCAGATAAGAGGTAAATATACGTTTGCTCTAAAACCCGGTAGGTTTTGTAATTGCAATGATTGTGCTTCTGAATTATGGGACGATTTGAATGGTAATGAAGATGTTATTAACCTGGTTCTTAAAAGGTAGAAGCTAATTGTGGACCATTATTTTGTTCGACCTCGATTTACAACGTAATTTTGAAAGTTCTGACTTGGAATAAGCAATTGTTGCTTTGAATAAGTATTTCATAATTTATTTATTTTTACTAATTATTGCACACAAAAACATAACAGAAGAGATACAAAATACCCAGAGATGGGCAAAAATTATTCGCCGAATAAAGTGCCCGGCGAATAAATTTTTGATAAGTAGGTACCTAAGTTAATTGAACAGGGAATAAAATGCAAGTTTTTTATATTCTTTATTTCAAGATACTTCTGTATTCTCAATTTCATCCAAAAGTTTATTTATGGGTCATTGTCATTTGTCTATAATTTTACTCGTGAAAAATTTATTTGCCAGGCAATTTATTCGGCGAATAATTTTTGCCCATCTCTGAAAATACCTATAAAGAAACATGACTAACGTATGCTCCTGAAAATTATTTTGCCGTGTGTAACTCTGTAATTTAAGCTCTGGGTCTCTGGCCTGAAATAAAGTTTTTTTTTAATTGTTTGTTCCTCTCTCTAAGAAAATTCACCCGTTAAGAATCAGACTAAAACTTTACCTTCACCACAGTATACCCCTAAGTATATTTTCTAATCTAAAACGTATGAAACCTGATTTCAAAATCTCTTTCCAGCATCATTCCCCATCACAAGACGGATCGGACACCCCTACCAGAACAGGACGCCTCCGAAACGAAAGAAGCCCAGAACCTCCTTTACCCGACTGCAAATAGCTGAACTAGAAAAGAGGTTTCACAAGCAGAAGTATCTGGCGTCAGCCGAGAGGGCAAGCCTGGCTAAGACCCTGAAGATGACCGACGCGCAGGTCAAGACCTGGTTTCAGAACAGGAGGACTAAGTGGAGGTAGGTTTTCTTATTCTATGGCAAGCATCTCTTCCTTCACCAGATTTCATCGTATGGAGCGGGCGATGAACGACCCAAAAACTAAATCTCCCAATGCATTTGCAAAATAGGTATCTCAGGTTTACCTGTTTTTTCTCCAATTGACGTTTAGCGAAATGTCTTAAACGCCGACCAGTTGACTTTTGTAGAGCAAAAATTATTTATATTTTGCAAAAGTAAAAAACCAACTGTTTGAATTGTAAAAACGTGAAAATAATCAATTTATCCAAAAATTAATAAGATTACTTGACAAGGTTTACTAGGTACCTCTATTTTTGCCTTCGAATCCATTACACAGTGTATTAATCACGTTAACTCAAACAAATCCAGATACAGCCGGCCGTCGGCGCTCGTTAACGATATCTAACCGTCTTTTAAAATACGCACCCGGGATGCGTATTTAGTACCTAACGAAAAATCGATATTTATTTTCATAAACGATTATATTTTCCAGTTAGAAAAAAAAACGCTTTTATTGAATTGATTTTATCATTTCCAAAACAGTTCGGATTTAGTAAAAATTTATTTTTGAAAAATTCGTTTTTGACACTGTTTTTGTTTAGAGAGTGCCCATACAAGTACTTTCGTCTGAACAACTTTGAGATTGAACAAATTTCAGCTGAGATATAGGCATGAATCAAATGTCAACCAAGTAAAAAAAAATTTTGTGACTGGGATTTTTTCAATATTTTTAACGGCATCCTTTATCGATACTAAACCTATCCTTAAGCTAATGACAAGCATTTTAATTAACACCCTGTATTTTTTCGATAAAAACAATGAGTGATTATTTTAATAATCGATATTTTCACATCTCTAATACGTAGGTACCCGACAAAAACAAGGAGCCTAAGATAAGGACACCATTAACACGGTCGGTTAATACGTACTGGCTGATAAATCGACCGAAAAATAGAAATGTTCTCTTTTTCTAGTTTTGGAATTTGAATTTGGAATAGTTTTGACGTCTGGGTCTGACTGCTTTAGATACGTAGGTTCAGTGCCAGATCACCAACTTAAACTGGTTTTTCGTAGGATTTGAATGAAAATCCAGTATCAGTAGGTCACATAAAAATATCAATAAATAATTGGATTATTGGAAAGAATTTATTTTTGCAATAAATATTTAATTACAAATAAATTATATGAATAAGTAATTAGTTTTCCAACATAGGTTCCATAGTAAATTATTCAATTTCATGGTCGATCATGCCTGCAAAGTTTTCGGTACACTGTTCCTTACACTCGGTATGTTCCTTGGGGAAAGTTGTTTAGGTTCATAGGCTAGTAGCCCTTAAAAATTCAGCCATCAAGCTACGCTGTCATCAACGGTCAAACAAAACCAAATGTACCATGTTTTCGAACATAAGAACATCATTATCATTTTACAAATTCTACAACCAAAACAATATTTTTGCTACAGGAACACCGTAAACTCACTTTTCTTTATACATCCTACATATCGGCCAGTAGATCACCAATATCTTCCCGCGCGCCGCTTTTTTCTTTTTTATTTTCTTTTTTTTTGTCAATAAAAGGCGGTGGCATGGCGCCGCGCGTATCGAGCACGCGTTATCGGCCAGTACACAAACAGCGGTTGTCCATTAGAACGTAATCGGTCGCGCCACCAACATACAGTATTGTCTTGCAGTTTTTGAATTCGGAATGGAATTCTGTTTTTGAATTTGAACATTTGACTGATTGTAAAATACGGTTTTTGCAAACTTCGATCAAACGTTTAACCTATAGGTACCTACCTAATAGTTTGTAGTAAGTAAAAGATGTTCCTGCTTTTATGGAGAGGGAAAGGAAGAAATAAAAACTTATGTCCAAACTCACAGAAAATGTTCAGTTGACACAATTTATTATCTCAAGACCCACAAGAGTAAATTTTCTTTCAAACTACATACCTACCTACTTATTTTTTTATTATAACAGCTGTTAGTTTTGTAGCATTTATCTTAAGTAATACTTCTCATTTTATGGAGATTTCGAAGAAAGAAAGTAGCCATTTACCAAAATGTACTCTGTTCGTTTCATTTCTTTACAAAGTCGTTTAAAAGCGTTTCATTTTCATAAATTATGTTTTAAAATGTCAAGCGTGTTCCCGCCGTGTAAGTAGGCAGTCGTTTAGATAAGCAATAGAGTAAGTAAGAAAAGGTTACTTTTCGTATGACGCACAGGGTCTTCTTTGAGGAAAATATTTTAATTAAAAGTTGAGCAAAGTTTGGTTCAAGATCTAAATTCAATACATACATACCTACAGACATCAAATTCATTACAGAGTTCTTGAATTAACCTTTTATCTTGAATTAAAAAAATATATTAAAGAAGATGATGTAGAAGAGAAGAGGTAGTAGAGTAGAGTAAAAGTAGAGCAAAGTTTGGTTCAAGATCTAAATTCAATACATACATACATACATACCTACAGACATCAAATTCATTACAGAGTTCCTTAACCTTTTATCTTGAATTAACAAAAAATTGATTAAAGAAGTTGATGTAGAAGAGAAGAGGTAGTAGAGGCACATGAGGTCAATTCGAGTAATAAATACCAAAATTTTAAAACACTTCTCGTGTTAGGTAAACAATTTTGGAAAACTTGCAAAATTTTCCACCGCAGGCAGGATTTGAACCTGCGACCTTCGGCATCAGTACTGCCAGTACTGCGGTGGAAAATTTTGCAAGTTTTCCAAAATTCTTTTAACTTTCCTTAAATTAGTGCTGTCACTTTC
Source organism: Phthorimaea operculella (assembly GCA_024500475.1). NCBI lineage: Eukaryota > Metazoa > Arthropoda > Insecta > Lepidoptera > Gelechiidae > Phthorimaea > Phthorimaea operculella. The sequence continues at coordinate 1,268,089 of JANFCV010000058.1, read as the reverse complement.
CGTCAAATAACAATCTAGAAAAAAGAACTGTTCTTCTACTTTGAGATTTTTAACAGTAGCATCCCTAGCTATGTAACAGGTGACAATCGCGGAAATCCTAAATGAGGTCGAGTGATCCTTCGTAAACTCTATATTTTGTGCTGTAACTATGAATTTCATTATGTAAAATAAATGAATCTAATCTAACCTTATCTACTGCACCAATATTGTTCAGTTTGGTAATGATACCACTTTTACACGATTTACATTTTCGAATGTCGATTTTTGCTTTCAACTTCTCTTGCATTTCTGAAAAAGACTAAAAGGACACTGTATATTTAGATGATTATTTCAAATATCCATGTCAGCCTCTCGTAGTGTTAGCGTAGTAAAACCTTAAGTACCTACTTACTAGAAATAATTCTGATACGGTTTTAATACCTATTAAACTGCGTACCTATTACGTACTTGTAAAATGTAACTGTTACATAGTTTTATGGCTAAAGTGGTAGAGACGAAAGTAGGTGGGTTAGTTTGTTTAGGTGTGGCTTAACACTGATTTTGCTTACCATGAACATAATAATAGATATTTATTGTTTTTTAGTATGTAGTTCAATGAAGTTGACTAACATATAAGATAAAATAAATAAATTATGTTTAATACCTACCTGATGTTCTTCTTAAGAAGAAGTGCCGTAAGAAGCGATTAAGAGATTTGAGATTTGATGTGTATTGCAATTTTAGGCGACAGGCTGACAATATAGATACAGTCTTCTAAATAACTCTGTAACTTATGTCAAAGGTGGTAAAAATAGCCGTTTTTACAGCCGTTTATACCCTACCTACCCCGCAAGGGATATAGGCGTGATATATGTAGATGTGTTTGTTTTAAACTGCTCATAATACCATGAGACAGACACTTAACTCACTATCTGTAAATAAATGAATATTAATCTTATCAACAACTTATAAATCCTAATGAATTATGTTAAAAACTGCCATTCCATTTTAAATACCTGATAATATCTTGTATAAAAAATCGGCAGAGAGGGAGTTGGACTCGCGGGCGAAGGGTTCCGTACCATAATGTTTAAAAAGCTTGATTATTAAAATGCCCGACTGTGGTAATTTTGAAGTTATACAGGGTGTTTGGAAGCTGGGTGCAAAGCCTTCAAGAGGCCAAGGTACCCATGAAACTGAAAAACTTTCCCCATGGAACGTGGGTCGAATTATGAAAAAAAAAATTGGAACTCCCAAAGTAAATCACTAAGCTGTTCGGAGATTATGGGAGGTCCAAATTTATTTTTCATATTTCGACCCATGTTCCATGGGGAAAGTTGTTCAGTTTCATGAGTACCTTGACCCCTTGAAGGCTTTGCATCCAGCTTCCAAAAACCCTATATTTTAGTGTGATCCGCCATTCTGTGGTATAATCTGTTCTAATACAGTTTTAATTATATACCCAGTGAATACCAAATTTTAAAACACTTCTCGTGTTAGGTAAACAATTTTTGGAAAGCTTCCAAAATTTTCACCGCAGGCAGGATTTGAACCTGCGACCTTCGGCATCAGTACTGCCGACGCCCTAACCAACTGGGCTACCGCGGTTCTAATCGAGCCCGCGAAATTATGGAAGTATATCTTGTCCACTATCGCGTGGATGGGCTCCATCTACCGGGATAGTTTTGCAACTAATTCCCAGCGACTAATTCATTCTTTACAGATTGAATGTAGTCAAAGCGATGAAAACCCGCGATAAATTGAATACCAAATTTTAAAACACTTCTCGTTTTAGGTAAACAATTTTTGGAAAGCTTCCAAAATTTTCACCGCAGGCAGGATCCTGCCAATTAGTTGCAAAACTATCCCGGTAGATGGAGCCCATCCACGCGATAGTGGACAAGATATACTTCCATAGTTTCGCGGGCTCGATTAGAACCGCGGTAGCCCAGTTGGTTAGAGCGTCGGCAGTACTGATGCCGAAGGTCGCAGGTTCAAATCTTGCCTGCGGTGAAAATTTTGGAAGCTTTCCAAAAATTATATACCCAGTGTCAATCGCAGTGCTGTGACGAATATAACAATACCTGATATATCAAAATGCCGTGAAAAATTACTTACTTCTCCACCCACATACATACACTCGAAACATAAACGCTCCTTCTGAGGTAGTGGGGTAGGAAAAGTGTGTGATATTAGGGACCCGTGTTAGGGACTACCTTATTACTATCGTTCCTGTGGAGTCAGCCAGGAAGGCCGAGAGGGTGGCGCAGGTCTTGGGCAACCCTGCGTGTTCCATATTTGCATCCCAGGCAACGCAGTGTCTGTGGAAAGCGTGCAAAAAGCCATGCAAATCGTGCCTCAGACACTGAATAAATCGTCTGACACAGACGTATGAGGCCAATGATGTATTACTATACTCATTTGTTGTTGCAGTGGCAACAATATGGCTGGTGACAGATGGACAGACAGACGAACAGACAGACAGCGAATTTTAGTGCTAATGTCGTTTTTACTTTAGGATCTCGTGTTTGGGTACGGAACCCTAAAACACAAAATAACTACTAAAATACTAGTTTTTATCTGAGTATTTGAGTGTTTTCAACAATTTATGTATGGTATGTTAGTTGTGTTTATGTATGTTCTTTTAAAAGCTTTTGGAAACACGTGTCTTCTTGATTGAGAGGTATTAATTTGAATATATTAAAGTTATTAAATTGTTGTGTGGCGATATGAATATTTATGCTTGTTTATCTTTTGGCTTGAACTACCTATGCTTAAATATAGCAATAATTTCTAGAGCATTTTGTTCACAAGATCTTTTAGTTGTGAAATTATTGCATTTCTGTACTACTTAAGACAATATTCGACTTACGAGTGATGCCTATTTTTAGCTTTTTCATAAAAATTAACGTATTCCCCTGTTTCCTTCCCAAATAAGGTGGTATTACCGCCACCATGCGGTTGAATACAGTCGACAGATATTCAGCCGAGGTCAAAAATTCTACATCGCCTTCTACGAAACACCCTGAGAGGACTAACAGTGTGGCAGTATTCAGCCGCTGCGGTATATTTCATTGAATCTAACTTTACAGTTTGAATTAAGAACATGACATGTTTTGTTCGAATCAACTTTATTTTTCGTCTATAAAATAGTGTCACACACATCCAGCCAGTAGCCGATAACTTTTTCTTTTATTTGCGGCCAGAATCCTTTCAATTCGGGTCGATAACTCGCAGTCCATTTGTAGATAATGTCAAATGTCACTTCATTATTGTCACAATCAATTTGTCACAAAATTAATGAATAGAGCTAGGTTTCGATAGAATAATAAAAACATCGATTAGAAACTTTGAAATGACTTTCAAGATATGTTTTTCGTCATCATCACTTAGAGAGATAAAGGGGTTAATTTAGTTTACCCGACTACCGAAGAAGAAGTGTTATGTTTGAGAGTACGTGTGTATGTGGATTGAAATGTATTGTGTTTTTAAATATGTAAATCTTTTTTCACGAGCTATAGCCCAAACGGCTTCACGGATGTTGACATAAGGGTTATGATGCTACCTAATTATTAGATTAATCTTAACAGCGCAAGTGACACAGGCTTTAATAAAACTGCATTAATTCAAAATGGCAGATTTCAAACCTAAAATATAGGCCGTTAACGTGAAATTTTCTATAGTTTGAATGAAATGTTACAACTTAGGCGTTAAATCTTTGATACATATTACTACAATCTAAAAAAAATTGCACCCAAACACAGAACAAGGACGTAGCTATAGAAACCACTTTAAACCATATCAGTTGGACACTTTGAACCGTATCGGTCGAGAAGATCACTCGCTACATTCCCGGCCGTATGGCGTTCCCTTTGTTACTTAAGTTTACCATCAAGTGGGAAAAGGAGAGCGATACAGCGGCGAATGCAGCGAGTGGTCTTCCCAACCTACAGATCTATTCATTATCCAGCTATTCCGCAAGGTACATAATAAAACTCTTCTATTGCCATGTCCTTATTCTGAGCACCTAAAGATCAAAGGTCAAAATTATCCGAGAAATAAAATCGGACCAAACTGTACCCAATCAGACGTAGCCACATTTATCGCCGCCTTCGTCTTGAATTACAAATCGATACCATTTCCAACTACGAGGGCAATTCCAAACTATTTACACATTCTAAATAGTGTTGCCACTCTATACTATAGTATCGATAGTCTATCTGCGCTCTATTATTTGACTATCAATAGTCTATCGATAGTTCACGATCAAATCAATACCATTTCCAGCTACAAGGGTAATTTCGAACTATTTACACGTTGTAAATAGCGTTGCAGCTCTATCGATTGTTAATTCACACAATGTATCAATACTATCGATATTATCGACAGTTTTGTTTGTCAAGATTGATAAACAATCGATAATTGTGTTTTTAAATTGGTAACTTAGTAGCGGCTAAGAATACTGCCACCCCTAGTTAGTCCACTTATGGTGTTTCTTAAAAGCAGAAAGGATTTGAACCAGCGTCTTCCGTCATCTGTACGTACCGCCGACGTCTCTAGCAACCGGGCTACCGCGGTTCAATCGTAGCTTGCGAATTAAGTAATTAATTAAATACTGCCACTCCTAGTCCACTCGGGGTGTATCGTAAAAGGCGGTGTAGAATTTTTGACCTCGGCTGAATATCTGTCGACAATGCGTCGCCTCAGTGCTTATTTGTTCTACCGACCATCCAGCGATTCTCGCGTCTAGCGAGTTTCTTTGGATTATAGTAAACGAATCACTGTTGATTTTGGGAGGTTGACCAAACAAGCACTAATTTAGGAATATCTTCTTCGTGCTTGTTTGATCCATCTGCAAAAATCAACAGCGATTGTTTAAATATAATGAAAAGAAACTCGCTAGGTGCGAGAATTTCTGGATGGTCGATAGAACAAATAAGCACTGAGACGACGACCATTATGGTCAACCGCATTCCCAAAGAGGGTTCAGGGCGTCAGGCAGGCGGCTGTTCATAAAACAGCCAAATCCTTTTGCTACATGACTTTGTTTTGTACTCTAACAAGACATGTTGCACCGACCCCAACTGATTTGGGATACTTAAGGGATTTATGTAGGTATCGCTTGACGATAGGCGATAGTAGTTTGAACTTGGATTTTGAACTTTAGATAATTCGCTACTTGACAAGTCCATAAATAAAATATAAAAGTTATATGCTTAAAAATATTGTCCAAAAATACTACAGACTTCATTTATTGTTTGTCAAAATATTAAAAGTTAGAATTATAAAAACAACAAAATTATATAGAAGTAATTGTTTTGACTCCATCCAAAATATTGAATTATGACGTCACATTTCTATGATTTCATACAAAATATTGTTTTCGGTCGTCTTAAAAAGTAGCTCATTTGACCTGTCAGTCAGTCTATGATGGCCTAATGAATAGATATCATAGAGCTTTTGCGAAACAAAAATATCGATATTAGCGTTATCGACAGCTCTGCAACTCTAATCCTAAAGGTCCGATTCGAGAAATCGATTCCGATTCCGAGTATCGAGTCGAGCAAATCGAATCGCCGCCATCACACGCGAGCACGTGATTGGTCGAACGCGTTATTTATTCACTAAACCTGGTTTCGGTTAATTTTCGTCTGATACTTAAAGTTGACCTCGGCTGTATATCTATTATCTGTCGACTATGGCCAACCCCATGGTGGCGGTGATACCACTTACAATAGCATTCCCAAGGAGGGTTGATGTCAGGCTGGCGGCCGGTCATAAAACATTGCTACATGATTTTGTGTTCTAACAAAATATGTTGCGCCGTAGTTTAGTCTGTAGTTTAATCCAAGCATTTCGTATTTACCCGACTGCCTCAGAAGAAGGGTTATGTTTTTCGAGAGTATGTATGTATGTGGACAAGAAAATTCTTTTTCACGGGCTACAGCCCAAACGGATAGTTGGATTTTGACATATGTAGTGTCGTTGGATTCGTCTCAGCAGTTCGAGTGACACCGGCTATACCTCTATTAAAAAATCTTAAATTCAAAATAGCGGATTCTTATCGCAAAAAAGCTTTGAAATTATCGCAGTCGGGTTTTGTTTTTTAATACATCTGCTTGCTTACTATCGACCCAGTCAAGTACCGAATTCAGAAACCTTGTACCGTCTACAGAACGTCTGCCGCGTAATTGCAACTTGTAGATGTCTGGCAACATTGACAGAGAATTAGGGGCTGGCAACACAGCCCGAATTAGGGGGAGTCCCGATTGATACGGAGGGGAGGTTCCGACATCGTTAATTTTTATTGCACGTCGTCTTTCCGCCTTGTCACTTGTAATACGGTATCGCATTAGTTACCGTGTGATGCCGGCTTAAAATAGCATAACCCCATTTCTTTGCCGTGTCGTAAGAGGCGACTTGAGGGTTTCATATGTTTTACAATTTTAGGCGACATGCTGACACCTTGTAACTAGTGCTACAAGATTTTTCTGAAAATTCACTCAATAATTTGTCAGATAGGTATGTGACGATAGCTTACCCTGCAAGGGATAAGGGCGTGATTTATGAATGTACAAAAATTAGTATTACAAATAGTAATTCATGGATGAATATGATAATTTTGCAATTAAAATTAATTTTAGAAAACTTGCAAAATTTTCTACCTTAGGCAGGATTTGAACCTGCGACTTTCACCACTATTACTGGCAACGCCTCTTGCATCTGGGCTACCGCGACTTAAAAGTAAATTATGCGAGTGTATTTTGGTCATTAACGCATTTCTAAATTGTATAGGTAGGTACCTTACACGGACAATGTTTTAGAATTTGGTAGGTAGAAATACAATTGAAGTTTGTAGAACCTTCATGAACTCAGATAAGTTTGTCAAGCAACGCCATGGTTATGAAGTGAGGCGTCTGGTTTGTGACGCTTATTGTATGATTGACACTGGTTTGACAACTGTCATCTCATCACTGTATGTATAAAATTAAAACGCCAGAAAGCAGGAAATTGAATTGAAATTAACCTAGCGTACCCAGCGTAGCGTTATGTACCCAGGTTATCGTTTTCTTTCGAAATATGTAAGACGTTCCTACTTACAATATGAATGAAGTCAAAGACTTTTCTGTCAATGTCAGAGGCCTGCTACTTGCAGTAGGCGGTTGAAAATCTCTGACACCAGGGTTCATCGGGCCGTTGAACGGCTTGGTGTCCCACACGAAGAGAGAGAGAGAGAGAGAGAATTACTTTGTCAGCCCCACATGTATTCAATACCACTATAAACGAAGGCACGCTAATCCTAAGCCGTATATAACTGAGGAACGAACGTAAAAGTCAGAAAAATAGGCAATAAACGCGAACAATGTATGTAAAAATGGCGGTATCTTTCCACCGCAGTAAATAATAGATGTATCAAACTGCGGAGTTCTGCTCTCATACAAAATTTACCTCCCTACCGAGTGGTGTTACCGCCTGTATGTATAAATATGTATAAATACGGGGCCCACTTAAATACACCCTATTCTTTTTGGGGGACAAATTGGTTAGGGAGCCAGCCTTGTTCAGCTAATATGCTGGAATATTCATGAGGATAGATTGAATAATTGACTGTGAGCATTGATATTGTTTTGATCGTGGTTATTGTAGTAGAAAACTTGTGTTCGATCATTTTGTAATCTTAAGGATCATGCCCATTTCTGGTCCAAGGAATTGTCTCGCATCAAAATGAAAATTAAAGCAATATGTAATATCCCTCATTAATGTAGAATAAGCTACGGCAATTGTTGTACAAAACACTGAAACTAACTTAATTTTTAAAGGGCTTTCTACTGATAGCTATTTTTATCAAAGTTTTTACTGTGGTATGAACATTATTTGCACTGTTTACTTCGGTGTTAGCTAACGATAACGACTTAAGAACGAAATACTCGATATACAGCCAAATTCAGCACTTTTGTCTCTTCCGATACCCAACTTTAACATTCAATAACTTCAGAACTTTTCAGTTACAAAATGTTGAGCAATAAATAGACTTTATAATTATTTAACTTTATGATACGAGGGCTACAAGTAGTGAGGCAGGCAATGGACGAACTTCTTACGAACATCCATACTAGAGTGGGCATGATCCTTTTCATTGATACCTAAATAGGTATTCTGCTACATCGTATACAAGTACGCAGATCGTAGAACCCCATGTAATCTAGACTTCTTTTTCTAGATCATCAAAGTAAGTCAATATCTATTTAAAACAATAATTAAATACACAAGTAAAGAGTAAAATGGCCGATCATACGAACAAATTTAAAATGAAAAGCTTTTCATGGCCCTCCCATGTAAAATAACTTGATTGCTTAAGATAAATTGTAGGAATATTCATGTTACTTGGATATAGTTGTTTAGTTTCTTAAACAGGTATGTTGGTTTGGTAAAGCTACTTATTCAGGTACTAACATTTGTGTCCCCTCCAAACTTTGAATGTAGCTTAAAAAGTTTTAAACATCATTCGACTCAAAACCAAACTCGACCTGACTACCACAATCGCTCGCATCGAATTATTACGCAAGAATCGATATGTTGAATACCAAGTTTAAATCGATATTGTTGTTTTTATCGATACCTCATTTATTACGTCCTCTTTTATCGGTAGCAGATAAGAGGAGAGGTGTGGATGCTAGATGGTGGAGGATGGAGGTACCTCTATTGTTTTGTATGAATTGTTTAACAAACCATAACTTATATGGTTGTATGGGTTACTTGTGTAAGATGCTGTAATCTTTGTTATAGGGTAAAGTATTATAAGGTTTCTTATCTTATCATATCGTATGAAGGTGAAGATAAATTATTACTATGCTTTGAGCATATAGCTACTTATTTTGAGAATAGTCCTAGAGCATGGAAAGATGTTACTTTTATTTATACATATTATATCACGTCTATATCCCTTGCGGGGTAGGCAGAGCGTAAACGACTGTAACGCCATTTACACTACGTCTGACAAAAGGTAGAGAGTCATTCAGAAGACTGTGTTTTACAATAGTATTATGTATTTTGTGACCTTTTTTTTTCTTGTAGGACACCGAGTTTTTCAACGACCCGATGAACCCTGGTGTCAGAGTTTTTTCAACCGCCTACTGCAAGTAGCAGGCCTCTGACATGGCTGTGTAACGACCGCCATCATAGACAGCAACCGGGACCGACGGCTTAACGTGCCCATCCGTTAAAACCATCTTACTTACGGACAATCAGGTGGTTCAGCCTGCCATGTCCTAACCAGACTGGGAACAAATTCACAAAGTGATAAATATCAACTTTGTGAGTGACCCCACTAAAACCAACGGGAATTTAACCTGAAACCTTCTGCGTGGCAAGCAGTGATACTGACCAGACCACTGCGCCACATCGGCTGCTATTCTATACCGGTATCACACGGTTATTACTAGCATCACATAGCGTAGAAAAATTAAAATTATCCTCTCCTCTGTGGCGCCATTTTTTATAGGTAGGCCTTGTCTATGGAAAAGTCCCATATGGGACTTTGCCACAGACGAGCGAATATGAAACATTTCAATGTTTTTCTTACTTCGTTTCAGTAATATTCATACTTTTCGTCTCTTTTCAGTGCGAATCTGAAAAGTGGAGGGTGACGCTTTAACTAATAAATAATTCATCTTCATTCAAAATGTATCGTTTAAGGAAACAATTGCGACTCTTAGCAAATCCCTCGCGGATTTCATTTCGTGTTTTTTAATCGTAATGCTTTCTCATTTCTATTACATTTTTTAAGACCCTTTACTGGAATAGTATGAAGTTTTCTGAAATATGACATCAAAAATTTTCTCAGCATATCTAAAATTATCCGAGAAGATTGAATGGAAACCCAACCAAAAACTGAAATTACTAGCCAATATACTAGTATTGGTAGCCTAATTTGATAAAATTCGGGATAATAATAACAAAATTTAAAATCGCTTTGTTCAGGGTATACCAAAATAAAACGTCAATTTTGAATACCTAAAAAAAATATCCTGTGCATCTTTCAGAAAACATGCAACATTTTCTGTACCAGGCAGAATTTGCACCTGCGTTTTTCGCAATTAGTACCGGCAACGCCTCTTTCATCTGGACTACCATGAGCAAGCGTGGAAAAGCGTTATTGGACAAGATACACTTAGGTACGCAATTTCGCAGGCTATTGAGTCGCGGTAGCCCAGATGGAAGAGTTCGCCATTACTTTTTTTTTTGGAAAACTTCCAAAATTTTTCACCGCAGGCAGGATTTGATTTTGATTTGCAAAAGTAATGTAGTTTCAGAGATATTTTGAACCATTTGAGGTGGTCCTAGGTATGCTCTTTTGACCCCGACTGTACTACATGTCGCAGGTTCAAATCCTGCCTGCGGTGAAAAATTTTGGAAGTTTTCCAAAAATTGTTTACCTAACACGAGAAGTGTTTTAAAATTTGGTATTCGCCAGTACTAATAACAAAAGGGTACCTACCCTGTAGGGTACTGGCGAATACCAAATTTTAATTCTACCCGCGGCAAAAAAAGTTGTCAGAATTTGAAATTGACCGATAGCGAAAACTCAGAACCGGCTGGTGATAAGGAACAATTTTCCCCAAGGAACAGAGGGCAAAGTACGAAAAAAAAATTTTTCCCTCCCATAGTAACTTAAATCAGCTGATCGACATTTTGTATGGGAGGTCCAATCTTTTTTTCGTATTTCGACTTATGTTCCTTAGGGAAAGTTGATCCTTATCACCAGTCGGTCCTGAGATTTCGCTATCGGTCAGTAGTAAAATTTCACCCCATATGCTCCATCCCTTCACGCAAAAATCAGCCCAATCTTATACAATTCACATCTAATTAAAAATAAACTGTAATCAAATTATTTTTAACGCATTCCTACTGGGTCTAATTTATAAGCGCAGAAAGTTTAGACGATATTAATTCACGTTAAATTAAAACCGACAGACGGATAAAGTTAATTGGTTGAATTCAAAGTTTCGACTGATATATACGAGTGGGGGGGAGGAGGGAGGGTATTAGAACCCCCCCCCCCCCTCCTTTATAACTCCAGAACGCTTAATGAGTATGAAAGTATTAGGGGCCGTTCAAATATTACAATGCATTGTTTCTAATGACGTACCTGTACATTTTTTCTACGAGTTTGCAAACAGATATTCCTACCTTACTATAATCACTTCAACGCGTGCTACTTAGTAGAAGCAAAAGTAGTAACTCAAAATTTTATCATAAATTATTTATAAAATATCGAAACTTATAATTTGCATTTAAAATTCGCCATTTTGAATGTATGAAAGCTAGAGTCACTCGCACTAGTGAGACAAATCTAACCACCCCATAATATGTCAAAACCCAGGCTGTAGCCCGTGATAAAGAATATTCACTTGTCTTGTCGATATATGTACATGGGTACTCTCAAAGCAAGCATAGATTTTTAAAAAACCAAAACCAGACTACGATAATTAAGTTTAATTATCATTAATTTCGAAGATCTATTCTCTCTCTCTCTCTCTTCGTGTGAGACACCGAGTCGTTCAAAGACCTGATGAACCCTGGTGTCAGAGTTTTTCAACCGCCTACTGGCAAGTAGCAGGTCTCTAACATGGTTGTGTAACGACCGCCATCAAAGACAGCAACCGCTCCGAAGCACAGAACCATCTTGTTTTTTGGAAAATCAGGTCGTCCAGCCTGCAATGTCCTAACCAGACTGGGAACAAACTCATAAAGTGATAAATATCAATTTTGTGAGTGATCCCACCGCGAATTGAACCCGGAACCTTCTGCGGCAGTCATACTAACCACTGCGACATCGGCTGTCGGGCAAACATACTAATTCCTGAATCTGTACGAGATTGTAACACGTAGTTTACGTGCAGCCCCGAAGAGGGGTGCCCTAATGAGCAGAGAAGGCTCCACCTTCATTGGACAGCCCTAATGAATGATTGAACCAAACGTTAAGTCTATTATCGTTGTAGGAACTTTATTAGAACGGTTAATGTACGGGCTGCTAGGGATGCGCTCTATCGATAACACCACAAATTAGGAAAACGGCGCGCGGGTGCCTTTACCTGATGGCTCACTCAGTACTAGCGAATATTTTGACGCTTACTGACTAAAACTGAAAAAAAAAACAGAATTTCACGCGAAGTCAAGGTAAATAAGAAGGTGGTTGACATATTTATTGGATAACTGGCTCAGAATCATACGACGTTTTTTGTCAGATTGTGCTGTTTTGCTGTTTTTATACTTTGAGATTTTTGACAGTAGCAACACTGGCTATGTAACAAGTGCCAATCGCGAAAATCCAAAAGAGGGCCGAGTGAACCTTCTGTAAATAACTCTTTTGAAAGAGACTTTGGCTAGATATCTGCCGATAATGGTCAATTGAAGATTTTCTAGACAATTTTCAAGTTAACATAGATGGCGCGGGCTGAGGTCTGCTAGATAGCGAAAACTCACAACCGGCTGATAATAAGGAACATCGTTCCCCAAGAAACATAGGTCGAAATACGAAAAAAATTTGGACCTCCCATAGTAACTGAAATCAGCTGATCGGCAAGTTTGTATGGGAGATCCAAATGTTTTTTCATATTTCGATCAACCTATGTCCTTGAAGAGAAGTATTTCCTTGAAGAAAATTGTTCCTTATCACTAGTCGGTTCTGAGTTTTCGCTATCGGTCACTAGTAAAATTTCACACTATATTTTGACAGTTATTCCAACTTAGACCATGCCGGCGTACACAACGTCAACCGGCGGCTTAATTTTTCTGAAAAAATGCGGTAGCCCAGATATGGCGAGGCGTCGCCAGTACTAATGACGGCAATCCTGCATGTGATAGAAAATTTTGCCAGTTTTCTATAGATAATCTGTGTACCTGCTGAAGAAAGTGTTTTAAAATTTGGTATTCAATTTATCGACGGTTTTCATCGCTTTGGCTCCATTATATCTGTACAGTATGAATTAGTCGCAAAACTATCTCGGTAGACGAGTTAGTGGCGAAGATAAACTTGCATAATTTTACAAGCAAAGATTGAGCCGCGGTAGCCCAGATGAAAGAGGCGTCGCCAGTACTAATAGCAAAAATCGCAGGTTTAAATCCTGCTTGTTTCAGTTTTTTTATTTCTAAACCTCGACATCGCCCCATCCCTACTGAAAGCCGCGTCTTCATAATTAGATAAAGTGGGGCACAATTAAACTTGGCTTAAATAAGCCAAACGCGCAATTAGCAATTTCAGCTTGATTGTTTTATAACGCGCCAACGGTGATATTAATTTCTGAACCACCATTTTTGAAGGTGTTTTATTGTGCCTGTTTAAGGAAAATACCACCGTTTGTGCGAATAAGATAGGTTCATCTACCGTGTGGTGCCGGCAGAGTAGAATAGCATCACCCCCTCTCTTCTTGTGAGGGTCGTAAGAGGCGACCGAGGGATAAACCTGACCCAAATAGCCAGAGCCAACCTCATGGTGGCGGTTAATCCACCAAAAAAACATTCCCAAGGAGGGTTGACGTCTGGTAGGCCGCCGGCCGTAAAATTAAGCCAAATCCTTTGCAACACGATTTTGTGTCCGACCCCAAGTTGGGATAAGGGCAGGAAGATGATGATGATCTACAGTAATAAGTGTGACAGAGACAGATGCGTTTTTCCGTTGCTCCTGCGTCAACGTCGGTTTTAGTATAGGGAAATTGAAATGTCTTTGCACCTGACAGAAGCATGCGCTAAAATGCGCAGTACTTACGTCAAGTGAAGATACGCCTGATACTATTAGTTAAGTGAAGATACCTTGGACAGTCCTCGATTTTTCAGACTGTCACGTTCAACAGCAAAAAATATTACTTTTCTGGATGCAGCAACATTTACTAAATCATACAACATAATATTTGTAAGGCTTGTCGGTATCAATCACAAAAAAAAACAAAACCTTAAAAATATAATTGTGCATGAGTGTGAGAGACTGTACCTTACTTGATCTTCACCAAAATAAAAATGTGAAAAAAATATTTCTTGGTACGTATTGACTGATTTCCCGTAAATAAGACATCAACGCGATCGAAGTGCTACGCCCGTAGACAGTTCTGAACCTAAATCCTTAACTAGACATTGTTTATATAGGGTGAAAGAGTTGTTCAGTTTTGTAGACTAATTCGCCCCTTAAAATATTTGCAGTATTTCTTTCCCATCCTGTATTCGAATGTATTTCAGCGTTATCAATTAACAAGCAAGTACTATCCAAAAGGACTCAATTAAGGCGAATGTTTAAAACCTCCATTGGTAGTCCTCATATTATCACTTTAATTAAGATAAGTAGAAGGCGAGCGGTTCTTTCAATCGAATTTATCATCAATTTGCAACTGAGCAGAGAAAAGAAGATGGAGTTTTGTCTCTGAAGAAATTGAAGCATTTTTTTTTTTCATATATAAGACGTAGTAGGTGAATTATTTAATTATTTATTATTATAGTACAGTTTAAGTGCTTAACATATTTCATTTACAAATTATAATATCATCTATACAAGTAAAGTCGCTTCTTGTGTTTCTCTGTCTCTTACGGATACCGCTGACTACTCAACGAATTTTGATGCGGTGTCATAAAAAAAACACTGATTCAATAGGAATGTTTATATGAACACATAATACATACTGATAAAACACCCTATTCTCAAGAGTAGGTACACAAATTTAGTATCGGCCTCAAAAAAGTTGCTCGCATGGTTCCCTTTAGGGAATAACTTTTTATCCGATCTGAGATAATTTGCAAGTTGTGCCTATTTGCGTTTCATATTTTTTTTACTTTGTCGGTCACCGATTAAATATATTAAACAAACATGAAGTTTTAAAAAGAGATCATGTTAAATAATGCTTTAAATGGTATTTTGATAAACTCATTTAGGTTATCAAAATGATATGATTATTTTCCGTTTGTGAAAAATCAATATTTAAGTATCGTAAATTTACAGTCAACCCTTCACGTCTGTTTTTGGCTGAAGAGATAATGGTAGGCGGCCGGTCGTAAAATTTCAGGCAAACTCTTTTGCAACACGATTTTGTGTTCAACGAAACGTGTTGCGCCGACCCTAGGTGGTTGGGATAAGGCACGCAGGATTTGAACCTGCGACTTTCACCATTAGAACTAGCGACGGATGTCTCTCCCATCTGGGCCACCGGGGCTCATTATGCGAGTCCTCTTAAAATTGAAAATTTTCCTTACAAAAGCAGTGTAAAGATTTTTTTATTTAATTGATCGCGGGTTTCCACCGCTTTGGCTACATTCAATCTGTAAAAACTGAATTAGTAGCACGCGTTAGAAGCCAAGTTACACTTTTATAATTTCGCAGGCAACGATTGAGCCGCGGTAGCCCAGATGAAAGAGGCGTCGCCAGTACTAATGGCGAAAGTCACAGATTCAAATCCTGCATGCAACAATTTTTTAAAGTGTTCAAAACTTTTTATTTCCTAATACGGGCAGTGTTTTAAATTTAAAATTAGACATTAGTCGGTTATTATATTTTAACTTAACAAATCTAGGGGGCTCGCTCCGCAGAATAGACGCGCACTGCGATGCGTTACATGTCATCTGTCAGACTAGTGATTGTCAGCTCTCATCGATGGGACGCACGTCTCACTTTGTTTTTCTAATTCATTCATTTTACATGGAAACGGTTTCAAGCGTCGCGATGTCGCACATCTCACGTCTCCGACGATTACTTGTTTGACAGATGCCATTTTACGTCTCACGTCTGTGAAGCTTGCGCCTAGCGATCAGTTGTGCAACACCTGCGCAATTAAGTTGATCTGCGGTTGTGGTATCTATTAGGGTTAGGTATAGTTAGGTAGTAGGTATTCTTTGCTATTAGTTCTAACCTCCAAGGCTTCCTTCAGACGTTCATGAATCACACCATAATGACATTGTTTGGTTGGAAGAAAGAGATGACTCATTTCATTATCATTGTTAAAACTTCGAGATGAGTAGGTACGCACCTACTTGATCTAATATAAATCTAATCTTTTTTTGGAAGGATATCTATTTCAGAACGAGGTTACGATTTTCGAGTGTATGTATTGTATGGACAAGTAAATTCTTTTTCACGGGCTACAACCCCAACAGCTTGGCGGATTTTGGAGTATAAGGTGTCGTTAGATTTGTTTTAGCAGCGCGAGCGCGAGTGACACATGCTACTTAGAAAATTGCATTAAATAAAATGGCGGACTTAAAAACGAAAAATATATACATCTTTGAAATAATTGCAGTCGTAATTCTATCAGAAAAAGTATTATTTAGAGGCAGAATTCCCAAAAAGCAGGCGTTATAAACTACTAAAATGGATGCTGTCTAGTTTGAAATCATTTCAATACTAAAAAGTCAAAGCCCTTCAGCAAGAGTCGTGAAAATTGATCATCCTCATTCCTTAAAACTGCATTTAACTTAAGGCAAAGTTCAAGACGACGTCTTCATTAATATTTGAGCAACGAGACACTTAGCCAAAGTGTGTTCACCCCTTTTAAGCGGAGGTCACTAAGAGTTAAGTTGTGCTGTCAGGTATAAGTGAGTACCCACCTTTATTTTACCTCTTAACCCGTAAGTAGGTGCGCGCGAACAACCCCACGCGCCTACTTAAGGGTTAAAACCATAGTGAAAGGTATTTTAGACACACATAGATGACAGATTTAGAAATTAAATACTCAGAGTGTATTCGAAACAAAGGGCTTAGGAATAGCCAGGTTACCAACACGGCATGTAACGTTAACTTATTAATGAACTATTCCAGAAGGTGTCACAACATGACAGGAAACTGAAAATCTCTGTTAATTTAAATGCGTGCCATAGCTTCAGGGATACTGTAAAAAATATTGAAAAAAAAAACCAGTCACAATTTCTTTTTTGTTGGCTGACATTTGATTCAAATGCCTATATCTCAGCCGATATTCGTTCTACTCCAAAGTTGTTTAGACGAAAGTACTTGTACTCTAAACAACAACAGTGTCAAAACGTGATTTCTCGAAAAATAAAAAGTATTGACATAATCCGAAAAAATAAATATTTCTACTGAGGTTTTTTTCAATATTTTTTACGGCATCCTTTATCGATACTTAACCTACCCTGAAGCTATAGCACGTATTTAAATTAACACCCTGTATTGTAATTTTTGACAGACGGTAAGCAAATGACAGCAGCGTGACAATATCTACCCGTCGTCAAAAAAACTGAGCCAGCAAGATACCTACACAAAATTTGCACAAAATAAAAACATTGTCAAAACATTTCTGCAGTTATAAAAATACAAATTCATTTCGCATTTAAATATTACACCAGCGTTTATCATAAAATAATGGAACAATTTCGATTCAGCAAATGTAAAGTTGATTGAATCATTGTCAACATCCACCAATAATGCGAGTTATTATGACGAGATCCGCCATTTTGAAGACTATTGTATGGTAATACGGTCTTATTCAGCGAGATTTATTGACGTTGGTTCATTAGTTCTAAATTTAAATGCGTTAAATCTATACAGGGTGTTATAAAAATAGTTTAAGGGTTCTGGATCAAATTTTAATATACTACTCGTGTTAGATTAGATTAAACGCAGGTTAGG
Organism: Phthorimaea operculella; assembly: GCA_024500475.1. NCBI lineage: Eukaryota > Metazoa > Arthropoda > Insecta > Lepidoptera > Gelechiidae > Phthorimaea > Phthorimaea operculella. The sequence goes on along the minus strand of JANFCV010000058.1, from coordinate 1,250,487 downwards.
ACTGAACCTAGGTAGCCCATATTGAAGAGGTCAACTTATACCGGTTTTTCATATAGACACCAAAAAAGGAAAACCAAAATCAGGTTGATCATTTAAATGGGTAGGTTGATGTACTGTTGATACCAAAAACAAAGTGTATCAAATTAAACAAAAGCGTAAATCCTGTTTAATTTTATTATTGTAAAACTAGTTGGGAATTAGTGACAAAACTATCCCGGTAAATGGAGCCCTGCCCAGCGTTAATGGCCAAAATACATTCGCACTACTTAGCAGGCTACGATTGAGGCGCGGTAGCGCAGTTGTTAGAGGCGAAGGCAGTACGAATGCTTACTACGAGTTTAAGTCCGGATTGCCGTGAAAATTTTGCAAGTTTTTCTAAAATATTTAACAAGTTCCAACCAATATCAAACAAACCTATCTGTCACACAACTATAGACTTACCAACGTCATTAAGTAACCCTACTAATTTACCTGTCAACATGAAGTCGATTAGCCGGTGACGTCGGTCGGACGGGGCTCTACGTTTCTAAACTCTATGCATAATGGAGAGGTTTAACTTGAGCGGGTAGAGCTTGTCAACTCTTAATAGGGGAGGATTTATACGTCTGGCCGAGGCTGTTAAAGTGGGTTTATATAGAGTGGTACCAAAGGCAGATTTCCCGGAAAACTAAGGTAAACTCAACAGGTCAAACTTATCGTACAATTTGCACGCTTTAAATTTTTGTACTAGTACGTAATTAGTTTTAGATTAAAATATTATATTGTATAGTTTATTTAAGTTTATTTACATTGTATAGTATAGTAGATTTCATTATAAAACAATAGTTATGGTGGCTGGTTATCCATTTACCTAAGATACAGGAATTCTAATTCTTAGTTTAGGAAATGGTCAAGCCTCATAACTATTTCATATCAGTGAACCTATTAGTAATTAAGTTTATTGAATAAAGAATTATCTTATCTTATCTTATCAATTTTCACAAACAAAGAAATCAGTTCAGTGACCGCATCGTTTTCGGGAATTTCTGTCATTTCCACCCTATATTTTAGGTATACATAAATATCTACAATATGTTACCGGTACGCGAACATTTATTCAAATTGGTGATTCTAGACATTTACATGAACAACGTTTACTATGGTGCCATCTTCGAAATGACAGCTTGGTGACAGACAGCGTCTCGGTAATAGGGTTCTCGTTTCTACGGTGCGGAACTCTAAAATCATAATTATAATTTGGTCGATATCAATTTTCTAGGTAGGTATCGTAGTATCGTGGAAATAAGAAAGCGTGTCTATCATTTATTTTTTATTAGCTGTCAAAACTTTCGCTGATGTTTAAATTTTGTTGTCAAACTGAGAGGGCATCGGAGGGCATGGCAGTTAGTTTAGTTTTAGAAAAACTTTTAATGGTTTCTCGGTTTGAGTTTTAAAACATTTATTAGTTTCTATTCAAGATTTTTATTTCAGTAGCTCCATTTCAACTCTCAACTATTTTGGCTACAGTAAAAAATGTATTAAATTTAGTCACTCACTGGGAATCAGTTACAGAACTAACCGCGGTAGCCCAGACAAAAGAGGCGTCGCCAGTACTAATGGCGAAAATCGTAGGTTCAAATCCTGCTTGCGCTAAAAAAATAAAGAAAACTGTAAAACATAGGAAAGGGGTGGGAGTAGGGGGTCATGTTTGTCACCAATCGTTATGGTCCTGCTTGTTACGAGGAGTGGGGGTCAATTTAATGTTATTTGTGGACGACCGAACCCAAAGTCACATACTGACTTGAAATTTCGTCTAGGTCTCACCCAATTGTGTGGTGCCGGCTTCAAATAGCATCACCCCATATCTTTCCCGTTGGTGTCGTAAGAAGCGACTTAGGTTTTCGAGTTGATGTGTTTTGCAATTTTAGGCGACAGGCTGACAGTTGTTAGGTACGGTCTTCTAAATGACTCTCAAACTTTTGTCAGGCGGGTGTTAATTACCGTCTCTACAGCCTTTTACGCTCTGCTTACCCCGCAAGGGATACAGGCGTGATATATGCATGTATGTAGGTCTAACCCAGCACCTATTTTTAACCCACAAGTTCATTAGGTGAACGAAATAAACAATTCAACATCACTTAGGTACCTATCTAGTAACAGGCTGGTTTGTATGGGCTAATGCGCGTAAAGTATTCACGACAGACAGACCGATACGCTAACTAAATTATTTACTATGAATAATTAAGTGCTGTTGATGTGTTTCGAATAACGGTAAATGAGGTTATGATTCGCATTTATGTTTGTAGTGAATTCTGGTTACATATAGGACACGCGATGAAATAAATTGAGTAACATAATAAAGAGAACTAGTATTAAGTATTATTAAGTGTACATACATACATACATACATACATCACGCCTTTATCCCTTGCGGGGTAGGCAGAGCGTCAATTACCGTAAAAGTACGGTCGTTATCGCCACGTCTGACACATACTTGAGGGCCGCTCTAGCTATTGTCGTGTATCGCTATAGTGACAGGTTGTCAGCCTGTCGCCTAAAATTGCAATACACATGATACCCTCGAGTCCTTTAGTCGCTTCTTACGACACCCACAGTAAAGAAATGGGGTGATGCTATTCTAAGCCGGCATCACACGGCCAATTATTAAGTGTTTTGATGCGATATTTGGTTCTTTGAAGGTTCAAATTTTTTTTAAATCAAAGATTCGCTGAATATCGAAGACAGTCTGTTTTCCAAATTTTATCCTTAACCCATTTCGACTTCTTTAAATAAGATCCTCTTACCTACCTTTGGATAATCTCTTACACACACAACCAAAATTGCCTCCGCTAAATAATTTGTGTCTTTGTTGCAGACGCCAGACAGCAGAAGAGCGGGAGGCCGAACGGCAGGCTGCGAACCGGCTCATGCTCTCCCTCCAAGCTGAAGCCCTGAGCAAGGGCTACATGCCTGAGCACCCGCAGAACGCTTCCCTCTCAGCGCTGCACTACCAGAGCCAGTCTAACCCCACACAGCAGCCGCCGGGGAATACAGCGCTGAGCGCGCTGCAGAACCTGCAACCCTGGGCTGGCAGTCAAGGCGGGTTCCTCAATCCGCCGCCGACGACAGCGCCGCAGCCGCATCCGCCGCCGGTCGCGTCGCCCATCTGTTGAATAGGTTAAGGCATGATAGACGATACAGTAACTGAAAAACGATGACACCCAAAAAGTTTCATCAGGCCGAAGAACTAAAAATCAAAAATCAAAAGCATTTATTTCTCAGTAGGAATTACAAGATTCACTTTAAGAAAGTCACTAGAATACATATCGCGTCAGCAGTTCCAACGTTTTACTACCAGAGTCAGTCTAACCTACCACCGATTGTGTCGCCCATTTGTTGAACACTAGGATACAAAGAGCATCTAACGTAATAAGTGCAACAGGACAGATACCGAAGCATGTAATAGCGTTGGTCTTGCTGCGTCAACCTCGGATTTTAGTATGGGATAATCGAATTTTCCTTGCAGCTCAGCAGAGAAATACGTAGCCACGGTCTTAAGACAGGATAAAGCTATACAGTAGACAATATTAAGCCTTAGCAGCTTCAGCGCTGCATTACCAGAGCCAGTCTAACCCCACACAGCAGCCGCCGGGGAATACAGCGCTGAGCGCGCTGCAGAACCTGCAACCCTGGGCTGGCAGTCAAGGCGGGTTCCTCAATCCGCCGCCGACGACCGCGCCGCAGCCGCATCCGCCGCCGGTCGCGTCGCCCATCTGTTGAACACTAGGATACTAACAAAAGAGCATCTACATAAGTGCAACAGAGACTTATACCAGCGCATGTAATAGCGTTGGTCTAGTAGTCTAAGTAGCTTCAGCGCTGCACTACCAGAGCCAGTCTAACCCTACATCTGTTGAACACTAAGATACTAGAGCATCTACCGTAATAAGTACACAGAGACAGATAGCAACGCAATATTTTAGAAGTATACAAGACTTCGCGTCAACTGTTTCAGATGATTTTCTGATATCTTAGATATGAAACGTACCGAATGATCGACTTTATCGATAACGCTAAGCTCAACAGGTCAAAATGATCAATTTTCTCAAAGAAACATCGGTCACAATACTAAAGTAATTACCGAAACTGCTCAGTAAACTGGATACCAAGTTTTATATGACTGTTAGGAAGGAATACAATTTTTGGAAAACTTTCAAAATTTATCACCGCATTCAAGATTTATACCTGCGACTAGCCCGGTTACCACGGTAGCCCCGAAAGAAGAGGCGTCGCCATTACAGATGGCGGAAGTCGCAGTTTCAAATATTGTCATTTTTTATTAAAAGCTTTTATTTAACTTGCAGTGTATGTAAGTAAGGAAGTAAATATGTTTGTTCGGGGCAAATCTTGCAACTCAATTTAGAAGCAGATATCTTCAACCGATTGAGCTGAAATTTTGTATACACGTTTAGTTCGGATGACAATGCATGATTAGTTATATGACGTCATTCTAAATCTATCATGGCGGAATATCCAAGATGGCCGACAAGTAATTTTTGACGCACTCCTACAATATGGGTGTCAAATGAAAGGTCTTGCTGAGTACAATTCAGAAAATAATATGGCGGACATCTAAAGATGGCCTTTTAAGATAATTTACAATATGAATGTCAGATGAAAGGTATTGCTGAGAATTACGTATTCGAATTATAAGTTGACGTCACTCTTAAATTAACTATGGTGGACTTCTTAAGATGGCAGAATATCATTTTTATGCTTTTTTACAATATGGATGTCAAATGAAAGGAATTTTTCAGAATAACTCGAAAAATAAAGTGACGTTTACGTCACTCATAATCATAACAAAACCTGATATAGCGGACTTAAAGTAAGATGGCGTATTAAGTTTATTATGTTTTCTTACTAAGTGGGTGACAAACACAGAAAAATTACAGGTTATAGTGTGAGCTAAATAACGTCGCTTCGCAAGATTTTTTTAGATTTGAGTGGTTATATTGTGTTGGGGTTTTTAGTCTTCTGTTCATGGCACTGTCAATGAAGAATGTTGTCAATTTATACCTATTATGTTCATGAATGCAATAAGTAGGTAGGTAGGTTCTATCCCAAGGTTCTATCGCACAACGTACATAATCAACTATGGCATAAAATATTTGTTTTCCAGAGATTGCTAAAAAGTAAAAAATAAATTATAAGTAAAAAATATTTTTAAAACAAGCTTTTATTTGGATGCGCTAAAAAGCATAAAATAATCTATTTACTAAAACTTTAACTTGTTACTTATAATGGCATTAAATCTACGTCTTCATAATTTATACGATATAAAAGCTTGTCGCGAGATTTAACCTGTGTACCTATATAATAATAAATAAATTAGGTAACCAGTGTAAATGATCTTGAACAAACTTTTAACCTAACACCACACGAGTACCTACTTAAATCTCGCGACAAGTTTTTATATCGTATAAATTATGAAGACGTAGATTTAATGCCATTATAAGTAACAAGTTAAAGTTTTAGTAAATAGATTATTTTATGCTTTTTAGCGCATCCAAATAAAAGCTTGTTTTAAAAATATTTTTTACTTATAATTTTATGGAATATTTTGCAATTTATCCAAAAATTGGTGGGTGTTTAAATTTTTTGTATGGGACCTTATTTTGTAATGCTTCGTAACTTTGGTTCTTGGGGATAATTGTTCAATTTGTCTTAGAGTTGAGCATTTTCGGGAAAAACCTTCGTTCCGTACCACCATTTATTGTGTATGAAGCGTGACACTAGTAAGTAGTATTATTTATTAGCTGAATGAAATAAAACAAGTTTCAAGTTCAGACCCTGCGCCTTTTCACTCTTGGAATATGGCTAGCAGTGTACAGTTTGTGATAAGCTCTCTTTTTAATTGTAAATGATATTACCTTAATGCCTACGAGACTTTACTCCGTAATTCTATGTTTGTACTATCGCCAGTAAATCAACCTACCCTTTTAAGTAATTTATTCATACAAATACTAAGAAAACCCAGTATAAGTAGATCCCTTAAATTGGTGGGTTGATGTGCTGGGACTTGGTTGTGTAGATCAAAATGATGTGATATTTGAACTTTGTCGTTACTCACAAATGAAAGTAAGAAATTGAAAAATGTCATGCATCGACTGGGGCTCGAAGCTACGCCGCATGGGACAACACCCCACCGCTCTGCTACTCAGCCATCGATGCACCAATCGATGCGTGCCAAATTCTCAATCTCTTGATGCTCATCTCCTCGATTGTCGTTAGGTACTGTTTATATGACGTTATCGAGTTATACGAGACAGTTGCATAAGAATCCTTTTTCTGGTGAGTTTTTCTGAATCATTAAAAATAATAGAAACCATACCAGCGGCATCTTTAACATTCCAGTTCTTGTAAATAAACTACGCAGTATTAAAACGTACTTAAACAATTAAATTAATTACTTAGAATATAATTAAGTAAAATATAGGTACATACATATTCTGTGTAAAATATAATTTCAGTGATGTTCTCTAGAATAATAAAATTTAGCTTATTAAATGTACATTGCTAGAGTAATGTTATTTTAGATAAATAAGTAAGAACACGCTCATTTCATAATAATCGATTCTTTTCATAAGATCTCGATATATCATGCTTGTACAAATTAGCTTAATAAAATGTAGATTTGACCATCAAGATCAAAACATAAACAATGTATAGAAGGTAAACAGTTTTTAAACCATTCTACAACTTCGATCGATGGTAAAACCAGTATAGCTCTTGTTATATTTATTTCAATAAATTAGAAAAAAATATATAGATCTCTACTCCGTTTAACCATTTGGCTGTAAAACTTAAAACGTGGTGTAATAAACACTAATCTGGCTACATGTAAATCATACTCTCGAACACTCTCAAATTACGCATTTGAACTTAAACTAGTACTTAGCAATATTTGTAAATATAGCTCTATTTAATATGTACGTATCAACATTAAAATGTAGGTGAATTTATCATTATTAAAATTAAGTTATCATTATAAAAACTACATTGTAATTAAGATTGAATTTTCATTGCTCTGGTTATCCGGATGCTAAACGTTTAATTAAATACAACTATAAAACTATTTTCATTCTTTTATTTCATTTCAACTTAGAATAGCATCACCCCATGTCTTTCCCATGGGTGTCGTAAGACCTTTATTTGACAGTTTGGATGTTCTGGGCCAAGACACACAATTACTTGCATAATTTTGCAAACTATCAGTGAACTGCGGTACCCCAGATGGAAGAGGCGTCGCCATTACTAATGGTGGAAATCGCAGGTTTTAAAATGCTGCCTGCGGTAGAAAATTTTGCAATTGTCATTTGTTTTTAAAATACTTGACATAACATACCAAATGAATTGATAACAAATTAGGTAGGTACTGCAGTCATACAAGTAGGTAGAACGCATAGATAGAACGATAGAACAGACATTTTGGCCGTTGTTTTCACAAACTTCACGGTGACACACTTCATAAAATATATTAATTTGGAGCCACTACTGTAAGACAGCTATCAAAATCTCATGACATGAGATTCCGGGATTGATAAAGTTCTGAAAGGACCTGCACTAACTCCTGTCTAGTTGGAAGCAAACTGCGCAGAAAAGGGAAGAGTGACATGCACTTGCATCGGGCGCCAAGGTCTACTTTGGGTCGCTGAGCCAGCATAGTAAAAGGTAAGTAGTAAGAATATTATATTCTGCTCCACCCAAAGGTTGTCTGGTAGAGATCACTTTAAGCGATAAGGCCGACTTTGTGCTTTTTTTGTTTAAGTTTTCCTATTATGTGTTTGAGTTTTAAATGTGCAATAAAGTGTTTTTACCTACTTACTTTTAAAACATAATCAATCACAATAAATATAATTTCAAAAGGCAGGCAAATAGACACGATTTTAGTAGTTTGAAAAATAATTTAAACACTGTCTAGACGCTCATCTGACTTTTTGTAATAAATAACACCATTGTTAGTGATCAAAGACAGTCATAGAGCAATTTAAAATGGGACGGAATAGAAGTTTCAATCCCAAAATACTTTTTAAACGGAATCGATTTAAAGAGAAAAAAAACTATTTCCGTCTCCAAAACTGTCCATTTAGGCACATTTTTAACCTCCATTACGACTTTAATACAATTTTAATATCCTGTGGGTCCGAAATAATAACGACGCATTATAGGGTACGTGACTCCTGTGTATCTGTCATTAGGACCTTTTGTTTTAAACGGACAAAAATGTTACCATTTTAGTCGAGAAACACAAGTTAAGTTCGTTTTTGCGTTAATACAACACGAATTTCGACCTTATTGTCATATAAATACGATTTATGTCAAAATGTTTGACAGACATATCTGCTAACGCTGCGCATCGCACAACGCTGCGTCGACGGATGCGTCTGTCAAACCGTTTGAGATAAACCATATTTGTATTGACGATGATGATCCCTCCGACCGATTTCAGCCATGGCGACTACTTCTACCCCTGATCAAGTCGGCGCTGATGCGCCCGTAGGTGGCTATTGTAGCCGATTTTTGCAGTAAGTACACTCCCTTGCGTTGCGCAGCGCTACATTAACGCAGCAACGGATGCCACGTGCGTGTGTTTCTCACCCACCATTTTGGTCCTTACGGTCCTGTACTATAAAACCGCAGACCGTAATAACTTCAACTATTTTCGGCGTTCATCGAAATAAGTACTCAGTGGAATAAAAATTGCTTTTTAATAAGCAAGCAATAGTCACCGAATCGATTGAAAACGTTGTTCAGGATGTATCACGTATCGTAAACGCCAAAATATAGGGTTGTCAAAGGTGATTCCAAATGGTTTTTTAAATGGATGTCTTTACTGATCGATGCTAAGCGGCCGAAATAATTATCTGAGGCAAAATGTTCGTTCACCTCGATACAATGTATTAAAAAAACTATAAAATGTGTAAAAAAACGGATACCATAACTAACTACTGAAAATTTCATACAAGTACGTTAGTTACTAACTGTCTACCTGAAGGAGTAGAGAAACTAAATTCTATTTCCTAGCATCTCGCACATATCTGCCGCGTGAAACGCATTTGAAATGAAATAAGATAAAGTACAGACAAATGAAATATGTGGATTATTTAAGGTACAATCAATAAAGAATTTATTTCGTATTTTTGGTTAGAACAAAATAGACGTAAAGAAACAGTCACAATGCTAATTTAGGGATCAAAAAATCAAATTATAAAAACAGACTTAAAAAAACTGTTCGCGTGACTGTTGTCCCAAATTAGTCGTGGAATTATCCACAAGGGCAACCGGGGATCGAACCCACGACCTAATTGGTGCGACACGAACGACTAAGCTTAGTGGCTTGGTGCCACAGAATAAGGACGTAGCTGTAGAAACCATGGTTTACGTGCCAGTTGTCGCTAGATCCATTTATAGACCCGCTTAATACACAAGGTGTCATTGTAACATGAAAATTATAATCAATCTAGTAACTTTGACTTTAGTTGTATTACAAATAGAATCAATGGAACAATGGGAATTAAGAAAACAATAAAATAAGATTTTATTTTCAATCTAACACAACGTAAAAAATCATAATCAAAAAGTGCGTCAAATTTATGCATAAAACGACTACCTACTTCTATAACAATGTCCTTATTCTGTGCTTGGCGGTTTTGAGTGTGGTCGGCGCTACGCAAAGTGGGTTTTGCAGGTATTTAGGTAGGTAATTATTGAGACAAAGGCAAGAACGGCAAAGGTGAGTAATTGTTCTCATGGACAGTCCTCTGATGGGAAGACGGGTTGGCAAGCGCAGTGCAAGAGTTAACCACGAGGGCAGCCAGGGTCGAACCCTCAGGTCAAGGGTTGTCAGATAGAAAAGTCAATAAAGGACACTTCCCTATCTGACAAGTCTAATTCAGGCCATGAAACTGAACAACTTATCGTAAGACAATACCTACGTTATTTATATTTATGCATATGTTAGGGAAGTCAACTTTTTTTACGTTTCCCGAAATATTTTGTAATGGGAAGATTATTTGGAGAGCTTTCTCTTACCCTGTAAGTACCACTTACCTACTTCCAAAATCATTATTCATTATAAACGCAAACGAAAGCCAATTTACAAAAGCCAACTCAATAAGAATATGTCAAAGTTGACAAGTGCATTTTGACTGAATAACTCGCGTCACGCCACAAGAAAAGAAATCCTTAATTATGGGCACCCCGAAGGCCTTTTTCTTAAAATGTTAAAGTTATATTATAATGAAAATACGTTATAACCTATGTATGTAAAAGAGTTTTACAGTGAGAAACAGACCTGACGTCTATTTGTTTGTTATTTTTGCGCAGCGCAATGGCATGCGATATGAAAATCTAATTGTGGACCTTATGTTCATTTTTGACGTTATTCTCATACAAATAACGTCAAAAATGAACGTAAGCTATATGTCGTACGATTTGACAAACGAATCCACTAGCGCTGCGTATCGCACAACGCTGCGTCTACGGGTGCGTCTGTCAGACCGTTTGACATAAACCATATTTGTATGAAAATAAGGTGGAAAATTGCATTTTCCTAAAGCATGCGATAGCGTTGCGCAAAAATAACACACAAAGGAACGTTTCGTGTGTTTCTCGACATAAAATTTTGAAACAAATTATATTTAATGAAAATACGTAATTATGTAGGTAGGTAAAACAGCTTTACTTGTTATAAGTAAGATGAAAACCGCCCAAGGGCAAAACGATCTTGTCGACGAAAATTGTCACCAATTTCGTTAACCGCAAATTGAGGCTTCGGATGTCACGAAATCTTTTTCCAGAGAACGTTTTAAATCGGTTAAATTAAAAATAGAATGCTTAGAACTCGGAATTTTTTGACAAATTATACTTCTAATAGTTTACTCTAAGGCCAGTAGTATAACAAACTACCTACTTGACTTCAAAGTTGTAGGTATACAGCACAGAATAAGGACGTAGCAATAGAAACCATATTAAAAACCACGTCAGTTGAGGCCCATTCATTAACCGGCCAAATAAGAAAGGTGTCAATCTGACAAGACCTTTGATTAGGCAATTTAATCAAACGAGTAGCTTTAGTCGTATTACAAATGTAATGAATAGAGCTAAAGGAAATCAAAGAAATTATGACATTTATAGTGAAAATAAGAACAATATATCGCATTTTTTCTCAGGCCAACAAAAGCAAAAAGTAGGAAAACTATATTATTATAACTAAAATATTAAAACGGGGTTCTTACCGCGATATATAAGGTTACATTTAATTAAGTACAAATCTCTTAAGAGTGTGTTTTACTCCCAAAACCGAACAACTTTTGTTAAAAACATATCTTCGAAATATGAAAAAAAAATTGGACCTCCCATACTAAGTGACAAACTTTTTCAAGATTTTTGTGTGATTAATTTTTTTTCATATTTCGATGAAATGTTTCTAACTAAACTTGTTCAGTTTTGTGAGTAGATCACACCCTCGAGAGATTTGTCAAGTACTTAATTTAATGTAACCGTACCTATATTATTTTATTTGAATTACTCGATATTCCGTCCCAGTTACATGGACCTAATCACGGTACAACTAAACCGAAATATCGTGCAATTCTAATAAAATATGATATAGGTACTGCCAAGAGTTATAAGCCAAAATACAGTTGCCTAATTTTGAAGACAACGATTGATTCGCGGTAGCCCAGATGGAAGAGGCGTCGCCAGTAAACCGTACTGCCGACGCCCTAACCAACTGGGCTACCGCGGTTCTAATCGAGCCCGCGAAATTATGGAAGTATATAAAAAAAATCCAAAAATTGTTTACCTAACACGAGAAGTGTTTTAAAATTTGGTATTCACTATTACACCCTGTATAGGTGATTCAAATGTCTATCAAACCTGAAGACTTCCTCAAATCAAAACTAGACCGATTATGTGTTATTAACTGTTTTTTGTACGCTTTGGGGACTAATTGGAACGTCAATCAGAAACTATTTGGAGACAAACTTGTCTTCTAGTCGACACGCGAGATTTAGAATCCCGTAAGTAGGAGTCTTTATTAGTGGGGAGGTTAGCGCTCGCAACTCTGCACAACAAGCTAGAAAGCTGAAAATCGGCATGAAGGTACTTCTTGGTCTACTAATCAAAAGGGGGTTGGTGCCAAGCCAATACATAGGCAGACCTAGAGGTGAAGGGGGGTGGTGCAAGGAAAAAATCTCTATTTCGCAGGTGGGATTGAACCTTTAATTTGTTGTAGTTAATTGCTACGACGCCCGTCATTCCGTAGCATTAGTCTACGAAACTTGATTTTGTAATTATAACTACTTAAAAAAGTGATTTTTACTATATTTAAGGCAAAAAGTCCGTTTGCGTATCTTATTTTCATACGAATACGGTTTATGTCAAACGGTTTGACAGACGTATCCGTCGACACAGCGTTGACATAATAAGTCATATTCGTATGAATCGAATGAATGACGCACAAACGGCCGTTGCGCCCACATATCAACTTATACATGGTTGCGCCTACAAATTATAACCTGAATTATAACAGTCGCAACATTTCGGATATAATTAGGTGTTTTTCTCGCAAAATTGTTATAATAATAACATTTATTTCACAGCTGGAGCAAGAAAAGAGTTAGAAAACCGACATACATTTGTACCACCGTTACTCTCGAGGTTTTTTAAAGTATTAAACCCTAAATGACCCTTTTTAAAATATAAGCACGTAGGTACCCCGGTAGGTTTATAATTCAAGCCCTACTTTACGACAGGGCTGCCAAAGGGAATAAAAATAATCCAAAAAGCCCTGAACCCGGCAACAAAATCAATCTAGGCACTGGGCACAATCAAATCGAGAAGAGTAAATAATTAATCAGTCAACTTTTCAATGTTAAAAATTCGCCCCTTATTTCGGTACTCGACAAGGCTTTTATATTAGCTCAGTGGGTTCTGGGGCGCGATTTTTGAATCATATTAGGTATGTACCTTAACCGATTTTTAAACAGATATTGTCAATTCTATTAGTAACTATACAGTGTGTAAGGGACAGTGTACCGAAAACTTTTCAGACATGATCGGAACATGAAACTGAACGACTTTTTCTACTGAAGCTATGTAAATAAACGAGAACGGTAAACGAGGGAAAAAACGTCCTTCCATACAAAGTTCTCGATAAGCTCAGAGAGTTTCTATGGAGATTCGTAAAAAAGTTTATCCAGTTTCTAGAACAGTCTGGAAGTGTGCTTCCGGAGATTGCAAACCACAAAACTAACTGGAGTTTTTAAAAAGACCTTCAAAATTTGTTTTGGTTTTTCACAAACTAAGTGAAATTTTTCATGAAGTTGTTTCAACTACATTTGCTTAATAAGTAACCTATCTAATATATTAATTACAAATTTAAAAAAATCTTTTACTATCTCCATTCCACACGTTTGTTTCATATCATTCTATAACAGTCCACTGCTGGGCGTAGGCCTTTCCTAGAGTAGGCCACAAGACACGATCTCCCGTTTTCGCCATCCAGTTGCTACCAGCCGCTCTGTTTAAGTCATCTGGCTATTTTTAAGTAAAACGCTTAGTACGCTTTTTGAGACGTGGCCTGCACTCTAGAACCCGCTTACTCCACCGTCCATCGACCATTATGTGAAGTGTTTGCGATTCAAAAATACGCCCCCTATCCTTCCCGAAAAAAGATGAAAAATAAAGAGTGGATTTTTAAAGTTGAAAATTGACTTTGACGGATGACGAGAAAACGGTGGCCCTTGGTCGTCTTGCGCTTAAATATTTAAGGGGCAGTCAACATGTCGTCAACATACATCTTTTTTTTGCAACAGGAGATAATGCGGTTTTACGGAAATGTTGCGTCATATGCGGTGTAACGTATAAAAAATATCTGCATATATTTTAAGGGTCAACCGCAGCATGAAACTAAACAACTTTCCCTAAGGGACATAGGTCGAAATATGAATTTTGTACCTATCATGTAAATTTACTCGGTCAGCTGGTATATTTTAATGTCACATAAATATCACCCTTGTGAAGAGACCCACAGGGAATCGAACCTGGAACCATCTCCGTCGCAGGCAGTCGCACTACCGCTGCGCCATATTGGGTGTTCATGAGAAATTAATAATGACATTTCCACAACTTGTCAAACTAATCCACAAATTACAAGATAATCTTCAATTCTTGACCCCGCTGTATCACAAAATTGCATCTCGCATCAACTTTTATCACATCATCGGATATTCGTGCGAAAATTCACTACAAACGCACCAGTGAAACTTGACCTCTAATCTTGAACAAACCATACGCGATGAGAGTTCAAGCTAAACTGGTGGCTATCATCATAGAGGGATCATATCTGCTCCGACAAAACCAGTATAATCAGATCTATCAATTCGAACTATAATGTAGTACGTAGGGGTCAATGTATAATAGTTTACTTGATTACGAGGGATTTCTCTCTAGAGACAAACAAAAATGTTTGGAAATCGTCACACGGTATAATTGACGTGATCCCACGATGAGTGTAGTTTCTCATAGTATGAAGGGTTGATATCCGTTTTCATGGAACCGTGCTTCTGTAGGTAGGGCAAAATGTGCACTACCCCTGTTAAGTAGGTACTTACTACCTACAAAGTTAGAAAAGCATGCTATTTTGTCATGAAACTAAGCAAGACCCTTGTTGTTATTGTTAAGAACCTTAGGTATTATAGCCTGAACTAGTCCAGGGTAGTGATAAAAAATTCAAACTCATTTAGATTTTTAGTTCAGTACTGGTTTAGTTAAAAATCTGGATTAGTTTATGTTTATGATAAAGATTTGAAATTTTTGGATCTGCCAGTAAGCCAAATGTAGCTAGTTTTTTTTTCAATAACCTCATTTTATAACAAACCGACGACAGATACAATACAGACAATTAGTTGGTTTAACCCTGTGGTTCCTTCTAAACTACGTGTTTGAATTGAACTGCCTAGTTACCTCTATTTATATTCTCAATTTAGCTATAATGCACCTACCTAATGACCTGCTAAATTAGGTGCTAACTGTGTACTGGAAGCTACGAAGAAGAAGAATCTGCTAAATTCAACATGTGAATACTAATAAAACACTTCCCGTGTTAGGTATACCTACAATTAAGAAAACGGATTAAGCCGCGGTAGCCCAGATGGAAAAGGCGTCGCCATTACTAATGGCGAAAGTCGCAAATCTTATGCCTGCACTGCAGTAGATTTCTAATTCAAGATGTGAATTCAAAAATTATACACACACAGCATAGACAAAGTGTCAAAATAATCGAAGAAAGAAACAAAAAATCCGATGACGTGACAATATGTTATCTATACAAATTACTTGTCAGACTCTATTTGACATCTTGCCAGGACTTGGGGCGAAACAGGGGCGAAAGGCCTGCGGAATTGATTTCCATACAAAACAAGCCTGCGGAAAGCTGTCGTTTTTCAACATTTTAGGCCCCTTTTGTTATTAAATATTTTTCACGTTCTACTACTTACACAAATCTATTCACACAAACCCTTTAAATTCGAGTTCTTACCTAGTAGAAAATGTGACACGAGTGCTAGACCAGTCGTTGCTTTCAGAAATCAAACAGAACGGTCCCTGTATTTGGAATATCCTTTTCGAACTGAGAGCATTCGTAGCTCCAGTGCTCAAATTGCCAGGCTATCCTGGATTAACCTAAGCTCCTGCTAATCAGTCAGCATGCAACCTAATTGCTTCCTGGGCATTGTAATGTAATGTATGTTGCATATTTAGAATCGTAGAAGGGTGCAGATAAGTCCATTTAAGTTTTATATGAGAACCGGATCGTGAAGAAAAAGTAATTTCTATGTTTAAATTTAGATCCGCCATTTAAAATTAATGACATTTTGTTTTGATAAAGCCAGTGATAAGACGGATCTAACGACACCTCATATGTCAACATCTTCTGTCAAGCCGTTTAGGCTGTAGCCCGTGAAAAATAATTTACTTGTCCACATTCCCACTTACCCATAATGCAACATATGCACATAAAAACATACATTCTGAGAAACTCGATGTGAAGTCCTGTGAGTCTAAAAACACACACAATAAATACACCGTGTTTCTGAAGAAATGCATCATCTTCCTGCCCTTATCCCAATACTTGGGGTCAGCGCAACACGTTTCGTTGAACACAAAATCGTGTTGCAAAAGGATTTGGCTAAATTTTACGACCGGCCGCCTACCAGACGTCAACCCTCCTTGGGAATGCTTTTGTGGTAGATTAACCGCCACCATACGGTTGGCCTTGGCTGTTTGGGTCGGGTTTATCCCTCGGTCGCCTCTTACGACCCCGACGAGAAGAGAGGGGGTGGTGCTATTCTACTCTGCCAGCACCACGCGGCTAAAAAAATGCTTCCGAAGAAATGCATTTTTGAGAATTTGTTAAGGGCTTCGTACTGAACAATTTTCACTTTGGGACCGATGCATGCGAGATTTTTTTTTCGACTATCCATTCAAATTTGGTGAATTTTTGAGGCCATTTAATCTCTGCCCATCCAGGGCCTCGAATCTGCGATGCACTTTGTAATGTCAGTAATGTCAATATGGAAGTTTCTAGCTATCGACGAAAAACCGCGCTAACGGAGGAATACATTGACTATTTAGTACTGAGCTAAAAATAAGATGCTTTCAATGTATACTAAAATCGTTTTTGCATATGTGTGGGTGTTCGAAATCATAAGTCAAAAAATGGATATCATTCATTCAAATGTGAATGAAATATCCGAGTAAGGATATAAATTTTTGACACATTTTTACTGTCAAATAAAATAGCTTTCCATTTGCATTTTATGTCAGAAAGCAAGATAGCGAAGTGTTGGGAACTGGGAACTTTCGGAAAGCAATATAGCGAAGTGTTGGGCAAAATTCATCACAAAACAAAAACTATTGCATCGTAAATATCTTTTACCTCCAAAGATAAAGATATTTTGTACGCAATAACCATTATGTAAACTAAGGCCTATTTTTTCTGTAGTATCGGTACCTAGTAGTAGCAGTAGTACTTAGTACCAAAAGTAATAGGCATCTAGTTATCATTGCTGAGTTTGGAGCGCAATGGCACTGTGCTGTGTTTCATCCTCGAGTATTCATTTCTGAAACATAGGTAGTTACTCAATTAACGAAAACCGACACCTGCACTCCAGAACTGTAATACACATGTAACCAGTTTTATTGCTGTAACAGAAGCAGTATCCTGTCATTTTAGAAGCCTTGTAGGCGATAGCTTCAATCTTAATATACTAACTGTATTATTTTTAACAAACGTACGGCTATGTTCACTAGTATAGTTTGAAAATGTATCAACATACCAATAAGGTTCATCGTTTTATTTCGTAAAATCCATGGCAATGATTTTCGTCTGCTGCATATAATTCTGCTTTCGATAGCATTTTAGACTTTGTCTGAAATAAATAATACGAGAATGCGTGAGGATATACAACCAAATAGTAGGTAGAACTTGCATCTGCCTACTATCAATAGTCAATAGCCAAAGTAGATATTTCCAGCATGTAATTATAGGCATTACGGTACAAAACAGGCAGTACTGAGGACTACAATGAATGCACAAGCCTAGCAGATGTGAAGATGGAGACTGAATATAGTGTAAACAACATTTTTACCTTATACAAAAGTATTTGCACTGTGATTTTAATCTTCATTTACAAAACCTTAGCAATCCCAAAGCTTGAGGATAGCTTTTTTGCATCAGCAAAGGCTGCTGCTTAATATCCTACTAAAAAAACTTATTGGCTGATGCCAATAACTTTTATTTTTATAATTTTTCGGACCATTGGTGTATCTTACTATTGTTTGTTTTGATTTTGAAAGCCCAATTGAATGACTGGAACTAAGAAAAGAATGAATGATATTTGAAAAGTTCGAAACCTTATTCGTAACGAAAGAGTGTTTCGAATAAGATGTTTTATGTTTCTACTGTTGCCATACAAACTGAAAGGGATAGTGTAAATAATGTTGGCCAAGAAATTTTTAAATAAGCCAGAATAGGACGGGATTGCTAACCATATTGCTAACCACTGACATTAGGTTGTCAACGGTTTTTAAACGCGTGTATGAGCGGCAATGAGAGGCTAAATTGCTTTCTATCGAAAGCAATATAGCCTTTCATTGCTGGCTCTAAGCATAACGAGTATGAATGTGCTAACAAAAGCCGTAATGGACTTTTCCCAATACGGGCAAAAACGTAACCGAAGCCAGAACTGCTTTATTGGTTTGACAATACGGTCGCAGATTTGACGCCCTGCAAGGAAATAAAGTGTGCTGTGTGTTTATGTATGTGTGTTGACGTTGCTCAAGTACAGAAAGGGTTTTTTCCTCATCGAAAGCAGTTAAGTGTGTAAACGGCAACAGACTGGTTGGAAGCACTTTACGAACAAACAATCTGTCGTTTCCAAACGAACAACGAACACAAACGAACAATATACGAACACGAACGCCCCAAACAAGTGTCGGGGCGCGGCGAGATAAAAAACCGAGCTAGGGTTGGTACAGTCTCAAAGGCGAAAGTTTAGGTATCTAAACTGATTCATTGAAGAAAGGTACCCGACATGGCACCATTATTGTTTGCATCTTTTTAATATTATATAGTAATGGTAGTTTTAAGTTTAATTTGTGTATTGTTTTTTTATGTAAATTTTGTATTAATAAATGATTTAAAAAAATCTTTAGTGATACAGTAATATTATATGACTTTTGAGACGGATGTCAACAATATTGTTGCCATTCGGGTCCCTTCATTCTATGAGTCAGGTTATACCTACTAATAGCCCGTGTATGCGTTATGTCAAACAGTTTGATAGACGCAAACGCAACCTGCAGTGTTGTGTGACGCACACATGCAGCGCTAGTGGATGCGTCTGTCAAATCGTTTGACACAAACAGTATTTTTATGAATATAAGGTGGAAAATCGCATTTCTCTAACGCATAAACAGACGTTCTAAGCATCTAAGAGATGTACCTACTCGCTGCGCTAAAAATACGCAGAAAAGAACGTTCCATGTGAATTCACCAATCCGAATTTCAGAAACTCTACCTACCTCTCAATTAAAATCTATGGCTAGGGCCTAGCCATTGAAACCAAAGTAAGTAGGCTATTGAAACCAAAATAATGCCACCAATCCTAGCGTAAACAAACAAATAATAAAAAGTACATTCACAAGATCAAAACTTTTAGTCAGCAACCCTAGCGGCAGACAATGCAGGGCTCGCAAACTCACAGGGATGATACAGTCAGGGGCGCTCAATCAAATTATCCTTTAATATAATAGCGTCATAGTAGCATACCATACAATACCACTGAACCATACAATGCCATTCACCATCTGATATCTTTATAGAGGGTTCGCGCCAAATTAAATATTAATTTTATTTATGCGATCTTTTATTGATTAGGACGAATCCGGTATTGGTCCTAAGAGATTGCTTTTGTTTGATAGGGTTATGGAAAAATTAAGGAGAGTGCCATAAGCTCACTATTACAGACTCAAAAGTCCACTGTTGGGCATGGGTCTCCCCCAATTGGAGGGTACTGCCAGCTGGTTACTTAAGCACGCTTGGCAGGCGGATTGGCGGACACAATAGTGATTAAGGAACGCTGCGGCCCGTTCCCTGGATACATATCTTAGTCGCCTTTTACGACACTCCGAGCGATGTCTAGCTAGTACAAGGTGTTGCAAGTACTCACAAGGAACGCTGCTGCCCATTCCCTGGATCCATATCTTAGTCGCCTTTTACGACACTCCGAGCGATGTGCAAGGTACATGTGCATGTTACAAGTATTAACAAGAAACGCTGTCCATTCCCCGGATCCATACCTTAGTCACCCCTAGGACACCCGCGGGTACGAATGGGTTGATGCTATTTCCAAGCCACAGAAGGCATCACACGGTCTGTAGGTCATGCTGAGAACAAACATATCACGGAATCATTATACCATCTGCGCTTAACAATTAACATAAGCGCCAAATGTGCTAAAACGCCAATTTTCCGTCGCATTGACTTGCCCACCGACCGTGAGAAATTCAGCAGCGACAAGTTAACTATCAAACAATGAAGTCTATAGGGAACAAACCCTCTTTACTCCCTCAATACTTCGCCAGCCCTCATCCAAACAAGATGTTAGCCATTTAGCGCGCGTATAGTCAAGTGCATCTACAGCACAAAGTTACAGATTATGAGAATCACGCGTGCCGATCTCAAGTTTAAAAGACCTTATATATTTTTAAAAAGAAGAACGATAGTGAATTTTACGGTAAAAGTTGTAAGGTCGTTTTTGCGATGTATGACGAAGGTGTTAGAGCAATTACGGAGTCGAAACGACAAACGTCGTAAGCGCCATTTCGATCAATACGCAGTTTTGTTCATAAACGTTAGTCAATAAGGACGTAATTTGCCAGTTCGGTAGAATCAATACAAAGTAGCAGTTAACACTCATCCCTTGGGGTTGAATAAACCCCAAAAGCTTTGTGGGGTAGATGGAAGGTTTACGATCGCGCACTTGTTACGAATGAATTACAAAAAGTGCGTTATTGTTTTGTTTTTGAAGGGGGGGTTTATGAGTTAATAAAACAGGGTGGGGGAGGGGGGTGTGGAATTACATTCGGCTGTCTAATAAATGGTGTTTTGATAAACGAGATTGTTACGGTTGTAAGTGAATAACGGCACTTGGTTTGTTCGCTGGGAAAATGACTGGTAGATTTGTTGCGGCCTATACGTACCAACTAACTTATTGGATGAAATTTTACTAGGGACCGATAAGGAAAATGCAGGACCAGCTGATAGTAAGTAAACAACTTTCCTCAAGGAACATACGTCGAAATTGGAAAAAATGGCTTTGCTATACAAAATTGTCAATCAGCTGCTTTGGGATGGAAGAACAAAAGTTTCTTTTTCATATTCCGACTTAATATGTTCCTTGGGAACAGTTCTTACTTACCTAACCTACTTACTCATATGTTTATATCTGACTTTCTGATTCAATTTTTCATAATTTTCAATTTTTTCTTCAACAGGCAGGATTTCCTTAACTAGATGCAACCGCCGATCAGGTCGCTAGTATTATAATCGTGATCTTGGAAACGGCTCCAAAGCTTTTCATAAAATTTTGCATAGGTATTGGGTAACAAGAGCAATAAACCGATTTGGCTAGGTTTTCTTTTTCAGTAGAAAGTTACAACCGTTTTTAGTAAATTGTTTTTTTCGAACACCGCCGTCCAATGAGGTGTAAACAAAGCAAATATGGAGTGAGCTCGGTCCACCAGCTTAAATTTAAATATCTTCTTCTGGCTTGGATTTATTGTAATTCTGATGTGGAGATATACCTACCTATTATGCCATCCATCCATTCCGTTTTACCATACAATTACTCAACAGTAAACTAATCTCGTTATTACTTCAGACTTTATCTAAGTAGATCGATTATAATTTGATCACAAACAAATAAATTTTATCTCAACACCAGTATATCTTGACCTGTCGCTAATAAGAGAGATCAATGAGTTTTGTTCCGCGATACAGGTCAAAATAAGATGGCCACATTACTCGGCCCTCTACAAAGCATTAAAGTCCAATAGAGAGGGGCTAGTAGTGTCTCATAATCTCTTGCACAGAGAAAGCTATACGACACAGATTTTAAATAAATAATCCATTTCAGTGTAGGTCTGTTCCAATAAGCAAAACTTTCCCAATTCTTAAAAAACAAAAGAAGTCAGTATGCATTTTTTTTTGCATCATGCACTGAAGCAGCTATACAATTTTTCATATAAAAAAAAACTTGCCGTACATAATCGAAATGCTTTTTGAAAATAAAACTTTTTCGAGTTTTTTCTTATTCTTACTTTAAAACGAAGCTACTTGCCAAATTTTATTGTTCTTTTACAGCATATACGGATCTTTAACTTTAGCTTTAACTTGAAGTTAGGAGCTTGATTTTTTTACAACTACTAGCGACCATAGACTTGAGTATATGGTTTTAATTTCAACTCGATATCTTAACGCGTTCCTGAGATAAAGAGTCTTGACAGACCAAAAGACAGACACACGGACCTTTTGAGGTACGGAACCCTAAATTCAGATTCAATTCAAAAAGTTTATTTCAGAAAACTTAGTTCCATAATTAATTAATTACATAATTTTATTAGTACAAATTCTTATTATCTATGTTAGATTAGGTATATATATTAATTAATTATATCAATTGAGAATTAGAAATTTCATTCATTAAAATCATCATCATTGGCCTTATACGTCTGTGACAGACGATTTATTCAGTGTCTGAGGCAAGATTTTTCATGGCTGTATAAGCCGATACGGGAGCGGCATGACTTTCCGCACGCCCTACAAACGAAGGTGGAATTAGAGACTGGCACATGCATGTTTAGATGTCGTTTTTGCCTTTTGTTTGCGAGACCAGCGAACCAGGCATCATCGTGAGCTTTACGCCCATCAAACACACGCTTTCTCCATACATCCCTATTCTCAGCAAGCTTCTCCCAGCTTTGATGGTCGATGTCAAACGCAGCCATGTCCCGTTTGGCGCAATCTTTGAAACGTAGCATCGGTCTTCCAACTCCTCTTTTGGCGTTAGCTACGGCGCCAAGCAGAACACGCCGCGGTAGACGCGAAGGTTCCATGCGGTACACATGCCCTAGCCACCGCAATCGTCTTTGCTTAAGCAAAGCGGTAAAGCTAGGCAGCTGTGCAATTTCTAGAACTCGCTCGTTTGTGACTCTGTCCTGCCAAGTTATATGCAAGATGTTTCTTACGCAGCGCATATGAAATGTGTTGAGTCGACGTTCTTGTTTTGCATACGAAGTCCAGGTTTCAGCTCCATACAAGAGTATGCTTAGAACGCAAGTTTGGTAAACAATTATCTTGGTTTTGTGGTCAGGTGTTTATTATTCCATACTCTTGTACTGAGCCTGCCGAACATGGTCGCCGCTTTGCCGATACGAGTATTGATCTCAGCATCGAGGGTGAGATTGTTCGACACAGTCGACCCCAAGTAGCAAAACTTGTCAACTATGTTCAAGGGAACGCCACCGAGCAAAATACGTGGTGTTTCTTCACCTTGAGCTAGCACTACTGTTTTTTTGGCATTAATGGACATTGAGAACAGAGAACACGCGTGGGAAAACTTATCAACAATGTCTTGAAGCTCACTTTGAGAATTAGCGACGAAGGCTGCATCGTCAGCGAACAAAAGGCTATCGACGAATAAGTCATCGCGGTTACGCTTTGACTTAAGAAGCGAGATATTGTACAGCTTCCCGTCAGCCCTAGTGTGCAGGTGTATACCCTGTTGGTCATCGCCGAAAGCAACTTTAAAAGCAATGAGAAGAAAATACCAAACAGGGTAGGAGCCAACACGCAGCCTTGGCGAACACCTCTACGCATTTCGAACGGCTCGGATGTATTGCCGTTAAAAACAACAGATCCTTTCATGTCCTCGTGGAAGGATTTAATGAGGCTTAGAAGTTTTGGAGGGCACCCGATGTTTAAAAGTGCAGTATAGAGTCCTTCCCTGCTCACGGTGTCGAAGGCTTTGTTAAGGTCGACGAACGCCACAAACAGAGGTGTTTTCTGCTCTCTACACTTTTCCTGTAGTTGGCGAAGTGTAAAGATCATATCTGTTGTGGAACGTTGGGCGCGGAATCCACATTGCGATTCGGGATATACACGATCAGCAAGTTTCTGGAGTCTTATTAAGACTAACCGAGAAAATAATTTACCTACTATACTTAAAAGGGATATTCCACGATAACAGTTACAGTCACCGCGGTCACCTTTGCCTTTGTATAGGGTAATGATGTTAGCATCGCGCATATCCTGTGGTATATATCCCGCTTCCCAACATTTACACAACAGATTGTGCAGGATGGGTAATATGCACTTGAGCCTAATAATTTCGGCGTGGGTACCATCGTTTCCAGGTGATTTTCCAATTTTAAGCTGCTTTACAGCCTTGTGGTACTCCTTATGGTAGGAAGATCATCTAACTCAGTCCAGGTAGCTAGTTTTGGCATGCAATCTGCAGCTTCTGGCATTATGTTCACTGGTTCTGAGTAGAGACCAACATAATGTTCTACCCATCGTTCGAGTTGGCGTTGAGCATCTGTAATAACAGTGCCGTCCGCTTCTTTAAGGGGCTGTTTTTTAGGAAAAGGACCAAGGGCCTTTTAATCCCAGCGTAAACACCACCAAAGTTTCCCATATCAGCGCATGATTGAATGCTTTGACAAAGCTCGGTCCAGTATGCATTTGCGAAGTACCGTGATGTGCGTTGTAAAGCTGATTTTGCATTCGATAGGTCGATACGCGTCTTTTCGGATGGGTTAAGGCGATGTTTTAGCGCAGCTTGTCGTTTGGACTCGAGCAGAGGTGTAATGTGTTCGAGATTTTCAGCGAACCAGTCCTGGTTTTTGGCTTTCTGATGACCGAAAGCCGTACCGGCTACTTCTGTAAGTAGCTTCTTTACTTTGCCCCATTCCTCCTCTATCGGAGCGTCTACATCCCAGGTGGCAACTTCGTCGCGTACCAGCTCTTCATACTTTTGGACCACCTCATCGTCTCTGGTTTTTGGAAGATCGAGCTTCTTCCTACCAGGCAATTTGGATGAGTGGATCTTTTTGTGAGCTATAGCAACTTGTGATGCCACCAGGGAGTGATCTGTGTCACAATCAGCGCTGTGAAATGATCGCGTGTGCAGGGTCTCGCGGAGATTTTTCTTTTTGGTAAGGATAAGGTCCAGTTGATGCCAGTGTCCAGAACGAGGATGTTTCCAGGACACTTTGCGAGTTGCTTTGCCTTTAAAGTAGGTATTGGTAACACACAGTAGGTGTTTAGAGCATAGCTCTAATAAACGTTGGCCGTTTTCATTAAGTTTCCCTATACCGTGGTTACCTATACAATCTGGCCAAGCAATGTTGTCCTGTCCGACCCTAGCGTTAAAGTCGCCCAGTATATATAAGCGGTCAGATGGTTTTAACCCGCGTAGAGTCTGGTCGAGCTGGTCATAAAACTGTGTTTTGGCTTCATCTGTTGAGGCTAGTGTTGGTGCGTAAGCAGAAATCAGTGATACGTAACCATGGTCCGTATTTAATCGCAGCAACATAATGCGTTCCGAGATGCCGCAAGGAGCCTCTATAGATGTTAAGAGGTCGTTGCGTATGGCAAAGCCAACACCATACTCGCGCTGCTGTCCTTTCCTTTCCAGTAGAATGTATAATGTGTCTCACGCAAGGAACCCTCGTCAGGGAGTCTGGTCTCTTGTAAAGCGCAAACAGCAATGTTCAGTCTGTGTAGTTCGGCGTCGATTACGGCAGTTTTACGCAGATCTTGTGCGTCAGTAGAAGAACCTCCACAGGTGTCAGGGAGGCCTGTCCTCATAGTACGGACATTCCATGTTGCAAATCGCATGGATAAGCGGGGTTGGTTTGTAATATTTTTATGCCTGTTAGTCGCAGGTGTACAATGTAACGGCGCCGATTGTCCAGTTGAGGCTGGTGCTCTACACCCTAAAAGAGCAAACCAGCACCGGGGCGGATCAGTACCTTATTGGTCGGGGGCTGCCCAACTTGGAGCGGGCGGTAACTGATCAGTGGGTCTACGATGGACCCTCCCACTGACGGAAGCGACCCCTGGCGCCCGCACTTACGCCCATACGTGCAGACTTATAACCGGTCACTGCCACTTCCCGTGTTGTTATCCGCGAGACGCGGGTGAAGTTTCCTCTCCACAGACACTGCGTTGCCTGGGACGCAATTATGGAAAACGCAGGGCTGCCCAGGACCTGCGCCACCCTCTCGACCTTCCTGGCTGACTCCACAGGAACGACGAGTCGATACGTGCGGAGCCAGGTCGGCTGCAGGAGTCTGCCGCGCGATATGAGTTAATCGCACCTGACGGAGACCCCATTCCGGGTTTAAGTGTGGAGTTTTCCTTCTCCAGGACCCTGATCCACTTGGGTCGGAATGAATCCCTCGGTCGGCTCTTACGACCCCCACGGGAAGAGAAGGGGTGGTGCTATTCTACTCTGCCGGCACCACACGGCTGACCCGCTCATTAAAATAATACAATAAGAATTGAATAATCCATTTTAACTAAGTATAAATCAAAACAAATAAATTAAATTAAATTAGAATCAATAAATGTCATAAGTTAAATTAAATACAAAATCAAATTAATAACGAAAATATAAAATGTCAAAAGCAAAATTAATAATTTAATGAATGAAATTAACCTACCAAAATCGCCGTCCAGTGGCTGGCAATTGGACACTCGAACTTACCTCCGATCGCCTTCAGGATGGTGTTGGAGCTGCCGTGTACTCTGCTCATCAGCGACGCCACTTTCTTGCGCATGATCGCGTGGAAACCGTCGGTATGTGCTTCAGCAAACATGCCGGATGCACTGCAGAAACGCGGAAGCCCCAAAAACATCCTAAACGTGTTATTATACTGGACTCGCAAGGCACTGTAAGTCTTCTGCGTATACCTCACCCATAGGCTGCTCGTATAAAACGATTGGCAAAAAGCTTTAAAAAGAGTTATCTTTACTGCTACTGTGCAACGAGCAAACCTACGGGCAAGCATATTGCTTCTGACTGTCAACGCCCTGCGTTCCCGCTCAATGTCCTGGTCATCTTTCAGGTCTTCCGTGACTATATGGCCCAGGTATTTAAACTGCTTAACTCGCGTTAAAGCATTTCCATACAACTTAACCGGGGGCACGTTTTGGGGAGTGCTGCTGCCGGCGGCGAAGACCATGACCTCACTCTTCTTAACATTGTATTTCAAACCATGAGTGTCAGCATAGGCCTCACACGCTTGCAGCAGCTTCCTGAGCGCACTGATTGATGGGCTCAGCAGCACCCTATCATCTGCGGAGCTGATGTTGTTGACGTTGACGCCATCGATAGAACAGCCCGCGTGCATACTGCTAAGCTCACGAATCAACTGGTCCATGTACAGGTTGAATAGCTTTGGAGACGTTAGCCCCCCTGCCTTACGCCGCAATCCAACCTATACTCGTCTGACTGCTCCTCCGCCCATCGCACTAAGTTTACCTGGTGGCCATACCAGTGCCTGAAGATGCTGACGAGTTCCAACGGGAGGCCGGTTCTTTCCAACTTGTCCCATAACATTTGATAGGATACTAAGTCGAAAGCTTTAGATAGATCTAAGAAGCACGCATAGACAGGCGTACTTCTGTCTGTATAGTATCTGACAGTGTGCTTGAGAGCCAGTATAGCACTTTCGGTTGATAGACCTGCTCTAAACCCGAATTGGGAATCATGAAGGTGCATATGCATATCTAACTGTCTATCAAGCACACCATCAAACACCTTTGCTGTTATGGTAGCTAACGAGATAGGCCTATAATTGGACTTATCTGAAGCGTCCCCCGTCTTGTTCTTAATAATTGGTACAACTATCGTTTTCATGAAATCAGATGGTAGGTACGAGTGTCGAATGCACAGATTGTAAAATATTGCCAGAACACGTGGTAAAAACCGCATCAAAATCCGTAGCGTGGCTTAGGAGGAGTTAGCGAATTTGATGATAGACAGACGGACAGAGAAACGCATAAAGCGACTTCATTTTATACTATGTTTTGATATATTAATAATACTTTGCACATTTTATTGAAAAAGTCTCTTCACTATCACCTACTCTGCTGTAACCCCTCAATTATTGCACCGAGTTAATTATTTGCAACCCCCAGTAACGAGTTATTAAGATATCATTAACTGTCGTTTGTTTTAATACCACCTATTATCATCTCTATCTAAAGATCTATGGAAAATTAATATGGATCTCCCATACAAACTGTACCAGCCGACAGAGTAAATTTTTCAAAAGTTTCGAAATAATTTTCATATTTCGGCCAATGTTTCTTAGGGAATGTATTTAAGTTAGATGGACTGTTCCATCGCTAAAAATATTTCCAGTTGTTTTTTTCATAAGTTTACCTTGTATTCATACATCCAGAGCATTTTCACACTACACATTTTGTTCAGGAAGTCTGTATACTGTCACCTACTCTACATTAATCCCTCAATTATTGCACCGAGTTAATTGTTTGCAACCCCCAGTAACGAGTTATTGAGATATCATTAACTGTCGTTTGTTTTAGAACCACCTATTATCATCTCTACCTAAAGATACGCTTATTGAAAGAGGTAAAGATGGGGACTATAATATAATTCGCTACTTGACAGGGTCATAAATAAAATACAAAAGTTGTATGCTTATAACAATTGTCCGAAAATACTACAGACTTCATTCATCGTTTGCCAAAATATTAAAAGTTAGAATTTATAAACAACAAAATGATATAAAAGATTTTGTTTTGACTTCATCTAAAATAGTGAATTATGACGTCATATTTCTATAATTTCATACAAAATATCTTTTTCGGTTGTCTTAAAAAGTAGCTCATTTGACCTGTCAGTCAAGTAGCGGATTGCCCGATGCCTCAAAAAAAAACTCATGTTGCATGTTGATGGATGCTTCCTCAGAAAACATAAAAAAAAAAATTTGACCTCCCGCACAAATTCACAATTTATTATCTGAATGTATTAAGAATGGGAAGTCAATTTCTTTTTGTATCCCCTGAACTAATTTCTAGTGGGAATTTGTTCAGTTTTATGGTCTGAATACAGCTTGTCAATCAGTATCTGGGGAGCTGTCCGTTTATGCCTATATTTAATTTTTTTTTAAAGAATAATCGTCCATGGAATTGATTTATAATTTAATTATGACTTGGGCAGCATTGACGAATTAAACGAGGGATGAGTGGATAGCTTCCCCAGATCACTTATATATATGTCCCTAAAGGGACAGATAGGAGACGCTCAATATAAAGGTGCCACCATATAGAATCCCAGGATTTTTTTAATTTAAAACTATCAGTGAAGATAACATATAAAGAATCTTGGAGATTACTACGTTCGTTTAGAAAAAAAACCGTTCAGAAATATGACAGGTATATGTACCCCTTGGTTATACCTCTTTTTGTAGTACGGTCACTCGATACAAGGCCATATTGGACAGCTGTTAAATATGGCCTATTCGAATGACAGTACTATAGTACCCTTACTGTACCGCAATACATTTTTTCTTAGTTTCGATTAAATAAAAAGAAAATAAACATACCCATTTTATCATAATTTTATTCATTCTTCAAAACATCTTCAAAACAAATGTATAAAATTTTCGAATTAACAAACAATATTTACAAAATAAGCATGAATTGGTGGTAAAGGAAGTATCTAACACTAAGCTCACGTTATCATCATGAACATATTTATGAGTACCTAAAGGCAACTGAACCCCAGAGGTTTATTATAGCGTGCAATACAAATCTTAAGTAACTGGAGAATACACTGTTCTTACGTAATTCACTGGTTTGTAGTGTTCCCGTGCGTGCATGCAAACAGGTCTATCTTAGGTGCCCGATTTGCTGGTCGTGGCTCGCGGGCAGCGATGTGGTGCTGCTGTCCCCAACTTTCACTTCCCACAACACCTTTTCAGTGGATAAAGTGGCTAACATATTGTAACAAACACTGCCTGTACAACAAAATATTGCTGTGCTCTTTGCTTTATCCGTGGCAATTCTGTCCGTTGAAATCACGAAGAACTCACTTGATACAACTTCCGAATAACTTGTTTGCTTAGAACTGAAGTTAAATATAATAAAACTTGAGATTAATAATAAAAAGAATAAAATTATGGAATAAAACAATAAATTAAATAACTGACGCTTTGACTTGACGTTGACAAAGACAACTGGCGTGATAGTCCACAAACTAGAAAAATAAGTTTGTACATAAATAGGTTTGTTTGATTTGTTTTATATTTTGATCAAAAACTTCTTGAAAAGTAGTAAAGTTTTCTTTTTTGAAAGATAAGAAATGGCCGTCGTAAAAATCATCTGTTTGATAGCTGTTATCTGTGGTTTAATCTATGGATTTAATAAGGAATATGTCATCATAATGGCGTTTCCATAGTGTGATAGCTTCTGCTGCTAAAGATAAGTACATTCATTTTTCGTTTTTGGATAGGCTGAGGTCTTCAGACCATACTGCCTCGTTTTTAGTAAGTACTTTTCTGGGTGTAAATAAGTAGAAAAATAGATGACAGTTTATTTTTGTATGTAAGTGAGGTAAACTTGACAGTTTTCGATGTCAATTCGTCATTTAATTTTTACTGAAATGATGCCTATTTTTCCTGCGACTTCTCGTCTGGGCGTCTCTTCTGTCTGGGCTACCGCCGCTCAATCGTTACCAGCGCGACTGCCATTTTTGTATTAATAACGCTGTTATTATTTTACAATCAGGTTCTTAGACCATTTAAAAAGGTCCTCCTCACATATACAGGGTGAAATTTTACTAGAGACCGATAGCGAAAACTCAGAACCGGCTGGTGATAAGGAAAATCTTTCCCCAAGGAATATAGGTCGAAATATCCAAAAAAACAATTTGGACCTCTCATAGTAACTCAGATCAGCTGATCAGCAACTTTGTATGGGAGATCCAATTTTTTTTTCATAGTTCGACCTATGTTTCTTGAGGAAAGTTGTTCCTTATCACCAGCTGGTTCTGAGTTTTTCGCTATCGGTCACTAGTATAATTTCACCCTATATAGTAAAGTATACTCTATAAAAAATTCAAAGCTACAGTCACATCCATTAAATTGGCAGTCAAAATAAACTTAATTATAATGATTTATTTTCTCTTATTGGCGTAATACATTAAGATATCCATAAAGCTAATATGATTTGCCTTCGCGGTAACAGTCGGCCTGTGCAATCCTCACTATAAGTAATTAACTATAGTGGTTTGTATTAATAGCTGTATTAAATTTAGCGATATAACGCGGGCAGTACAAAGAGGGGTCGCGGGGTGCTATTAACACAAAATAGAGAGTTTACAGAAGGTTCACTCGGCCCTATTTCGGATTTTAGCGATTGCCGCTTGTTATAGAGCCAGGGTTGCTATGTCAAAAATCTCTAAGTATAAGAATATCAACAAAACTGAAATCTGATATAAAAACGTCATATGATTTTGAGCCAATTAGATTAATCCAAGAAATATGACATTCGTGGCAACCAACTTCTTAGTTACCTTGACTTCCCCTGAGATTCCGGTTTTTTCCAGTTAAAGTCAGTATGCGCAAAATCGTCACTAGTACTGAGTGAGCCATCGCGCCCCTCGCGCCACCGTTTACCTAATTTGTGCTATTAGCGTCAACATGTAATATGGAGGCGTAAAGTTATATGCCGTGTTGTTAGCCCTGAGGCAATAGTACCTTTATTTTATTTTTTAGCCCGTGATGTAGCAGCGTTCCCTGTGAATGAAACAAACACTGCGCTCGCAAATTCGTGTGGGAGGCCCGAGTCCAGCAGTTGACTGTTGTGCTGTAGTAGTAGGTATTGCCATGTATTCCAATTATAATAATTATTATCCCTTGCGAGGAAGACAGAGCGTAAACGGCTGTAAAATATCCATTTATAACAGGTTTTCAGCCTGTCGCCTAAAATTCCAATACACGTCAACTCTCAAATCCCTTAGTCGTTTCTTACGACACCCAAAGATATGGGGTGATGCTATTCTAAGCCGGCACCACACACAGGTCATTCTCGTATTTATAACTTTTTCAAGCCTACCCTAAGTGCCCAAACCGAAGTAGCCTCGTTACACTGCAACCCAACAAATCGTAATTTTGGCGATTACATTACTTTTCCAAAGAAGTATTCCATACTGATTATATATGGTTTTTTAAGCCTACGCAAAGTGCCCAAACCGAAGTAGTCTCGTTACACTGCCACCCAAACCTGATTAACACGCAATTTGGCGCGAGTTGAGAAAACACCAGTTTAATGAAAGTTTTAATTTTTTTTTATACGTTCAAGAAGTAACCAAAGTGCCCAAACCGAAGTAGCCCCGTTACACTGCCACCCAAACCTGATTAACGCGCAATTTAGCGCTTACATTACTATTCCAAAGAAGTACTGATTATGTTCCATACTGATTATGGTTTTTTTAAACCTACGCAAAGTGCCCCAAACCGAAGTAGCCTCGTTACACTGCCACCCAAACCTGATTAACCCGCAATTTGGCGCGTGCCGTTAAAATTCATCCCGCGCGCGCTCGCCCGAGTAATCTAATTACTGTTGCAGAGTTATCTATTGATTCCTCTCGCTCGCACCGCTTGCCTGGCTTGCCCCTCTTTTCGAATGTTTCTGTGGGTTTGGCAATTTTGTACATACAGAATGTAAAAAAATCAACTGCAAATATTTTAAGGGGTGAATCAGCCCATGAAACTGAACAACTTTCCCCAAGGAACATAGGTCGAAATAAAAAAAAAAATTTTTGGACCTCCCATACAAATTTACTCGGCCGGCTGGTACAATATGTATGGGAGGTCCAAAAATTTTTTTCATTTTTCGACCTATGTTCCTAGGGGAAAGTTGTTCAGTTTCATGGGCTGGTTCACCCCTTAAAATATTTGCAGTTGATTTTTTTACACCTTATATACATACATAGCATTTCATTTCACACCTATATCCCTTGCGGGGTAGGCAGAGCGTAAACGGCTGCGAAAAAACGGCCATTTACACAACGTCTGAAAAAGATTGAGAATCATTCAGAAGACTGTATTACCAATAATTACCATACAGACAGGTTGTCATCCTGTCGCCTAAAATTGCAATACACGTCAACTCATATCCCTTACTCGCTGCTTACGACACCCACGGGAAAGATATGGGGTGATGCTATGCTACGCTGGCACCACACAGCAAAATTTTCCCTCAGATTTAACCTAATTACTGTTGCAGAGTTATCTATTGATTCCTCTCTTTTGCTCGCTTGCCTGGCTTGCCCCCCCCCCCCCCCTCTTTCCAAATGTTTCTGTGGGTTTGGTAATTTTGTACTTCAATTTTCATACCACGACCTAATATACCTATCATATCGTATACGGCCACCCAAACTGAATCCAAGAACATTGCTTCTACGTAATTTTTCTGTAATGGACGTAGCTAAACTACATGAGGACGCAAGTGGAATTGATTGGTCGGCTATAGAGAGTTTCGACTGCGTTGATGACCAATTGGCTCTGTTGAACGCCAACCTCATCGATCTCTATGATCGTCATGCACCTATTCGTCCTGTTCGGGTAAAGCATCTTCCTGCACCTTGGCTTACTGACGACATAAGAGAGCAAATGACTAAAAAGACACGTGCAAAAACCAGGTACAAAATGGATTCTTCCAACAAAAATCGCGATAAATTTCGTGAGGTCAGAAATCGCTGCAATACAAAGATAAGGGATTTACAGCGACGCCATATCCATCAATCGGTTGAAAACGGGGATCCAACTAAAGTCTGGTCCTTCCTCAATAAATTAGGAGTTGGCAAACCGCGTACCCATGTTTCTGCGGTTAACGTTGACATCAACACACTTGTTAAACACTTTTCTTCTTCCGCTGAAATTGATAACGCTACCAAACTTAGCACATTGAACCATCTTTCTACTTTGCCAACTCCTATCTTTCCATCTTTTATATTTCACGCAGTCACCGCTTGTGATGTTATGAGGACTGTACAGGCCATTTCGTCGAATGCCGTTGGCAGTGACTGCATTAGTCGTGCTATGATTGTTCCTCTCCTTGATATCCTTGCCCCAGTCATCGCCAAGATCCTTAACAAATCCTTATCCTCAGGTGTTTTTCCAACCGCTTGGAAGGAGGCACAAATCATTCCTTTGCCAAAAAAACCTAAACCTGTTTCTCCTTCTGACTACCGTCCCATCTCAATCCTACCGTTCCTTTCCAAGGTCCTTGAAAGGTTAGTTCATCAACAGCTCACTTCTTTCCTATCTACAAACAACTTGTTGAACCCCTTTCAATCCGGCTTCCGCCCCGGTCATAGCACGACTACTGCGCTAGTCAATATCTCCGACGATATTCGGCTTGGAATGGAACATAAAAATTTAACAGTATTGACGTTGCTGGATTTCAGTAATGCTTTTAATACTGTAGATTTCGACATTCTTCTCGCCATTTTGCGTTCCCATAACATATCTCCAGCGGTGATTAGCTGGTTTCAAAGTTATCTGTATGGGCGTCGACAACGCATACGCATTGAAGATACCTTCTCTGCGTGGTGCGATACATCTGCCGGCGTACCGCAGGGTGGCGT
Source organism: Phthorimaea operculella (assembly GCA_024500475.1). NCBI lineage: Eukaryota > Metazoa > Arthropoda > Insecta > Lepidoptera > Gelechiidae > Phthorimaea > Phthorimaea operculella. The sequence goes on along the minus strand of JANFCV010000058.1, from coordinate 1,216,189 downwards.
CCTGTCACCTCTTTTGTTTTCTATCTTTATTAACTCTATTACTCTTCCTCTTACTTCTTCCTATCATTTGTATGCAGATGACCTCCAAATTTATACGCAAGCACCACTCTCTGGCCTCCCAGGCGCGATTGATCAAACCAACAGAGACCTCAAGAGCATTGCTGACTGGAGTCGTTCATATGGTCTGAAGGTAAATCCTAACAAGACTCAGACTATTATAATTGGTAGTCAGTGGTATGTGGACAGAATTGATTACGCGTCGTTACCACAGATTACTTTTGATGGCACTCCAATTCCTTTCAGTCAAAAGTAAAAATCTGGGCGTCATTTTTGACGAAAGCTTAACCTGGAGACCTCATGTTTCGGAAATTAGCAGAAAGGTGTTTGCTGCGTATGGTTCACTTAAGAGACTCAAAAACCTATTACCCACTAAAACTAAAATTTCATTGGCACATTCTCTTCTTCTACCAATACTGGATTATGCAGACGTTTGTTTTCCTGATCTAACTGTCGAACTGCTGAATAAGCTCGAACGTCTGCAGAATCTATGTATCAGGTTTATTTTCGGTCTGCGAAAGTATGACCATGTCTCCTCTCACCGGTCCCAACTTCAGTGGTTACCTATATCCCGTAGAAGGGACTGTCACATCCTTTCCCTTCTTTACTCCGTCCTTTCCAATCCTAATGCTCCTCCCTATCTTAAAGATCGCTTTACCTTTCACTCGGCAACCCTGACACGCAATCTGCGTGCCAGCAACAGCCTTAAGATCAACCTTCCTCCACACAAGACGGAATTCTTTGCAAATTCTTTCACAGTGCGAGCAATCAAGCTGTGGAATTCTTTGCCTGAGGATATCCGTCGGGCTCCTTCCCTCGAAACCTTTAAGGACGGAACCAGGAAATTCTATCTATCTAATATAAGTAATAGTGTAGTATAATATCTCCTAGTTTCAGTATTCCATCTACATTGTCATCTATTATCTTTCTTTCTTCTTTCCTACTTAGTATATCGCATTATCCTTGCTTCCATAGTATATAATTTATGTATATGTATTAGTTTATAAATATTTAATATGTATTATGCATATTATATTGCCGTTGTGCGTATCTATGTATTTTGGTGTATAATATTTTATGTAGTTTATGTAGGGGTTTGCACTATCCCGCTTTCAAGACTGCACTTTCCATATCACCCAAAGGTTGCCTGGAAGAGAATGCTACTTTAGCATTAAGGCCGCCTTATTGTACTATGTTCTCTGTATCTGTTTTTTTCCTTGTAATATTGTTTTTTATGTGCAATAAAGTATATTATTATTATTATTATTATTATTACTTACATACATATATATCACGCCTACATCCCTTGCGAGGTAGGCAGAGCGTAAACTGCTGAAAAAACTGACATTTACACCACGTCTGAAAAAAGATTGAGAGTCATTCAGAAGACTGTGTATCACCATAGTGATAGGTTGTCAGCCTGTCACCTAAAATTTCAATATACAGCTTGACCACGCTAAGTTGAACATTGGAAACAAAAGAGTAGCGATGCAGTTTTCGCGGAGCTAATCCGAAAATCGGTAGTACCGGTTTCAACCCTCTTCTACCGATTGTAACACAAATTATTCAAGTTACAAAAAAAAAAAAAAAAAAGAGATGTTTGGCATAAAGATTGCATTATCCATGTCTTTACACTTATTATTATGCAAAAAAATAAAAGAATATATTTCAATTGCATTTCCTAATCTGCGGTGTTTTGAAGTAAAATATTAGATGGACTAAATAACAATTTGGATTAAACCAAGCGTATTATTTGGTGAAAATATGAATCTTCCAAATCTACCGGTTTATTGTGTCTAAAAACCGGTACCTACCGATATACGATTTGGACAACGTTTTTGAAGATTTTTGACATAATCATAAGGCCCTTTTTCCACTACTCCGATCCGTAACCGGATATCAGATGTAGCGATCCGAAAAATACCGGAATTCCGGTCACCGCTTTTCCACCTATCCGGTAAAAAACGGACAGTAAAGTTTCATTATCTCGACGGACTCGAACTCGGACGGACGACATAGTAGAATGTACAATTGTTTTAAAGCATGCATAATTTTTGTACAATACCAATTGTTCGGGAAATTACCGTTTCTATAAAATCCGGATACCGGTGAAGTGGAAAAGCGAGTATAGTCTTTTAATAGATTGCTAAATCGGATTAGAAATTATTGTGTACCGGATCGGACTTGTGGAAAAAGAGCCTAAAACTTGAATATGCGGTAGCGATGGCAGAAGGTTCAGGTTCACTCGGCCCCATTTCGGATTTTCGCGATTGGCACTTTGAATGTTTTTTTTTATTTCTACCTATGTTTTTGGACAAAGTTGTTAAGTTTCATGGACTGATTCACCCCTTAAAATATTTGCAGTATTTTTTTACATACCGCGTATTGTTACATGGACGGACATGAATAATAATAATGTTAACCATGGTTACATAATATAGTGAACTTTTTTGCTATCCGTACCACATTTTTTGCAGTTGACAATTAGTTTGACGTCCCTGATTGCCTTATTAGCCTGGTGAAGTGGTGAGTGGTGTACCTACATGTACATCAAGTTTCAAATAACTTAGTCGCTGCTTACGACACCCACGGGAAAGATATGGGGTGATGCTATTCTAAGTCGGCACCACACGGCAAAATATTTCAATCAAAGTGATTAATAGAGCAAAGAGTATTAAAATTAATTTGACATTATATTTCGTTGTTCAATCAACAGTTTTAATATGAACAACACTAATTATGACAAGAAATGAATGACATTCTCATTAACATAATATTAAAACGGTGAGCACAACCATGGCAGAACTACGATTTCAATTTCATTGCTGCATTCAGTTCCTCGCTGATTCAATTCAAATCAAAAATCTTTATTCAAATTAGGATTAAAATATCACTTATTGATAGTCCTCCGTCAGGCGCTTTGACGGCGTAAACATATAGTCTCCGTGTTAAAATTTAAGAAAAATATTTAAAATGTATTTTACGAACTTAAAAAGTGTGAATTCGTTTAGTGATAACGTGATTCGCAAGTGACAATGTTTGTGGCAATTACTCTGCATATATAGTGCAATAATGCATCGTCATACGGATTGAGGATGTTCTACTAATAATCTTTATTAATACAGGACAATTATCATAAATTGTGACGCAGTGAGTACAATCGACTAACATTCTCTATAAATCAATAACATTAAAGTGCATAAAAAGTGTTAATTTTGAATTTCGTGTCGCAACGTATTGTTGTGATTATACAACAACAAAGAGATGACCTTTGGACCTACTACCAAACAAAGCCACTAAGTACGGAGAGCAAAGCGCCTGAGAATAATACAAGAGCAATTTTCTCAATCGGTGCTCAAGTTGCCTCTAATTTTAAGTAGAGCAAATACAAGCTTACTGCGGTCAAAATTATGCCTCCTATAAGAAAAACTTGTAGCAGATGCGCAAAAAGTTGCAAGAGGGGTGATTGCATTATATGTCATAAGTGTATGGATTATTTGTGCATTGGTATATGCTCAAATGTGTCAAGACGGCGTTACGATCTAATGGAAGTGACAAAAAGAGCAAAATGGAAGTGTACAAATTGTTTAGTAACAGCGCAAAGAAAATCGAGTGCTAATGAAAATCAAAAAACTCCAATAGCTCCATCAACATCCAAAATAATTGCTCAAACTTCGACTATCAATTGTCGAGATTCTTCTACATTGCTACAGACCCAAACTGTACCGCATGAGCACCACCAAAGTTCATCGCCACCGTCACATACACAACCTCAGGAACTCCAAGAACATTCTACAAAACTTGAATCGGGTCCAACTGATAAACCACAAAACATCACATCTCCATCTATGCATTCGACGATATCTCCACAAAGTGCATCTCCAGAACAAATATCGGAGAATGTTCAAAACAACGACACAGTCCACACGAATGTAAAAGTAAATATTCCTGTGTACAACTCCTTTGAAATTTTATCTGACGCTGACTCCAGTATAAAAATCTTTGATGATGATAATACTTGCACCTCTTCTAAAAATAAGCTAAGTAGGCTAAATAGGAGCTGCCCAGAATTTCAGGAAAACTGTGACGAGTTGGTTCAGGAGTTGAGAAAAACTATTTCTAAACTACATGATCGATTAGCAAAAAGTGATAAATATATCGAACATTTATTACTAGAAAATAACTCTTTGGCAAAAACAATAGAGCAGCTAAAGCGTATTGCATGCACGACTCCAAATAATAAGTCAAATAAATCTACTCCTAATAAATCTACACCTACAAAGCGAGTTGGTAATAGTATAACTAGTTATCATGACAGTATTATTGAGTTAATCGACCCAATTAAGAACAATATGCAACAAGCTGAAAACTCATTGCCTAAATTCTCTACATGCAATTTAAATAGTAGAACTGCGAGTACCTCAACAGAAGCTGAGCCTCTGAAAAATGCGGCAAATGAATCATTTTTAGAAGAATTTTCGAGTTTATCTGACACTTCACTAACTCCGTCCCAAGAAGACAAAAAATACGTCAACTTAGATACACGTCTGGAATCGATGAATACACAAATAATATCGATACAAAGCCAGCTAATTGATATACTCAAAGAACTTCAGACCCTGAAAGATAACATGAATTACGACCACGACTTTTCGCATGAGAGTGTAGAGAGCTCTGCAGTCTCTCCTGTCCTTCCCAATTATTTTAATAAAAAGAATGAGGTCTGTATTGTAAGTACTGTTCGCCACATTAAACTCTTACCCATAGTAGAGAAGACTTTTGGCAAAACTTTTCGCTTTTGTCACCATCTTAAACCTGATTGCGGCGTGCTCGATCTGCTTATTGACTTGGAATCAAAAGTCAAAAAATTTTCAAGAAATGACTTCTGCATATTAATGATTGGTGAAGAAGATTTCAAGACTACAGCGAACTACAGTGAGATAGTAAGAGACATTGTTAGTACTTTAAATAAGATTCATCACACAAATATCTTAGTTTGCTTACCAACATTTAAATTAGGATGTCTTTACAATGTTTATAATTCACGAGTCGAACTTTTCAATAATAGATTATTTAATTGTATTGAGGAATGCGAGCATGCTCATTTAATTGACTCGAATTTGCATCTTGAGTATAATAACTTTATGTTCCATGCTCATGATGGAACTATTAATAAGAATGGAATGCAAAGAGTTCTTGACATGGTTTTCGAGCAAATATGTAGAATGCATTTAACGTTTTTTCGTGACAAACAGTGATAGCAAAATCAATAATAGTAATGAAACTGTAACTTCTGTAAATGAATCTTCATGCTCAAAGGAAATGACTATGATTGATCATACAACTAAATTAATCAATGTATTCCACCAAAATGTAAATGGAATAAGTTCAAAAAGAGATGATCTTGATTTGTATTTTGAAAGTGTAGATGTTGAGTGTTTGCCCAACTATGTATGCATAACGGAGCATCACCTAAACAAGATGAATATTTCTTTATTGAGCTTATTGCAGTATGATCTGGCATCTTATAATACTAGAGTAAATAAAAAACGAGGTGGCAGTCTTGTTTTAGCGCATAAGGATTGCAGTTATGAGGACGTTGATTTTTGTAAAAAAATGTACAAAAGAGATTATTTTGAGTTTTGTGGAGTTAAAGATAGAAATACCAATCTGTACATTTGTTGCCTATACCGAATACCGGATAAAAATAATTTTGATAAATTTATAGGAAAATTAGAAGAAGTGTTTCAATATTTTTTAAATAAGAAATGCATTATAGGAGGGGACTTCAATGTGGACATTTTCAAAAAGGACAAATATTTAGAAGAATTCTTAAATTTACTAAATTGCTACAATTTTAGACATTTGATTGATTCCATGACTTTTGTAAGAGGCCAATCATGTTTGGATAATTTTCTAACTAATTTACCTGTTGAATGTATAGAAAAAACTTATATTGACCATAACGGAATTTCTGATGGGCACGCTGGGTTATTGTGCAGCTTAAGATTGCCTTTAAATCAAATTGATAATGTACAGAAATATGTTTTTAAGGAGCAAACTGTGTTTAGCGAGACCAATAACAATGATTTCAGAAATAATATGAAAGAACAACTGGAGTCTAACGCTGACCCTAGCACTTTCCTAAAACAGTTCCAAAATGCTTTTGTAAAAAGTTTTCCAAAGACAACAAGGAAAATAAAGGTTAGACAAGATAATAAAATTAAGTGGACAACAAATGGCCTGAAAATAGCTAGTAGGATGAAACGTTTTCTAATGACAGCGAGTAATGAAGTGAATCATCCCAGTATAATCAGATACAAAACTGAATACATCCGAATTTACCGCAACGTGGTGATTTTTATGAAAAAACTAGCTGCACAAAAAGAAATTCAAGAATCAAAAAATATTCCGAAAGGTATATGGCGGATTGTTAATAGGCATAGGAACGTAAAGTCTTCCAGAAAAAATGACTTTAGGTTTTTGAAAATTAATAATTGCATAATTGACAACCCTCGAGACATTGTAGAGATTTTTTCTTCGCAGTTTGATCAAACAGCACTTAATACTGATTGTAATGTAGCTGACTCGGCTCTAGATACTCTTAGAAGTTCTACGGAAAAAGTGACTGAAACTATGACTTGGAAAAGGGTGTCGGCAGATGAGGTTCGCAAAATCATATTAAAAATGGACAATAAGAAGTCTTGTGGTTATGACGAAGTGCCAATTTCAGTCTTGAAAAACAACGTCGATCAATTAGCGGCACCTTTAGCAATTTATTTCAATAACTGTTGTGATGAAGGCATATTTCCAGAGCCTTTAAAAATAGCTAAGATTTTACCTGTATTTAAAAAAGGCAAAAAGTGCGACCCTGGAAACTACAGGCCAATCTCACTTTTACCAACTTTATCCAAAGTATTTGAGAAACTTATAAAGGTCAGACTGGTAGAGTTTTTAAATATGAATTCAATAATAAATGAAAGACAGTTTGGGTATCAAATAGGAAAAGGAACAATTGATGCAGTTGGCACATTGATAGACGATGTAATTTCTAAATTAAATAGTAAATGTAGGGTCGCTGGTCTATTTTTGGACCTAAGCTCAGCGTTTGACACTGTGGATCACGCCATTCTTATAGAAAAACTGAAGTTTTATGGTATCACTGGAAATGTTCTCTCACTTTTGAAATCCTATTTGGAATGTCGGCTTCAGTTTGTAGAAATAAAGTCTATTGAGAATAACCGTGAAATCTCCGTTGCTTCTGGGGTAAAATCAGTAATATGCGGAGTCCCACAAGGGTCTATATTGGGACCTTTATTTTTCATTATATATATTAATGATCTTATAAATTTTATTAACCAGAAGTATTCTTATATAAATTGTAATTTGATTGTATTTGCTGATGATACAAACGCAATTATTCCAGGAAATACTAGTGAGGAACTAAGTTATAATGTAAATAATGTCATGTCTGGGTTTTCTTTATGGTTTAGTATTAATAAACTCAAAATTAATATTAAGAAAACAAGCGTTATTCTCTTCAAGACTACTTGTAGATCGAATGATAAAATAAATGTCACTATTGAGGGAGAAAGTGTCGCAGTCGTGGACAGCGTTAAGTTTCTTGGAGTACACATAGATTCATTCCTAAACTGGAAGGAGGAATTAAACGCAGTTGTGAATACTATCAGCTCAGCCTCTTATGCTTTAAGGAGTTTAAGATATGAAGCTACAAAATCCCAGTTGTTGCAAGTATATTATGCGTTAGTGGAATCACGTCTTAGGTACAGTGTTAGGTTATGGGGACAAAGCTATGACTACAATATTAAGAAAGCTTTCGTCAGTCAAAAAAGAGCCTTACGAACGATAGTTAGAATACCGCAATGGGAATCATGCAGGGATCATTTTATTGAGCTTAAAATACTTACTGTTCCGTCACTTTATATTTTTTTAATTTTAACTGACATTGTAAAGAATTTGTATCTATATGAGACAGCTGAACAGAATAAAATAAGACTGAGTACGAGAAGGAAAGACATTCCAACTAATTTTACTATGCCTAGGTTAAAAGTTGTAAAACACAGTGTTCGTTACCAAGCAATTAAATTATATAACCATCTTCCCATTGATTTAAAAAGTGTGACTAATATTGGAGTTTTCAAAAAACGTTTGAGAGATTTCTTGGTGACAAAATGTTTTTACAGCGTTCAGGAATTTTGTAATTGTAGAGTATAATGAAATGATAATGACATTTGTGATTCTATTTTAATGTGTTTTAATTCAATTTTATTTTAATGTGTATATAGATGTTTATTTTTGACATTGTGACATTTGTGATTCTATTTTAAGTAATGTGTTTTAATTCAATATGTAATTTCCGACACAATCTATTGTTATGGAATTAAATAAATGAAATGAAATGAAATGAGTCCACAATGGCTAATCCAAATACACAGAAATGGATTAGCCATTGTAAAAAAGAGTTTGCAAGGCACAATTTTCTCTTTTTTATGACAATTTTTTAATTCTATTATAACGCGATTCGCCCTCCCTTACAAACCGACCCGGCCGGCCAACACATTTTGTATTGGAGGTCTATTTTTTTCCCTTTTTCTTTGCAAAAAGTTTTTCAGTTTCAGGGGCTAGTTCACCCCTTCAACGAAGAGACGTCTTCAAAGACAGCCTGTTATAATGTGTTAATTTAAATGCGTGCCATAGCTTCAGGATAGGTTTTGTATCGATAAAGGATGCCTTAAAAATATTGTAAAAAATCCCAGTCAAGATTTTTTTTTACTTGGCTGACATTTGATTCAAATACCTATATCACAGCTGAAATTCGTTCAATCTCAAAGTTGTTTAGACGAAAGAACTTATATGGGCAACAGCAGTGTCAATAATTGATATTTTTTTAAGTTTGGACAAAATAAAAATAAAAAAATTTTGACTGGGATTTTTTTCAAATTTTTTTACGGCATCCTTAATCGAAACCTACCCTGAAGCTATGGCACGCATTTAAATTCACACCCTGTAGAACTGCAATGAACTGCGTGCGCTCTGAAGCTCGCACTACGCGCATCGCTCTAGCCGGTCCAGTTTTCAATAATCATGGCTGTCAACAGCGTCGAGTTTCAATAATTATTGCTCGATTGCTGTTTCAATAACTACTTACTTTACCCAAAGAACGTAGGGCGAAATATAAAAAGTGCCCTCCCATACAAACTGGCCCGGCACGGCGGCTAACCAGCACATATTGGAGTTTTATTGTATTTCTATAATTTTTCGACCTATTTTCTTTACACAACCTTGTTATTTTCTTTATCTTTTTATTTTTTCTACCTGCACTTTATAGAATGCAATGAACTGTACTTTGAAGCTCGCACGACGCTCATCGCTCTAGCCGGTCCAGTTTTCAATAGGTAATCATGGCTGTCAACAGCGTCGAGTTTCAATAATTATTGCTCGACTAGCTGGTGCCCGCGAACTTCGTTTCGCCAAGAGAAGTTTTTGAGCCGACAGAAGCGGCACATCATGCTAAACAAATTTTTCAATACAGACTTTCGTATCTCTTAAGGGCGCCACACACAGGGCGCGTATGCTTGACGTGCACGTCATCACGCGCGTAGAGATGACGTTGTATCGTATGGGATTGTATGAGAGGCCTGCCTATGTATGCGTGCACGTAATCACGCGAGTAGCACGGTGTGCGGTGCCTCATACAATCCCAGACGATACAACAACGTCATCTCTATGCGCGTGATAACGTGCACGTCACGCATACGGGCTTAGACAGAGAGTACCTCCAGTGCTGATAAAGGTTCTCACTAATCATAAAATTTGATCAGAACGTTTATCTTCCACCATACCAAACATCTAAAAACATCGCTTAATTTTTGAGTGATTCATGCACAATTTTTACACATAATGGTACGTTTTCATTTTCGATGTTTGTCTCATGGTTATTATTTTATGCGTGATTTGTACGATTAGGGCATGCAAAGATAATGGTAATGACGATGATGATGGAATAACCTGGAGAAACCCCAGACTACCGCCGATGTGAGTTTGTTACTTGACTTTGAAGGGGAAAGCCCACTTCGATCCCTCCTGTTTCAAAGTCTGAGCGCCTGAGTTAGGTACATCTTGATGATATAGGTAGTTGGCTACAGTACCAACACCGGTGTTCTTTTATTATTTGTATGTGAAGCAGCAAATCCGAGTTAACCCATGTCGAAGGATGCTTGTTTCTTTCTATTTCTTCTACTTACTTATTTCACTTCTGTTTTTGTTTTCTATTAAATAGTTGTGTAGGTATGTATACTTTTTATTTATTTAGGTACCTACCTACCTACCAAAAGTGATAGGCCTGCAGGAGCGGCCCATCAAGCTGTACATATTTTTTCGTAGCTGTTTCTAAGACACGCTATCGAAATGTTCTTTTGAAAACTATTGCAGGGGTACTTGACACCGACCTGTAACAGTTTTAATACATGTACATACAGATTTCTGTACTATCGCCAGCAAATCCACCTACCCATTTAAGACACAAACTAACTTTATGCCCCGCCCTCATAACTTCGTCATTTTCAATCGATCGACATCTTTGATGTGAAGATAGATCGTGTTGCTTTAGAATGTTGGGAAAAAAATGTTTTAATTTTTTGGCGTAGGTACATGTGAAAGAAGGGATAAAAAAAACCATCTGCTATATTAAGTAGGGTATCGTTAAATAGATCTTTAAAAATTAAGGCGAGGTTTTCACAAAGTGATTCTGCCTCGAAGTATTTGCTTTTATGGGGAGTTTTCTCTTCCTAGAACTAAATATTTGAAAAAAAAAATGTTCTTAGTCTGAAGTTACCATAAAAACTATATCGGATACTGTATCCACGCAAGTTTTAAGAAAAATAAAAGTTTTTAATTTGTGGTTCGTAAGCATACTTACTACTGCAAACAAACCAGCAACGAAATTAGGTAACTTCGTAACGCTGTTATTTAACATTGACTACAAACCCTATTTGTGGGCGTGTCTGACACGCTCTTGGCTGGTTTTTTATTTTGCTTTACTATTATGTTGGTACGTGTTCGAATCTCGACTCCAATATGGGAGTAAAAAAAAACTGCAAATATTGTAAGGGGTGAACCAGTTCAAGAAACTTTTAGTAGATATCATAAGGGCGCAAAACAACACTTCTACGGCGAGGGCGCTTTTTTGAATTCAGAGCGAAGTAAGGGATTCTAGAGTAGAATCCCCGAAGCCAAAATATATTTTGCGCCCGAGTAATTCACTCTACTTTTCATCACCCTCTATGAGAAGATAAAAGGCGCCTCATATTTTATTGCAATGTTATACTTTCACTGTCACTTGAACTAATTTTTCAAAAAGTTAAATAAAATTCTAACATACGTGTAATTTTTGGTGACAATTACGGACTGTAATTCGCGCGTATCTTTTTTTAGTTCTATTGGGGACGCGCGACTATGGGCCGTCGTCCCATACAGCCTTTATTCGAACAATATTTGCGTTCTATTTCTTTGGCGCTGACTGAACATCAAGATGTTCTAAATTCAAAGTAGTTTTATTCGCATTTGTTGAGTTCTTTATTTAAAAAGTGCAATAAAAGAACTTTGCGGCGCGTTCTTTTCGAATAGATAGGATGAAAACAACTTTCCCCAAGAAACATAGGTAGTTCAAAATACGGGGTGTTAGGGACGGTGTAACGAAAACTTTGCAGGCGTGCTCAGACCATCAAACTGACTTTCACTATGGAGCCAATGGTAGAAAACGAAAAAAAAATTCTGACCTCCCATACAAAATTTACGATCAGCTGACTGACTTTGTATGGGAGGTTGAAAAATTTTTTTCGTTTCCCACCATTGGCTCCATAGTAAAAGTTGTTCAGTTTGATGGTCTGATCATGCCAGCAAAGTTTTCGTCACACCGTCCCTAACACCCTGTATAAGGAGTAAAAAAAATTACTGCAAATATTTTAAAGAGTGAACCAGTCCATGAAACTGAACAACTTTCCCTAGGGAACATAGGTCGAAATATGAAAAAAGAATTTGGACCTCCTATACAAAATGTTCTGGCCGGCCGGTTCAGTTTGAATGCGAGGGCCAAATTTTTATTCGTATTTCGACCTATGTTTCTTAGGAAAAGTTGTTCAGTTTCATGGACTGGTTTAGTCGTAAAATACGTGCAGTTATTTTTTTACCTACTGTAGGAAAAAATAATTGGACCTCCCATACAAAATGCTCCAGCCGTCTCGATAGCCGACCAAGTTAAATTTGTAGGGAAGGGAAGGAATTTTTTTTTTCATTATTCGACCTATGTTCCTTGGGGAAAGTTGTTCAGTTTCATGGACTGGTTCACCCCTTGGAATAGTTTGAGTAGTTTTTTTTACATCTTATAGAAATTATTCCTCTTCCGCACGCAACGCACGCGATATCGATTTACGTGCAAACTTATTTCAAGTATAGTGGCAACCCCCCCTTTTAGGGGTGGATTTTTTTTAGCCTATAACCTGGTCGGTAATTTCCCCGACATTTTGGTATAATTTGCATCAAAATCGGTTCAGTCGTTTTTGCGTGATGCTTTCACATACAAACAGATAAACAAATAAACAAATAAACAGATAAACAGAAAAAAATTCTAAAAATTGCTGAAACGTGTTCTGTTATCAATTTTAAGTATCACCAAACAGTTTTTTTTCGAAAATCTTCTATGTACAGACTTTCGAACCTCTACAACTTTATTATATGTATATGTATATATAGAAGATTACTGTTTCAATAGTGAATAATGAAAAAAGGGCCTCTCATACAAACTGACCCGTCGGCCAACCAACACATATTTATTGGAGTTCTATTTTATATCATTTTTCGACCTATTTTCTTTACACAACCTTGTTATTTTCCTTATCTTCTTTTTTCTACTTGCATTTTATAGAACTGCAATGAAGTGCAATCTGAAGCGCGGACATCGCTCTAGCAGGTCCAGTTTTCAATAATCATGTCTGTCAACAACGTCATGTTTCAATTATTATTGCTCTTTTGCTGTTTCCCCAAAGAACATTACATAGGGCGAAAAATGAAAAAAAGGCCCTCCCGTACAAACTGACCCGGAGGCCGGCCAACACATATTGAAGATCTTTCTTTTTTCATTTTTGGACCTAAGTTCCTTAACCTTTAAAATATTTGCATTTGATTTTTGACAGCCTGTATTTTATAGAACTGCAATGAACTGCATTCTGAAGCTCGCACTACGCTCATCGCTCTAGCAGGCCCAGTTTTCAATAATCATGCCTGTCAACAGCGTCGAGTTTCAATAATTATTGCTCGATTGCTGTTTCAATAACTACTTTAACCAAAGAATATAGGGCGAAATATGAAAAAAGGGCCTCCCATATAAACTAACCCAGCGGCCAACCAACACATATTGGAGTTCTATTGTATTTCTATCATCTTTTGAAGACCCATTTTCTTTACACAACCTTGTTATTTTCTTTATCTTTTTATTTCTTCTGCCTGCATTTATAGAACTGCAATGAACTGCACTCTGAGGCTCGCACATCACTCTAGCCGGTCCAGTTTTCAATAATTATTGCTCGATTGCTGTTTCAATAACTACTTTCCCCAAAGAACATTACATAGGACGAAATATGAAAAAAAGGGCGATCGGACCCGGCTGCCGGCCAACACTATTGAAGATCTTTCTAAGTTCCTTAAACTTTAAAATATTTGCATTTGATTATTGACAGCCTGTATTTTATAGAGCTGCAATGAAATGCGCTCTGAAGCTCGCATGACGCACATCACTCTAGCAGGTCCAGTTTTCAATAATCATGCATGGCTGTCAACAGCGTCGAGTTTCAATAATTATTGCTCGTTCATTACTATAATACCGAACAGATGTTTAACGAGTTTAAACCAGTTGTGTACAGCTTCTGATTAATTAATCGCTTTGCTGTTGGTTTTAAAACCTCAATGATTTATTCGGTCGCTAAACGCGTGTTACAGTACGGCAGTCCGAAAAGGCCATATTTGACAGCTGTCTAAATCGTGTTAATTGTCGTGTTGTTGACACATGAATGTGACAATTATGACTTCAAATATAGTCTATTGGAACGGCCGTACTTTAGTCAACATAAAGTGTATAAAATGAAGTCGCTTTTTGCGCTTCTTTGTCTGATTTTGATGCAGTTGTTTTAAATAGCTACGAGTGATAAAAGAACTACGTTTTTACATAACCAAACGTTCACACTGTGGAGACTTTGGCCGGCGACTTATCAGACCCTCCTTTTCAACACGTGGAAAACAACGAGAGATCCGTGTGTCGCGCAACAAAAATGTCGCATGTGTCAACACGGTCTATATGTAGGTTATAATATAACATACGCCGGGAAAGTGTTCTATTCCCACGGGAAAACGTTTAGCATCGGGTGCAATCGCTATATACCGTGTTTTGGAGGATATTTTCAGGCGTGGTATGAATACAACTCAAATGGCCGTTTTTATAGCCGTATACACTCTGCCTATCCCGCAAGGGATATAGGCGTGATATAATATGTAGGTATGTACAATATTTATCTGCACTTCTTCGGTAACAACCTCGTATCGTGATTGGACCCAGCATAGGCGGCCGATATGACACTCCGGGATAGAAAGCCTACTTAGATATAATTTTTATGAGTCTCGCTTATGCTGTGACCAGCGAAAGAGGTCTTGATACTTGTATTGTATTTTATTACAAAAGTCGGTTAATGCGTTTTCTTCTCTATGCACTGACATTAAGAACAAGGTAAAACTTGCCCTACCTTTTTTATGTCGTTACATACATCCACACAGATATTACGCCTATATTCCTTGCGTTAGGCAAAGCGTGAACTTAACTGTAATTTCGGCCAAGTCCACCACATCTAACAAAAGTTTGAGAATTATTTAGAAGACTCTGTGTACCTATCACCATAGTGAAAGTGATAAAAGTCAAGACGACCTCAAATATATGGAATCTACGTTGGAAATGGACTATAATGATTAATTTACATAATATGCTGTTTAAACCTACTACAACAGCCATAACAGTCCACTGCTGGACAAGGGGCACTTCGTATTTGCTATACTCACTACGCTTAGCAGACAGACATGCGGTACAAGATATTGTACATATGTTGTACATTGTAATGGATGCTATGTAGAGAGCTATGTTCGGTGTTTCTCTACGTGATCGAATCAGAAACGAGGAGATCCGTAGACGAACCAAGGTAACCGACATAGCTAAGAGAGTCAATAAGCTGAAGTGGGAATGGGCAGGCCACATTGTTCAAAAGAATGATGTCCGATGGAGCAGGAGAGTTCTCAAGTGGAGGCCATCCTACTGGCAGGCGCAGCGTAGGACAGATCAGGGTAGATTAGAGGGTACAGATGACGAAATCCACAAGTCCAAATCGTATTTTTTCTTCTTGGCGAGTCGAGACAAAATAATTTCCTTTAACCAGTATTAGCTATAAATAGCGTTGAGGCGCACTGTGCGCCGTTTTCCTAATTTGTGTCATATGTCATCAAGCGTGGAGCCTACTTTTAATGCAGGTTATCCAAAAAGTTCGACAAGTACCAAGACATCTCAGTTAACAACAAAACACACGATACCCGAAAGTAGCTCTAGCACACGTGACCGGTATTCAAACTGCTGTATTCTCTCCCCCCTTTACCCGACTGCCTCAGAAGGAAGGTTATGTTCTTTGAGAGTATGTGGACAAAGTGAATTCTTTTTCGAGAGCTGCGGCCTGAACAGCTGGGTGTATGTTGATATATACGTTATTTCAAACTGGCAGATTTAAAACGCAAAATGAAGCTACTTAGGAAAGTTTCAAATTACAATTATAGAACAATCCTAAAAAAATACGTGGACAGAAAGGCCTTGCGAATTTCTCCATCGGTACTGGCGACACCTCTTAAATATGGGCTACCGCAACTCCGTCATTGCCCCCGAAATTAAGCGTATCATTGCTATTTAAAATATGTCCGTCTCCGTCCGTCCGATATCGATATCGGTAGATGCAGACGGATATATTTCACGGGTTCGGATCGGATGAGAATTGGACGTAGTGCGAAACTGCTCTAAGTGTATCTTACACAT